>CM053573.1:58556511-58591012 GCA_028646485.1 Cryptoprocta ferox
TATTTATTTATTTATTTATTTATTTTGCCAATATCACATTGTCTTGATTACTGTAGCTTCACAGTAAGTCTAAAAGTTAAGGGGTGCCTGGGTGGCTCAGTCGGTTAAGCATCCGGCTTCAGCTCAGGTCATGATCTCGCGGTTCATGGGTTCGAGCCCCGCGTCTGACTCTGTGCTGACAACTAGCTCAAAGCCTGGAGCCTGCCTTCAGATTCTGTGTCTCCCTCTCTCTCTGACCCTCCCCTGCTCGCACTATCTCTGTCTCTCAAAAAAAAAAAAAAAAAAAGGCTTCAAAGTTGAGCAGCGTCTGTCCTCCAACTCTGTTCTTCTCCTTCAATAATGTATTGGCTATTCTAGGATCATTTGCTTCTTCATATAAACTTTAGAATCAGTTTGTTAATATCCATCACATAACTCGATGGGGTTGTTTCTTCATGTTTTTACAAAATCTTCATAGTATGCAAAATATCCTCAAATTACGTAATTAATGGCTGTTACAAGAAAGTGTGGTTCTGAGAACAAGTCAAGAAGCTTTAGAAAAAAATAATATCCTTTAATCTTCCCTTTACAAAGAAGATATTCATGATATGAATGCTCGATTGGCCTAAACAATATTTCTGAATTCTATGTATAAGATATGTGGAGGTCAGTTCTTTTGGGGTTTCCATAAAACCCATAAAATTCCATAAGGTCTTCTATAAGACTTTATGGAAAAAACTACATCACTGGACCTGGATCTGCTGCTTTTTGAGTATCAAAGGAAAACCTTGTCACACAGATTGGAGTTAAAAAGGCTCAGAGGGGCAATCCACAGAATCAAGATTTTAAAAGGATGTGTATTAAGCAAGAATGCTATATTATTAATTTTTATGATGAATATGTCTGCCATGTGACACAAAACATGTATACTAGGTCTAGTTGGCACAATCTCTCCCTAAATAAAACACTATAGAAGAAGGAAAATTGAAATTAGAAGTTCACTTGATGAGGATGAGATAGAGTAATGCCAAAATGGAAAATGACCTATATAGCTAGAAGCATCAATTACAGAAGTTAGAGCAAGTATTCTGAACTCATATCCATGGACTCTTGGGCTTTAAGGCATCTGTGAAACTCAAGCTATAGCAAAAAAATAAAAGTGTATTTATATGCAAATGTTCGCTTTTTGGGAATGAGAAGGCAACGGTTTCATCAGATTCTCAAGAGGGTCTATAAAACAAACAGTGGAAAGCATTAAATAATATGCCATGACAAGTGAACAAGAAATCTTATGTCATTAATATAGAAATTTCTCTTCTTTCAACAACTTGCAGACATCACATTTTTCTCATTCATTCCCTTTGTCCCAGGTTTCTTACAGACCACCCATTCTGTTCATTTATTCTTTAGGCAGACAATTTCTAAATGTATACTTTTCTTTATATTAAAAACTTCTGCTCATAAAAACATATAAAATGATGACATCAATCACAGCATTTGAGGTTTAATCACTTTCCATGTTCCTGAATCACATACTGAAGGACCATTTCTGAGGGGTGGGTGCATCCATAATCAGTGAAAATCATCCATTGAATATCCCCATATTCTAGGGTCATCATGAGGAATCTTTTAAATATATGCTCTCAACACTATTACTATGCAAAAGGCAATATTTCCAAGGGCATATGTGTTGATATTGGGAATATGATGCTTTGCAAACAATAGTAGATTTGGATTCATCACATTTCAGCTTTCCCTATCACTTTTGGCAACTCACGATCCTGGAAATTTGACACAAGTATACAACCACCATAAAAGCGGGACTTTCTCTTTAGACTCAACTGTATCAGCTGTGTCTTCTAGTCCTCTTTCAGATATTCATGCTGCACATTGCCTCCCCTTTGTTATTTTGTTCAGTAGCTTCTATCTCTGTGGAATACAGGAGCATAAAACTACCAAAAGAAAGAAAAGTAAAATAAAACAAATTGCCAATGAAAAATATCCAAAAACCCATCACAGAGAGAAGGGAAAAATCGAGGTCTCCACAGATGAGTGCTTTTAATTAGGAAGAGGGCTGAACGGCAAAGAGCTTATGCTAATAAGCAGCCTCTTTTAATCAGCTTATTAAAAAGAAACATTTTTAACAGCCAAAATAGTTTCAAAAATGGTAATTATTAGAAAAGCATTAGCAGGTTGATGGTAGGGGAAGGAAAGGGCTGGTCATGAACTGAAATTAAAAAGCTTCTTGGATACTCTAGGCAGGCCCAGTGATCCAGAAGAAGTGGGACAGCATCCATGTGGGCATGTTCTGTGTCAGCTTCATCTCTTTTCTTCTATAAAAGACTGTCTTTTTCTCTTCTTTAGATCCTCTGGTTTCCCACTTTTCCTTCTGTCTTTTGGATTTTTTTTCTTTCTCTCTGCTGCCCCATTATTATTTCTAAACTGTTTTCCCAAATACTTTTTCTCTTCCTGTGTTTTTTGTTCCAAGAATTTGGTTTTACTTATAAATATGCTTTCCTTGTGTACTGATCTTTGCAGCCCAAACATGTTCAACCTCACTAACTTGAATTTTAACATTAAAAAAACCCATTAAGACTTGGCTTCTAAGGGATATTTCCAGCACTTTGCTCTGTTCTGCATCATAGTTAAAAAAAACCCTTCAAATAATTATTGAATTCTATTCCATTATGAATTAAAATATCAGGATCTCTTACCCTGAAGTAAGCTCCCAATTTTACTGTGTTAGTAAAGGTATAAGCAAAAACACAACCTTCTATGAGTCTTTAAAAGGAAAGGTAATTAACACTGGAACTTGATAAATAGATGATGGAAGAGGATGAGAAGTCAATCCAGGGACACTGAGGCTCAAAAGTGATTAGCAGCAGCAGAGAGCTACTTCTTCCCTCTAGTAGAGATAGAGGAAATGATAGTGCCTGAACCTAGGAGCTAAAATTGGAACTACGCAGATCAGTCCTGAGGACCTGGAGTCACAAAAGAAACTCAGTAGCCTGTCCAAGATACCAACTGGAAAAGAGAAAGAGAAATTTAGCTGTTCTCTTTCTCCTGCTCTCCAGTTTCCCACCATGCCTCCTGCTGCCTGAGCCCAGCAAGAGGGTTAGCTGAACAGCAGAGACTTGAAACCAAAAAGACTGTGGAGGTCAGACTCCTGCTTCAAAGAGAGGAACAGAGCAGTTGTAGGACTGGATCCAAGAAGCAACTGCTATAGGTCCAGGCCACTATACGTTAGCAAACTGTCAATGCCTAGTTCATAACAGAATTCAAATATCTATAGGAGACCAAAAATCTGGACTATATTGAAATTCTAAGTTCTCAAAATCTTAACTATTCATAACACATATTTTAACTTTGAACTAACTACCCGCAACAGTAAGGGTTCAAGAACTCCTGTGCTTCTAGACAAAATTTTCCTTCTGTATCGATACAGTTTGGGGAGAATCAGGACTAGGAAAAGATACAGTTTCTATACAGTTGCAACTTTTATTTCATAAACCATTTGCTGGTAACAAACCAAATGTGTACAGGAATGTAGTAAGAAGATATGGAGGAGTAAATGGAAATAAAATTCATGGCAAGTACTTTTTCATTTAAAGATCATACTTAAGGGTGCCTGGGTGGATCAGTTGGTTAAGCATCCAACTCTTGACTTCATTTCAAATCATGATCTCATGTTCGTGGGACCAAACCCTATGTTGGGCTCTGTGCTGACAGCACGGAGCCTGCTGGGGAATCTCAATCTCTCTCTCTCTCTCTCTCTCTCTCTCTCTCTCTCTCTCTTTCTCTCTCTCTCTCTCTCTCTCTCTCTCAAACAAACAAACAAACATTTAAAAAGACCATAGTTAGTCTATCATAAATGACCTGAAAACTTACAATTATGAAATTTGTATTTCTGTATTATAAATCTGGTAAGTGGCAGAAGGAACAGAATAGTGTAGTCTAATTTCAGCAGAAGGTTCCATGCTGCTTGGCAAATTTTTATTTGTCCTCAGTAAGTTCTCTTATGTGCTCCTTATGGTAGATGCCATAAACTTTCACCACTCTGCTTTAAAGTCCACATCCCAAGTATATTCAAAATAAGATCTAGGTAAGATCTTCCTCAATTTCCCTTCTTACTACTTTAACACTTGTGTGTTTATTGACCTTTCCTTAATCACTATCATAGAGACAGTACTCTGCTCCTTCTTACTGGAGGTCTATGCCACCCTGGGTCTTAGCAACCCTCCTCTCAACTCCTGGCATTTGTATCAGTTAGGTTCTTCTTGGGAATGTGCTACTTTATCTCTTTCTAGACCATAACCATAACTTCAAATGTCCTCTAAATTTATTTATTCCCAAATTTATTTCCATTGATCTAATCTCTTATCTTGTAGCCAGGTATATATCCAACTGCCTATTAGGCAAATCCATGTACTCATACCTAACATGTCTTTACCTACTCTTCCAAACATCCTCTGCTTGCTTAATTCTAGTCTATTTAAATTCCAAAACAAGAATCCATCCCTCTGTCTAGAATATTCTTCCTCCTACTTATCTTTGTGTGTCTCAACTTTTGCTGTCATTTTATCCTCTTTGCCTTGGCGAGACTTACCTAACCACACTAACTTAAAACAGCTGCCCTGTGGCAAGAGAAGCAAAAGCAATATTAAACCATTGGGACCATACCTAAATAAAAAATCTTTTGCACAGCGAAAGAAACCATTAACAAAACAAAAAAGACAACCCACCATATGGGAAAAGATTTGCAAACAATACATCTGATAAGCAGTTAATATCCAAAATATTGATCCACAAGAATTTATACAACTCAGCACCCAAACCCCACAAATAACCCAATTAAAAATGGGCAGAAGACATGAATACACATTTTTTTCAAAGAAGACATGCAAATGGACAACAGAAACATTAAAAGATACTAAATATCACTAATTATTAGGGAAATGCAAATCAAAACCACAATGAGCTATCACTTCACACCTGTCAGAATGGCTATTATAAAAAAAGACAAGAAATAACAGGCATTTGAAGGATATAGAGAAAGGGGAGCAGAAAGGAAGGTAAATTGGCGTAGCCATTATGGAAAACAGTATGGAAGTACCTCAAAAAATTAAAAATAGAACTGCCCTATAATCCAGAAGTTCCACTTCTAGGTATTTATCTAAAGAAAATAAAAATACTAGTTTGAAAAGACCCTATGTTTATTGCAACATTATTTACAATACCTTACATATGGCAGCAACCTATATGTCCACTGATAGCTGAATGGATAAAGAAGATGTGGTATGTATATAGTGGAATGTTATTCAGCCATAAAAAGAGTAAGATCTTGCCATTTGTGGCAACAGAGATGGACCTGAAGGATATCACAGGAAGTGAAACAAGTCAGACAGATAAAGAAAATACCATATGAACACTTGTATGTAGAATCTAAAAAAACAAACAAAACAAAACAAAACAAAACAAAACAGAAAGCTACTCCCAGATACAGAGAACAAACTGATGGTTGCCAGAGGGGAAGAAAGTGGGCCTATAGATGAAATAAATGAAGATTAAGTAGTACAATCTTCTAGCTAGAAAACAAAAAAGACACGGGATGCAATGTACAGCATAGGGAATACAGTCAATAATACTTTAACAACTTTGTACAGTGACAGATGGTAACTAGACTTACGGTGGTGACCATTTTGTAATGCACATATTGAATCACTGTGTTGTACACCTGAAACTAACACAATATTGTATGTCAATTTTCCTTCAATTAAAAAAAAAACACTCTGCCGTTTTCTTATTTCCTAATAAGGTCAAATCCAAATGTCTTAGGAAAAACAAAGTCCTTCAAAATCTGGCCTGTATTTTCTTGTTAGCCTTTGATTCTTACCTTTTCCAACGATGCCCTATATTCAAGGTGTAGAAAATTTCTCACTCTTCTCCAAATATATCGGACTCTTTGTTCCAATATATACTGTTCTCTCTGCATAAAGTGTTTTTTTTTCTTTTTCCATCATAACGATTCCTCTAAAACCCAATATAACCTCTTCTGTGACATTTTTCCCATATCGTAACAAAATCAGTATTGTCCCTTGTGTTTTCACCTTAGTACTTACTACATCGCACTATGTGTATGTGTAGGCAGTATACCTCCCGCTGGACTGCCAATTCCTGTAAGGCAGGGAACATATCATAACCATCACTGTATGCCTATAGCCTAACACCTGCCTGCAACGGACTTTGCCGAATGGATGAATACATATATTTGCTACTTCAAACACATGAGAGACTATAGCCATTTTCTTGGGAGTTTTCTATTTTCTCAAAGGAAATCAAAATTGAGGCAGAAAAGTACTGATTTAAGAGAAGAGAGAAGGGAGAAAGGGGAAAATGTGGACTATACTTCAGAAAGAAAATGCATACTTTCATTCCATGGCTCTAAAGGAGAAGAAGGAAGAGGAGGAGGAGGCGGAAAGAAAAATGAAAAAGGGCACACACACACACACACACACACACGTCTAAATGTAGTTAGTCTGCATGAATGTGTCATTGGTTCTCATAGAAATCTCAAATCAAAGAAAATTAGAAAAAATCTTAGCAATCATCCAGTCCAAACTCTTCACCTTGCCAATGAGAAAAACTGTACATCAATAGGTTTGATTTGCTTAAAATCACTGAGTTAATAGGTAGTAGAACTTTAATTTGAGTTTTCTAAACCAAAGATTAATGATTCCTTCACAAACCAAATTTTTCTTGTAGACATTTGCTAGTTCCCAGAATTAAAACACATCCTTATTCTTTATACTACCATTTTTATTTCGACTTTTTAAACACACTCTACAAGCTTAAATGCAATTTTCTGATATATCACTGCCTAAGTACATTTAGGGGAATACATGGAAAGATAAATACAAAAAAATTCATATACAAAATTTCACTTGATAAAAAAATGTTAGGAGGGCAAACATGTTGCATGCAGACAACAGGAGCCTATGACAAACACATGTAATTTTAAATCTCTGAAAAAAAATAAATCTCTATACCTTTTCTGCAAAAGTACCTTATTTTCATTGTTATGTTTTGATATGAATGACTATAGCAGGCAAATGCCAGTATTCACAGCCTTAGTCCTAGTTTGTCTGTGAAAATTATGCCAAGCGTGCAATGCCATCTGCTCCTGTAGCGATGCCATCCTTCCATTTTTCAGCATGGTGATAAACAACCCAACTGCACATCATTTTCTGAGCTCCACAAGCACCTCAGGGCAGGAGAGGGGAGGGGATGTGGTCCCCCTATGTCACATCTGAAGAGATGCATACAGCAGGGTGTGGGAAGGGAGAATCAGTAAGTGAAGAATGGGAGGACAATTCTGGAAAACCAAAATAGCCACAGGACAGTTTCTCTCCTACTTTGCACATGTCCTGATAGTGGTGATGATAGGACAGAGGAGAGGTAGAATAGGGATGGGGGTGATGTTCCTTTCAGAACATCTGAAATCAACAAGCCTCATATTTATCTTTTCTATCCTCACATTTTTAGTGACTATGGTCATCTTCTCACTAATAAATACATGGTCAGAAAATGGATATGTAATTAGAAAGCAAGCTGGGAAAATATATAGAAATGTATGGTATTAACAATTCATGCAGGGCTTATAATACCATTGTCAGTAAGATATAGAAGTGAGGTCATGGAACTCTAATCTCAAAAAAGTGATGTGAACATTGAGACAATTATAAATTTGGGAGTGACCATTATCTAATATTAAGTTGCTCCTGTAATTTCCCTACCTCTGTATTTCAGCTGGCTTCTGTTTGTCCATAATCAGTGATAGGAAGCTCATTACCTTATTCTATCAGACAAAGGCCTTTCTATATATATTCCAGACTTTCTAGATGATTTTGACATGTATCTGCACATAGTTTCTTAGTTTATAAATAAAACCATCATTATATGGCATTAGTGTTATCCTCTAAGACCCTAGAACACAGGTTGAATAAGTATCTAAGGAAGATAACACATCAAGATATATATTGCCGATTTGAGAATAAAAGCCTACAAATATGATGTAAAAATAAAATTATGGAGATATTTAAAGGTATTATTGGAGAAATTATGGGAGCAAAGTATATAATAACATTTTGGAAAAGAAGTTTTAGGACTTGGATAAGCTTATGGTAACACTCAGGGGAGAAGAGTTTCTGTAGAAAGCAGGAGGGAATATCAAGTTGAATTGTGGCCTTGACTCAAGTATGTAATCCATAAGAGAGCTTAGCAAATGAGGTGTAACTCTAGTCTTTGACTACTTAAAGTACAGGTGAAATATGCAATTAAACTTGAAGTGAAACAACCAATAGGAATCTTTGCCAGGCCAAACTGACCCATCTGAGAGAATTAATATAATTACTTATTACTTCTCTTGAATAATAATGAAACATCATGTGTCCACCTAGAGAGAATCATAGAGCATAGTAGGTTTGAGTCTACATGCTATAGAGGAAAAATCACAGGAGGGTAACAAAAGAGTCGTGACCCTGAGGACATATTCTGAAGGACATATTCTTTAAAAGTGACACTATTAGTCACCTAGGTAGTGACAGTTACCAAATTCTGTGCCAGATAATGGTTGGTTCTTGAGACACAAAGATGAGGTAGACAGATGTCCTACCTCTAGAAGCTCAAATAATAGAAAGAAAGATTGATGCCCAAATAACTAATTTACTTAGAAGCAAGGATGTAGCCTTGCCTTCTGGAGTAAGTTAGAAGTGACACTTTCCAGAAAGAAATGTGATTTTAGATTCCAGAGCTTTGAAAGACGAATGGGATTTTGACAGCTAGAGAAGGAGAATGGGGCATTCCAAGCAGCGATGATGTTTGGACAAGACCTCTGGGACAGAATAAATCATTTAGTCCATATCCTGCACTTTGCAAACATTACCTTGAGTTGGCAAAAAGTCAGGCAAAAAGGGCTATCTTCTATGATAGGGCCAAACTGTTCAATTTTCAAGTCAGCTCCTTTGGACCCTTTTGGCCTTGAGCTCTCTGCCCTACCCTGCTCATGCCTCACTGGGGTTCCTTGAGCAAGACGCCAGGCCAAAGATGCCTGTGCATACATGTTAGATATGAGTACATCCACATATCTATATGGACTTGTGTGGAAAACTGGCATTTGTTCTTCAAACTGATACAAACCCCATTATAAGAGTCTTTCAAATGCACTAAAGTTTAATAACACTTTTGAGATTGTAAGAGTCAGGGTATATGTTGATCTAAGGTGTGTCCAAAACAATATCCCCTGATTTCAGGATTAGTAAATCATCTAATCCCTTTGTCTGATATTCTTTTTGCCTTGGTGCCTGGCAAAGTTGTCTGCTTAATCTTGGGAGCCAGTGGTTCTCAGATGCTTCTGGAAACTAGAAAAGATGCTTTAATATCTAGTCTTTTGGGAACTGCCCACCCAGGAAAGTCCCTGAAAATACTGCTCTAGAAAGCCCCTTTAGATAATACTTAGCCAAAGTTACAAACAAGTACTGCTTTGTAGCATAATATTATTGTGATAGTTTCACCAATGACAATGTTATATTGTCAACAACCAAGCTACTAAGATGATCATTTATAATTTACAAAGTACTTCCAAGTGCATTATCTCATTTAAGCCTCCCCTAAACCCTATAACAAAAATTACTATGAACCCCATTTTATAAATAAGGAGACTGAGATCCACAGAAATAACTGACTTGCCCTGAATCACTCACTTATTTTCTATCAGTGCCAGAAAAAAACCCAGATCATCTGAATCCTATGCCTTTTATTGCCCCAGAATGATGATCTGTGCCAAACAGCTTCAAATTCAAGAAAATGAAAAACAGAGTGCTTGACAATTAAACTCATATTGTATTATCTAGCCAATTTTGATTTAAAGATGATATTGTTATTTTCCCTATGAATACTTAATTCAAGTGACAGGAGATCTTCTTTGCTATCTGAGACACAGCGTCAAATCTAGATTATCAGCAGTTTCTGGAACTTTTTATCTAATCTTAAAAAAAATGCACACTACTATTGACTATGCATCTGGTAACCCTTCCCTTATTGAAGAGCTGTTGCCTTCACACTGACTTTCATTCATTTTTCAATTCATCCTTATAAAAACATATATTCAAAAAAGCCAAATCTGGATAGAAATTAAACATAAATAGGGGCGCCTGTGAGACTTAGTCGGTTAAGTGCCCAACTCTTGATTTTGGCTCAGATCATGATCTCATGGTTCATGGGGATAGGGCCTCACATCAGGCTCTGTGCTGACAGTGTGTAGCCTGCTTGGGGTTCTCTCTCTCCCTTTCTGTGCCCTTTCCCCCTCTCAAAATACATAAGCTTTAAAAAAGAAATTAAACATAAATTATTACCAACAGTAGAACAGCTATTTCTTACCTCCTCTTTCAGACGTTCAAAATTGTGATGAATAAAAAGAAAAAAAAAAGAGAAAGCTATGAAAGGAAAGAAAAGGAAAAGGAATCCATTGTTGCCCATGTGCCCACCGCCTTCTTAGAGGTGGAATGAAATATGGAAGCAGATAATTGATGATCAGATCATCCTTTAGGTGGGATTCCTTCAAGAGACAGAAGGCTAGCTGTCAATGTGCCTACCTTCATCTTGTTGCCTTGTGTTCAGAACCCTGCTTGCTAAGACATACTGTCCCCTTGCAAAGATATGTGGCCCCAAGAAACAGTTTGTGTTTTTTATAAACCATGTCCCTGAAACATTAAACTGCTGGAACATATTATTGTTAATTTAAGGCAGAAACATCTAACTTCAGCCTCTATTTGACTCACAATTTTCTGATGAAATCCTCATTAGAATTTCATAAATTCTAGAATCTAACATTACTAATTCAGCCACAAAGCTTAGTGTTAATATTTTGCAGATGGTATTGTTAGTATAAAAGGTAGAGATAGGAAAGAAGCAGTAAGCACCTTAATTCCAAGAAAACCTTTCTAATAGAAGCCGGTCATGGGGGCCAAAACCACCCAGCAGGTGCTTTACCCATAAGGTTAATCACACTGAAAGAAGGTGAATTCATTAGCAAAAGAGAAGTCACAAATACGTATCCAGGCAGGTAAGGGAAGATAGTTCAAGTTTAGTGGGTCACTCCTTTCATCTCAAGACTGTAGAGGACAGATCCTTTAAAGAAACTTAACTAGGCAAAGCAAACTAAGCAAGAATAGATAGCTGACCTATTCCTCAGGAGGGAATCCTGTAATGGGATAGGAGCTTAGGTTGAATGACATCTACAAACAGTTCCATTGCTAAGATTCTATAAAATATTTCAATTTGCAAATACCTTAACTCATCTTAATTTCATACGCAAAAGCCTTACTTTTTTAGATGTATCAAAATTCAGTGCTTATCACTTGAATCATGTTGTGCCTTCAAAATAAATGGATGATAAAATGCATTATTTGTTAAGCCTTAAGTCTTCAAAGCTGAAAAACTCATTCTGCTTCTCACACATTTGACCAATAGTGACAAATCACCAGCTGTAGGCAGCCTAAGCGGCCAGTGTTTATTAAATGTCTCACTCAACCCCAAATCTCATGAATTGTTTAACATACAAGAGAGACAAAAAGCCAGTATTTCTCCTTGTGTCAGCTCTTGTAAGGAGTGTCTCTGCTCCTCTCACTCCTGGCTAGGAACAACATTAACATTCATTGTTCTTTAAACACATGAGGGGTTGGGGAGCCTTTGTATCCATAGTCAATCCTATGCCATGTGTCTACGAATGCACACCCAGTCTATAAGCACAAAGAGGCAAATGTGAGGGTCACACCAATAGTATACACTTAGAAGGCTAGGGCAGTTGTCAGCGTTCTGCCTCCATTGGCGACAATTTGAATATGCTAGAAAGAGAAAGAATCCAGTAGTCTCACACAAAGAAGAAACCCTCATGAAATCAATACAGACAAAATGATACTTTTCAAATCACCCATTTAAAAGTTAGCCATAAGGAAATTGGCTTTAGATAGCTTGTGACAGTCAAGATGAAGATTCTTATCCAGGCTTTGGAGTAATTAGAGAATTTCATCACTGTTGGTATTTTTCCATGCTGCTTCCCTCACTAGTTTGTGGGGAAACCAGAGGGCATAATCTAGTGGTAGTAGGTGGTTGGTTCATTTGAAAAATATCTAAAGGTAGTTGTAATCATGAGTCCCTGTGACTCTTAGTAGCTAAACATTTTTAATACCTATTTTGGATTTTCCTCTGAGAAGAAAATATTTTAGCATTATGAATGTGAATAATTCAAGGAAAACTTACTGCAGTAAGTGTCTACTTAGGCATATAACACTACCATTTCTGTAATTACCATGGTTTCAGTTGTCCCTACAAATGTCACTATAAAGTTAACCTTAAGGGATCTTTCTGATTTGCAACAGCCTCCAGGAAGGCCAATTCCAAAACATCCATCATTCAGAATTAGGAGATGATTCCTGTTGTGGAGTTGGAGACAGAAGTTCTAATCAAAGACAGAGGTCTCTTTGGTCTTCGATGCCCTGACCAATTGGAAAACAAAAACAAAACACTAAATATTGAGTAAGTCTATCCCTTTCTAGAGTTTTTTGATCAATATGATCTTGAGCTAAATCAGCAGTCGCAGAGCTATACCAGATTTGGAGAATTATCAGAGCTATGGAGCACAGCACATGGCCTCATACTTTCCCTCCTCTTTCTTCCTTAAGAGAGAGCTAGGGATCTTCTTGATATGTTACTATTGCAAAGGAATCTAAAAAATGGATACATTTTGCAAATTGAAAAAATACAGAAATGAAACACCCTTCAGCATCTGAACATACCAACCAGCTGTATACTGTGATTTTCAGTAATCAGACGTCATCCATGGAGAGACAAAAAACGGGAGGTGGTATTTTCCATTTGCAGGACCCAGTTTCTAAACAAAGAATTTCTGTGGTGGTTGTAAACATCAGCTATACTCCCTGGAGAAACACATTTTTTCTAGGACATTGCATATATGCCATACATATGGCATGTTTTTATTACTATTATTTGTCTTCTATCTTTCACATATCTTTACAGATGACAATTCACAGCAGCCCAAAATAAGACTTCAAAGGCAAGGGGAAAAGAGAACATGAGATAACATTAAGTGTAATAAACCTTAAGATTTCTCTTTGTTGTTCACATAGCTACTCTGCAGGAAGACATATGTAGATTCCTCTCAGAAGTATGGAGATTTCTCATTTGTACATTGTAGATTAGCAGCTGCAGTGCTTCAGTGAACTCAAAGTTTTAGAGTGGAAAAATGAAATGGATAAAACCAACAGAGTTTGAAATTTAAGAGTGGAGGACAATGTCAAGAAACCAAGTTGAGTGATACTATTCAAGCTGCTGTAAGGGTCACAATGATAACTTTTCTTTCTCAAAAGGGCCCGGCAAGATCATTTTCATTCTCCAAGCATCATAACATTTTGTAAGTACATACTCATTTTCAGATCATCAAGTTCTTCCCAATTTAAACACCATATGCTTCTTCCCATTCCTGCCTTTCCCTAGAGTTCCACAATGGGCCCAAATCATCTAAAGTCCACCAGCACTGACTCTATACATCCTTCATGGGGAACATTTAATATAATAACCTATAGAGTAGTTTCTCTGTTAATATACCTTACACATACATGGAATATTCCCTAAGGACAGGGGCTGTGATATATCTCATAATATCCAAAACCCCTTTACCATCTAACACGGAGAAGAAGGTATAAACTTATCTGTTGATGATGAATGTCTCTGTATCCATTTTCTGCTAGAAATCTGTCTATAAATTAGATATGGATTTGACAGTTCTTATATTCAATCATGCAAGACATAGATTTATACAGATTTCACTCACCACTACCTACTTGCTTTTCAGAAAAGGATAATGGCATAATGTGGCCAGACCAAGAATGAGAAGGGAATAGACTAATAAAAACAGAGAGAAATTAAGAGAAGGGGCCCCAACATGTCATGGTAAAAGACGACTGATTTACTCCATTTCTGCCTCTCATGAATAAACAAAACCAATTCCTCTATTAACACCTTCTTCTTTCAGTGATGTCAGAGACAGATCCTGCTGGAACTCAGACTGCAAGAGATCGCCATTACTTCACCAGAACTATAAAAAAGCTAGCATGTGGCTTTATACAAAACTATGGCTTTATAAAAACTTTGACTACAATCTGTTTAGTGGTTGAACTTGTTAGTTTCAATCTCTTCGGAGAAACTCTTAACTATTTTCCAGGATATTTCCCAGAATCAAAAATCTTCTCATAATGTATTTTTCCACAAAACTCCCTGGTTAAAAAACTTAAAATTTGCCAAGAATATTCACTTTTGCTTGGGTGTTGGCCAATCTCTCAATCCCTCTTCTGTTTCCCTGGAGAGGATTTCTGATAAGAAATTGACTGTCATCATTCTTCAGACTGGAGGGGGGTGGGATCTTTACCAATTACTAAAGTTGGACATCAGGAAAGCACTTTTCTCCTGCTCTGTGTGACATGACATTTTATCGATATTTCCATCTCATTTCAAAGCACAGTTCCTTCTCCTGATCTGCCCATTGTCACTGATGGTGATATTCATTTCAGTAGCATGCTTATGTACTGATATAACAATTATGAAACTAAAATGAAAAAAAAAAAAAGGACAATTGAGTGCATTCGATGTTAGAAGAAAATCTAAAAGCATCATTATATTTTAGCATACAGGTTAAGAAAAGAAGATTGGCCAGAGAGATGCAAAAGAGTACAAGAGAGAAAGAGTATGATGCTTTAAACATAAATTTACTGGCAAGTTTCCTACAGGGTAAAAGTCTTTGGTTGGAGTAGACACAGTTTAGAAGTCCACATGCTAGAAGTTGATTCCTTGCCAGAAGTCTCTTTCAACAGCCACTTTGAAACATGTATATTTATAGACAAAGAGAGCCATAAAAATTACATATGGTCTTTTGACTGCTTGAGCACTTAGCTTTAACTAGAGAAGTGAAGTGGAAGCCGACTTAATCTTTCTCCTAGTTTTTAATACTTTGGTGCTACAACATTACACCTACTGTTACGATTTGCTTCTCTTAGTTAAATCCCTGAAGGCTATGCTCTAAGATTCCTAAGACTAGAGGCTGAAGGATCTAAGACGGGGAAGGATTGAGCTTCCATGACAATTAGATGAGAAGTCCCTTTAGGGAACCAAATCAGCTTGGGCTTTAGGGGGAAAAATGTATGTTTTCAGGAAAAAGTAGAAGAAATTTGTATTACTAACATGGCCTAGAGATGAAATCATACTTAAACAGGAGGTGCCATTCAAGAAGGGTGGGTGTTTATTTTACTTTTTTTAAGTGACACATTGAATTATAATGGAAACAGCCAGATGCCAATGGATTATTTATATTGTGACCATTTTCCTTCTCTCCCAGTTTTCCTTTTTCTTCCTGGTGCTTCCCTGTTTATCCAATCTAATGCAATAAAATGCATAATTAATTTCTAAACGCTTCCGTTGAGCGGTGCAATTTGTCAAGTCGAGTTGTTAATAGAATTAAGCTTTTTATCAGCGATTAGCAAAAGAAGGTAAAAAAAATTAATTACGGAATTGTATGCCTCCCTGGTTCAAAGCCAGGTTTTGGATTAAATGTTCGATAAAGGTTTCCTGACACATTATAAAACATTTAGCAAGAGCTGCTTTCCCCTAGTGCATTTAAAACCTGTCTCTGTGCAAAACCAACCAGGAAGGCATGTGCATTTGAGCAGACCTTTGAACACGCCAGCGTGGGGAGCCACAAAATCACTTTTACAAATCCTAAGAAAAACACTGGTTTTCCTTACACTGCTCAAGACAAGTGACACGCTATGACCTCATAGGTGTTTTCCATCTTTAATTTTTGATAGTGTGATTTGCAGCTTGAGTGAAGTTGAAGAATTGGTTGGAGGGAATAATAGAACAGTACACTGATGGGATGATTAATATATAATATGCTGTCATCTGTAATTATATATAACATATGTACACAGGTTAGTATGGAAAGGCTGTTCAAAATATTTGATCTTACCTAAATCTGTAATATAATTTATCCACTTCTTTTAAGCTTGATACTTTCTTTCTTCTCTCTTCTGTGTCCTCAACACCTCATTTTCTTATGAAGCAGAGTAATTCAACCTATTTCATGCCCTCACTTTCTCTAGTCCAGGTGAGGAGGAAGGAAAGAAAAAATGAATCTGACACATCTGATCCTGACACCCACTGGGTCACTGTTTTACAAGTGGCACAAATGACTGTTCTTTAATGGCAAGAAACATTTTACCTTTTTTCAACTGCTTGCACTCAGATGCTCAGATGCAGCAAGCACTTCCTGCCAGCTCTTCCACATCTGGAACTCCCATGCTTTGGGCCATCTCTTCCCAAATCCCCCTGTTGGGGCCCCTCTGAGCAAAGTCCAGGGCCTGGTTTCCATACTGAAGTTGTGCTCTTCAAACAAGGCACACTCCGTGTGTGGGCTCTAAGTTCTAAACTTAGGATGGGAGGCCAGGGGAGGCTGGGAATTCCAAGATCAAGGCAACAGCAGATAGGGTGCCAGCAGATGAGAGCCAGCTTCCTTGTTCAAAAATGGTCATCTTCTTACTGTGTCCTATTATGACAGAAGGGGCAAGAGAGCTCTCTAAGGTCTCTTTTATAAGGACACTAATCCCATTCAGGAGGGATTCACCCTCATGATATAATCACCTCATAAAGGTCCCACCTCCTAATACCATTGCATAGAGGGTTAGGATCACAACATATAAATTTGAGGAGGACACAAACATTCAGTCCAGAACAGAAGCTCACTCTTTTCTTTTGTTTTCTTGGTCCTCTCTTTTTCTTTTCACTCTCTTCTATCTTTTCTGCTTTCCAACAAACTTTGGATAATTTGTTAAGCAGTCACACATGATTTAATTTTAAGTATTCAAAGAGTAGTACGGTAAGACTATTTTATGTAACAAATTTGGATTATATAAAACAATGGTGTTACTGCATATCCTATATAAAATTACAGTTTTGTTCTAAATATTTTCTCTTAATTATAAAATAAACAAGACCTATAACAAAACATAACAAGGAATCAGCTTACATATCTGGTTGAGAATTATAATGAGCAATGTAATTTTTCTGTTTGAGTTTAAGTTCCATGATCTCTAGGGATACTTAGACTTGCTTATTATCACTATAACCTCATTACCTAGAATTTCTGATACATAGTAGGTACTGCATAAATATTAGTTAAATCAATGAATAGTTAAGTGAAGGTTATTTATTGTGGGTATTTTTATTCCAACTATTTTATTGATTTTTTTAAAGTATTCCTTTGCTTCCTCAGTAAACACAGAAACATACTTTGACTCTCCTTAATGGCTCAAAATTTTGCAGTGCCTCATTAAGTATAAGTAATATTAATTAGCACTATAAAATTAATAACCTGACAATTATCAGGTAAAATGGGAGGAATCAAAGCTAATTCTCATTGACCCTAATTGTCACCCACTTTGCTTTTGACTGATTCTTTGATTCCAGCTTGTTTTCTTGTTCTTAATCTCATTCTCATAAAAGAATGAAGAAATGTGCAATTCTGTGGCTTCCTAAACTAAATTTAATACGGCTGCCTTTCTACAAAATTAATGAGTAATCTAAGGATGAATCTATCATCCCCAAAATTGTTTTCCAACCCTCATTATAATCTTGCTTATCATTTGTATATGTCTCCTTTGAATTTTCAGTAGCTTTTAAAATACCTTTTCTTAGCTGAGCATTAACAATAACTTAGTTACTATGAAAGCTTTACTCCATTCTTTTATTTTTTTTCCAATTAAGAATCTTTTTCATTTTGAAGATTAGTATATGTGAAAACCTTAATCTTTAAAGCACTCAAAATTTGTCAGGGACAAATTTTGTGAAGGTTTTTCTTTTTATTAAAGTTTAACAGAATTCGAGACAAAAATCAATGTTAAAAAAATCTTGTACTATAATTAGGTGATGGCACTTTCTTTAATTGAAATGTATCATACTCTAAGTAATACCTACATCCATGGTTTGAATTAAGGAAACAACAATTACTGACAGGAAAATAGTATCATCACATATTAACTCTGCTTCCTGAAGGTGAACACACTTCTCTAACATTAAAACAGAGTTCTTACTTTCAGGTGAGCATATACTTCTAGGGTAATTACTTTGTGCATGTACAATAATGTAAAGTGACTATTCAATAGGAAAATGAAAGAGAGAGACCTACATTATACATAAATTTGCACTTTCTAAGCAAATGGTTTATGTGTAACACTCTTGAAAATAATTGGAATGATATCTTCCATCAATAAAATTTTTTTAAATCTTACTAATATAGAACTTATTTGTCTTCCTTCTGTCAAACCCTGAGCCAACCACTTTCCCCAGGCTGTCTGAGGAAGTATAGGAAAAGGAACATAACAGGACAGACAAGACATGGAAGAAAGACCTATGTATGGGAGATGGAGACAGCTCCTTCACAAGGCAGAAGATAAGAAAGACCTCTATCAGGCAAAAGAACCCCCTGATCTCTGAGAAGGCAAAGCCCAGAATGATGTAGGAGAGCTGTTGCTTCAGAGAAGGGTTCCTGGTATAACCAATGATGATGCTCCTAAACATAATACCAATTCCAATCCCAGTGCCAGCCCCAGCCCCAGTGAACTTGGCTGTTGTATTGATGTCCCTTGAAATTTCCCTTGAAATTGAAGCTGCCAGAGAAATAAGTGATGTCAGGGGATGGGGCTGACAAGCTGCTGAGATTCTCACCTGTCAGTGTCTCTGGTTGTTTTAGCACCACTGCAGACAATGATCGGCTCAAGAGCTAGAGGTGTTTCTGACCAAGAATGGGGTGGAGATGAACTTTGAGCAGGTATATATTTTCAGGAGAAGAGGTAGTGTGTCAAGAGAGCTGCTCCCAGCAGAGAGAAGACCAATAAAAACTTTCATTTTTAAAAAAACCCACACACAGGGGTGCTTGGGTGGCTCAGTCAGTTAAGCATCTAACACTTGATTTCGGCTCAGATCATGATCTCATGGTTTGTGGGATTGAGCCCCATGTTTGGCTCTGTATTGACAGCGTGGAGCCTGATTAGGATTCTCTCTCTCCCTCTCTCTCTGTCCCTCCCTTGCTCCTTCTATCTCAAAATAAGTAAACATTTAAAAACCAAACCAAACCAAAAACCCCACAGACAAAGGTAGTCATTCTATCCTCACTTCACAGAACCTGTAGACTTTTGGATTTGGCTTGACCTACACAAGAATTGATTTTTGTTTGTTTGTTTGTTTTACCAAAACATATCAACATATCAGTTCCTTGGTGCTCGAACACTGTTCAATGTGTTTGGTAATTACGATGACAGAAATTGAAAATTCTACAGAATTGTTCAATGGCTATACATTTAACCGATAAATTTTCACAATATACATTTAGTTATCCATAACATGTCAATCTTAAAATGCCAGTGATCTTTTGCCAACAGTGCACAATCATTTGTTTGTACTCAATAACATTTATCTTTGCTTATTCACGATACATTGGGCCATAGGCAGTGGTTAAAAACACCCATACAAAAAGTGGCTTTTAAGTTCTCATGAGCATAAGACAGTATACAATGGCTATATTTTGCTCACAAGTGGTGAAGAATTTAGACTGGTTCATTTTCAGTCCTGACACTCTATCATTCAAAAATGAAAATTGGAAAATTTTGCCAAAGCTTTTTCTTATGTTCATTGTTCCTTATACATGTGTTTCCCCTATTTAAAGGCTTATAAATGCTTTGATAAATTACTTCTCTGCCTATCACAACTGGAAGCCAATATGATAGTGAAGTGCATGGAACTAGATTTTTTTGTTTTTGTTTTTTTTTTAGAATGCAGTACACATAAATAAGTGTAGTTGTGGTGTTGGAGGTGTGGGTGTGCAATGATGTGAAAGGGTTGCTTGAAGTAATATGTTTATCTCCTATTGGCTGAGTGTGTAAATGAATGGAAGATTGTTTTGGTGACAAATAACCTCATATGTAAGAGAGTGATTCTCTTACTTCTTCACTCATTGCCATTAAAACATCCAGCCTTAACCTCTAGCATATTATTGCTCTGCACTCTCTCCTCTTTGTTCTCATTTTATTTAATCTCAAAACACATCCCTTTCTCCTATAGTTTTTCTTCTCAATTTTCTACCTGCAATTTCCCAGGAATGGGTTGTTACTTGAAAGGGTACATTTCCAAGTTTAAGTATTTGTTTCACAAATAGGGTCAAATCTCTGGTTGGCATTCAGGAAGATGTTCTCTTTCTCTTAAGGGAAGGGATGCTAAACTTTTCTTCCTTTACTCTTTTAAAATATTTTACATTTGGATAAATACATTTAACTCTCCAAAGGACTTACATAAGCATTTTATTTCATTTGACATTACTGAGGCCCTAGTGGTACATAAAACTCTTTAACTTCTGGGAGTCTCTGTCCTATCAAGTAATATACAGTATTTTTAAAAGTTGTATTAAAGCATATGATCTCAATCTATGTATATGTATTTTAAAATAATGAACTGCTTTACTAATATATTATAAGCCATATTAATATATTGAAAATGTAAGATATAAAAAATAAAAATGAGATCTAAATATAGAGTTTCTAATCATTTCTTCAAGACCTCATGCGTACTTTTGGACCCCGTTGAGACCATTACATAATCTGCCAGGTCATTAGCTATTGCACTTGGACACCTAGAGGAGTGCTGATCACCTTGGGAAACTTCCAGGTGGGGGTGGGGCGGAACATCAGTATTGTTACAGTAGCATAACTTTTAGCTTCCAAACTCTAGTTCCATTTTCTCTGGCCAGAGACAGATCAATATTTTTGTGATGCTTAGAGAAGTAGAAGCCAATTAGTGTGCATCTGTGCCTTGGGGAGGGAGAATCTGGGCCCAAGGCCCAAAGTCCAAGGCAGCATTTCCTGTGGGAGATCAGGCTTCAGTGAAGTGCTTTTCCTTGAGTGTTTGTTGATGGGGGTAGAGGTGTGGGCAAAGATAGAGCATCACCTGGGGGGAGGATGCAGTTGATTAACATTCTGAGCATGTGAAACAGTTTGTGCACAATTAACTTTTCTGAAGTGTATTCCAGCGCTTTCAAATTATGTTTCGCATAGTGAAATTCTATCCTATTACCCTTAGCCACATACACCTTGGTATCAGAGTATTATAAATTATTTCTCTGCCTCCTTAGTGTTTACAACTTTCTGATATAGCACTTGTAGATAGTGATCATGCATATTCCTTCCTAGTTATCACAGTGAAACTAGAGCTATTTTATTCTTGTAATCTTTCTTCATTCGTCCTAAAGTTCTTTAATCATTTTTGTTGTTGGTTTCTCCTTTCATTTCCAGTTATCAGTATCTTTCTGATCCTGGGGCGCTCAGACTTAGAAAGGGAATGCCAGATATAGTCTCGCCTTACCAAATAAATAGGAGCTATAGACTACAGCTTCCTGTCCTGTGATAGCGTGTGTCTGTTTATGAAGCCAGTGCTCTCATGCATTTTTATTATCTTAGCATCATAGTGAATTATCAGCATGTCACCTTGCTATTTAGAAAGCTGTCATCTGATTCTTTCTTCATCATGGCATCCTTCCACTTCAGCTCAGTCTTTCTCATAGCTTTGAATTTCTTTTTTTTTTTCCCTCCAGTTTTGCTTCGCTTGAAGTGATCTGTGGTTTGCACCATTTCCTGTTTAGGAAACAATTGCCTATCTAGGAAATTAGCACAGTCAATTAGCATCCAAGCTTTCTGAAGACTAGATTCTTCAGAAAATTCTTAGCCAACTGTGGGCTGGTTTGCAGAAACTACTGATCTTGGAAATCTCCTTTCTGAAATGCGCTAATTTTGATCAGTCAGTCCCTTTGCCACTGGAATGGTGTATTTCTCCATCTGGGTATGTATATCTGCATTCACATCTTTTTACTAAGTTAAAGTGAGACATGATTAAGCAAATATTTTAATACTCTATGTGCTGATATATACAATAGAAGGATAATTTAAGAATATAATAAATACTAAATTACTTACCTAATGAGCCTAATGGATCATCTTCCTTACCATTTTCTTATTATTTTTCTGACCCAAATTGAGATTGAAATACACCACTCATATTTTATTTGCCATTTTAGATGTTTTTCATCTAAGTGTAGGGACTATTGTGTTAAAAGAGAAGCAGTTCCCCCATGGGCTATACAAACATAATTAATAGTTACAACTTGTTGTTGAGTCTTTGTCTTATTGATATTAAACTTGAGATTTAATTTTAACTATCTAAAAAGTAGAAATCATAAACTATAGATCCTAGATTGTGGTGTGAGAATCTAGTCTACCTGGGCTTAAATTTTAGGGGATAAGTGATACAAATGCTGATAAATTTCCTCCCTGACTCCATATTGAAGTCTTGAATCTGCCCATAAGTGGATTTTTTTTTTAGTGTTGCCATTTTAACATTTAAAAAATTATTTTTAACATTTATTTATTTTTGCAAGACAGAGAGAGACAGATCATGAGCAGGGGTGAGGCATAGAGAGAAGGCACACAGAATCGGAAGCAGGGTCCAGGCTCTGAGCTGCCAGCACATAGCCCGACGTGGGGCTTGAACCCAGAACTGTGAGATCATGACCTGAGCCAAAGTCAGATGCTCAACTGACTGAGCCACCCAGGTGCCCCTGTTTTAAACATTTTTGACTCATCAAAATGTGTAAGGTCCTCTCTGAGATTCTAACCTTTTAGGCTGTAGGCCATGTGACTCTCTATTCACTCTGATATTCTCTAGGAATACAAGATAGATGGCAAGAACTTTTTAATACATGAAAAATAGAACTACTAAAACTTCTTTAGACTACAGACTACTGTATCTGTAAAGCTATCATTGCACAGAAAAGAATGCAATAAATTTCTAGTCATAAATCACTTAGCACATCTTGCTAAGGGAGCAGGGAAAGTGTTCAAAAGAATATGTTCTTAAGAAGGCAGCATGAAGAAGGAAACAGACATTTAGTGGGGAAGCAAGAAATCATCAAAGTCAAAGCAAGCCATATAACATCTAGTTTTCTGTGCTTGGAACTCTCATCTAGATCCCTCAAGTGCATGGACTAAGGGGTTCAGATGGACTCAAATAAACTCGTTTGATGGGTGTCCAGTGAGTAGAAAGCACAGTGATCTTGTTTTGTAGGCTTCTCAAGCAATGGTTTGGTTAGGAAGATATTCTATGGGATGGGCTCTGTCATTCTAGGGGATGGGCTCTGTCATTCTACCCATCCTCACTGGGAAAACCTGTCTGCTCTCCAACAGACAGAGAAGATAACACTATGTAGAAGCGGAAGAAAAGAAAAAAAAACAGTAAAAGGCCATTTGTTTAATTTATGAATGACAAGGATAATAAAGAATGTGATCAGGACAGAGACAGAAAGATGATCATAATGAACTATATATATATATATATATATATATATATATATATATCCTCAATTGTAAGATTTAATTAATCTACTATATAAAAGGATGGGCATTTTCATAGTCACATATGTGTAAGAAACTGTACCATGTTTAAATATTTTCAGCTTCACTTCTATGAAGTGAGACATACTTCCATAAGCACTAATTATAGTTTTTATATTGTTTCTTATTCTATCAACAGCTTTATGTCCTTAAATACAGAGTTCTAGAAATATGATGGGGTACTTATAAGACTCTGAACAATTAATGTCTAGATCCACTAATATCACTGTTAATTTACATAAAAACATATTGTCTTTGTTGCATCTTTTGACTTCAAAGGAAATATGGCAGCATGGTTTTGAGGATAAGATTTTTACTCAGAGTGAAAGAAAGTCATTTGTCGCTCCTTTAGTCAAATGGCAATAGGACACACTCAGCCTCTTGGGAGAATGAGAAGTACAGATCAGTTTTGAGATGCTCCTTATGAGAATGATGGTGTGTTGCTACCATGAAAGATGGCAGTGGAACATGTCTACATATTACCTTGTACTTTTCTGTTACTGCACACTTGTCTCATTAAAGGGAAATAGCACCTTTTAATATTAAGTCATCTGCTAGTTCCGCAGAACACTTTCTGCTACCTTCTTTGTTCTCCCCCTGTAGCTTGTAAAACCCTAAAAGTTCACTCTTGTGGGATAAAGAGATAAGAAAGTCCCCCCTCTGTTCTTTCAGATTGAATTCTTTTCTTTTCTTCTTTGTTTTGCATTTTTTTTTGTATTTTGGTTTTTTTTGGGGGGGAGCGGAGAGAGAGAGTGTGTGAGCAGGGGAGGGGCAGAGAAAGAGGGGAACAGAGGATCCATTCTGGGCTCTACACTAACAGCAGAGTCTGATGTGGGTCTCCAACTCACAAACTGCGAGATCATGGCCTGAGCTGAAAACAAGTCAGAAGCTTAACCGACTGAGCCAGCCAGGTGCCCCTCAGATTACATTTTTGATCTGCACTTTATGTTCGACCAAGGTGGAATTATCTGGAGTTGACTGGCTGCTAAGCTTGGGGAGTGAAATGGCCTTGGGATATTTCCCATATACTGGAAAGGAGTGGCTTTCAAGACAGCAAATCATGGCCCTGGTGCAGCCCAGGCAAATGCTGACACAGTTCAGTTTCTGAGGTCAGACTCACTGAGAGACTCACAGAAGCTAAGGGAGATTGTTCATTGTTTCTGCTTCATGGTGAATACCAACGGGACAAGAGAGGGAAGGGATAAAGAAGAGATAGAAAAGTAAACATTAAACTCATCAACCCTATTCTATTTTTAATCCACTCGTTTTCCAAGTCTCTATATTAGAATCATCTCTGACTACCTCCCTAGTGATCTGGCAACTGTT
This sequence comes from Cryptoprocta ferox, assembly GCA_028646485.1. NCBI lineage: Eukaryota > Metazoa > Chordata > Mammalia > Carnivora > Eupleridae > Cryptoprocta > Cryptoprocta ferox. The sequence goes on from CM053573.1 coordinate 58,581,429, forward strand.
TTCTACTGCCAGTGCACTACTGTGTATTATTACTTCTCTTTATATTAATTTTCAGTTGAAGGAGGCTGGTTAGAAGATTACTCTCTAATTCGAAACGGGTTTACAATGCTGCACATAGTTTACTGAAAATCATTTTGGCATGAAAAAGTGTATGCCTAAGAGCACCAGAACTGTCCATTTTCCCCTTCCTGAGGTAGGGTCACCTGGAGAAAAGCTCAAGTTCATGTTAGAATTTTTTAAATTGGAAACGTGACACTTGTTCGAGGTAGATATAATTTCTAAGAAATTACAGGATTGTATTTCTATTAAGGCTCAGTGTGGAACTGCACGTGGTACTTTGTATCATAACAGGTTTACATCTGTCCTTTTAATGATATGCTAACTTTTCAAATCCACATATAGAGGGCTCATAGCCCTGCCATCTGCTTCCGCATTAGAAGAAGCCCAATAGTTTATACTCGGACAGAATATGGCTTTAGTTTCTATGTCCTGCCGCTCTGGCCATAGAAATCTAAATACTTGTTCCAAAGTGATGGAGTGTTTAGGAGGATAGATTTCTCCCCCCAGAAAAAGCTTTCCCTCACACCAGTTCCATGACAACCAACTAGAGAAAAGATGCAGCATCTTTCCCAGAGGTGAGAAGGAATTATATTCAATGGTGTAATTAGCTTGGTCATTCTTTGGAGCTCATCTACAGGCTTCCTGAAGTATCACTGGTGCCGAACAATCAAGGCCTCAGTAGGGTTCCTTAGTCAGCTTATGATTTTGGCCATTGTCTTCCCCTTGTCCCCTTCTCCTGACCTGGGCTAGCACTATAACACAAGTTGTGCTCTCCTATCAAAATCAAAGACAATACATGTTTCTATCTTTGGTTTAAATTTTTCAAAAGCTTTTTCCTTCAAATAACTACCAGCAAGAATGAAAACAGGGAGGTTTTTATCTCTTCATTTTTTTTAACACGAAGGAAGTATTTTATTTTTTCCCCTTGAGAGTTTGCTAGCTGTTTTGTCTCCAGGGTCACAATTATTTAAAACTTTATACTTAGCTTTAACACCCCTTTCTATCGCTAGCCAACCTCTTCCCTCCCCCTTTTTTCCCCACATGAGGGGAAATTGCAGAGAAATACTACTTAATTATCACACCACGTAACTAATTAAAAGCAGGATGCTTGTGTATGGTATGCTAATGAGCTATTAGAGATCCAGCATGCTTTAGTGACAAGACATGGGTTCCTATTCTACCCTTCACCTGGCTGTGGATTTCCAGATGACAGTTAATGATGATGAGATGGGAATTTATTATACCGCTTACAAGCCAAGAACTTTAGGAGAGGGCAGAAAGGTTAAGCAACAAAATCACTCAGAGGAAGCAACACCTGAGCTGAAACCCAAAGACAAAGAAATCTGAGGATCTGGTTTATAAGGAAACCATGGGATGTGTAGAGCACATGACAGAGAGTATACAATAAATAGGGAAGTCTCATCATTATTTATGATGGGTCCAGTGATGGAAGATGAACATATTGAAAGCAAACTATTGATTAGCTACTTGTATATATGCCATCTGTCCACAGATTTGAGTATAGCAATTTAAAAGTCCACCCAAACAGCCTAAAAAAGATTGGCATTACATGCAGAGGTAAGGTTTAAGGCATGCAGAGATGCAGATAGAGGAAAGAAAGAGGATATGAGGAGAAAGGGAAAGTGGAAAGAATAAATATATATATAATCACTTTTGTCTAATTATGAGAAAAGTATTATAAATCGAATAAGCAGGATGTCAGCAAGGAGCAAGAAGATAATAACATCAATGCTAACAATAATGATAACCCAGGCTTACTGGGCATTCCTTTTCTGGGAGAGAGGCAGCAGCTAAGCACTTCTCATGCATTATTTGATAGATATCCCATCCTAGATAAGATGATGATAAGGTCAATGTAGGGTTGTGAAGCAGGGTCTCTGAACATTATTTCTAAATAGAGACTCAAAACTTAAGAGCTGTTTCAACACATCAGGAAGAATGAATTCCCACAGTGTATAATGAACTGGAATGCAAGTCAGGTGCTTCATTTTTCTGTGTCCATATCCCCTTTTTCCAGGATATAATTGGTACTCATTTAAGTGGAAATTAACCATGGAATGTTAACAATGTATGTGACCTTTGAAGAGATACATCCCTTCTTGTTAACAAATACTAAGGGAGAGAAGAACAAACGGCTCTGTGAGTTGATGGTGTCAACACCATGTATTTTGGATCTGTTAAACTCTATAAAGGGGCACATTTTGAAGCAATAGAATTATCACAAATAATTTTATTTTGCTGTCCCCAATGTATTTGTCCAACATTTCTTGATGTGCTTCTGCTGGTGTTTCCCTTAAGTCAGGAAGTACTACTCCGTTTGTCCTCAAGACTAATTATCAACTGAAAGAAGAAAAACAGCAGTTGGAATTTAGAGGGAACTTCCTTACTTTCACAGGAGAGAAGACACTATTGCCAGGCCCATCTCTGCCCCTTTGGGAATCTCAGAGTTAAGTTGGCAGAGATTCTATCACTAGAACAGCAACTCCCTTAGTGGACAGCTCATTAGGTTAGGAACCTCTGATTTCCTCTGATCATGTGCATATCGTGTGCATTTCAATATAAAAATGCAATCTCCATCTGTGTTCACCCCAATATTTATTCTTCCCTTCTCCATCCATAAGATGGATAATACATCCAATCTATATCATTGGTAATGAGACTTCATTTTACAGTCTCTCTTGTAGACAGATTGGCCCATGAAATGTATGACTGTCAACGGACAGAGGCTCCAGCGATATTTTCTTAAGGAGAGATAAAAATGTAAAGCATGGATCTCCAAAAACTTCCTTGAATCTTGAGCAGGAAAGCCACTCAATAAAGACGGCAGAGTCAGGGGCACCTGGGTGGTTCATTCGGTTAAGTGTCTGACTCTTGCTTTCGGCTCAGGTCATGATCTCATGGAGCAGAGAGGTATAGAGCCAACTTGGGATTCTCTGTTTTTTCTCTCTGCCCCTTCCCTGCTCTCGCACACACTCTCTCTCTCTCCAAATAAACAAACATTAAAAAAATAAAGATGGCAAAGTCAAACTATAGTCTGAGGGCAGTTGTGATATAATTTCATTTTTGGATATTGCTTCTGGACTATCTTGTATGAAAGAAACTAAAAGTCCTCATTTGTTTAAGCCACCGTATTAGGGCTTTCTGTAATATGCAACTAAATCTAACTCCAACTAATACATCCTTTCCCCAGTTTCTTCTTACTACTGCTAGACTGATAAGAATGGTTATTTAATTTTTCTCTTTGTGGTAGATAAAACACAAACACCCATTTTTGTTTATATTAAGGGGTACTCCTTTTGGTAAGCACAGTGTCATTTCAGCTATAAATGCCTCTCTTGCCTGGCTGATCAAAACTCTCTTTCCTTGCTATAATTCAAAGTTTAGTTGTAACTCCATACGCCATCCTTTACGTAAGGCATAGATTCTTTTTCTACCTCTTCTTTCTTTCCTAGCTATCTCTGAGGATTCACGTGGGTGGGTGGAGGTCTGAAAGTGGACAAGGAGCTACTTTATATTCTGCTGCTGGATAGAAGCCTAGGGATTCATAGTACCTCCTTAACATCCTTTAGGTGTTGCAATCTGTGAGGGAAACAGAAGAAAATAAAAACCATGTGTGGGGCACCTGGGTGGCTTGGGCACTTGGGCATAGGACTCTTGATTTTGACTCAGGTGATAATTTTACTGTTTGTGAGGTCGAGCCCTGAGTCGAGCTCTGTGCTGACACTGTGGAGCCTGCTTGGGATTCTCTCTCTTTCTCTGCCCCTTCCCTGCTTGTGCTCTATCTCAAAAATTAAAGAAAACTTCAAAACATGAAAAAAAAACCAAAAAAATCATCACTTTTTGGAAAAACGTTGTGTAGAATCCTTCCATTTTTTTTACCTCAATATTCTCAATATTTTGTGTGTGTTTCAGGATTTCAAGTTCTTCCATTTCTTCTTTCTCAAACACAGTCTCTCACCCAGTCTCTTTTTCTTTTCTGTTTTGTTTCTTTCAGTTTTGTTTCTTTTAGACTTTACTCTTAACTTCAGAAATGTCACACCCCTAAAGCAGTAATATCATTTTGAAGGATGAAGACAATGAAGACAGGGATGGTAAGGGTGCAGAAATTATTGTGGATGAAAAAAAAAGGAAATAATTTTTCTTGGGATTTAAATAGCTAATGAAGCATGCCTGGGTGGCTCAGTCAGTTGAGCATCTGACTTCATACTTCACCTCAGGTCATGATCTCACAGTTCAGGAGTTTGAGCCCCACATTGGGCTCTGAGCTGACACCTCAGCTCATGTATGGTTTCTCTCTCTCTCTCTCTCTCTCTCTCTCTCTCTCTCAAATATAAATAAACATTAAATAGCAAATGAAATGGTAGTCCAATCAGATGGAAGAATCTATGTAACATCAGATCATTCGACGGGTGGATAGCCATGCTGTCCCTGTTAGTGTATTCACATGGGTTGGGTTGGTAGGGCCTAGGTAACCCCTCCTGTTGATTAGTCCCTACAGCTCAGAAAGCTAATGTGTTGAGTAGAGCTCTACCCATTCCTTCTTCATCATTACCCTTGTCCAATTCCTCCCATTGACTAAGCACAATGTTCTTGAATGCCTCTCTCAATTAAGCCTAAAAGATGAAATGATGGAGGGATATGTACAAAATTTTAATAATGAGTAGCTATAAATTTCTTTTTTTAAATTTTTTTAACGTTTATTTATTTTGAAAGAGAGAGCGAGAGAGAGCGAGCAGGGGAGGGGCAGAGAGAGAGGGAGACACAGAATGTGGAGCAGGCTCCAGGCTCTGAGCTGTCAGCACAGAGCCTGATGTGGGGCTCGAACCCTTGAGTTGAGTGTCTGAGCTGAAGTCAGACACTCAAACCAACTTGGGTGCCCCATAAATTTCAACTTTTCTATGTATGAGCTATGGAATAATAAGGTATGAAATCTCTACAACCCCGTTTCCTCAGTTGTACAATGTGGATCACAACTTTTCTTATTAGATGTTAAATGAGATATATAACACACCTATTATATATTTTGTTGATTTATAGCCTACATTTGAATCTCTAGAATCCTACACACAATGCTCAATAAATTGCTCTAAAATATTTATTGACACATAATGCTCAATAAATATTCACTCAAGTTTGAAGAATATATAAAGAATTAAGGAATAAATGTCCTAATGGCAGGGCTCTAAGTCCTTGCTAAATTTTATTTGTGTAACGCTATTATATATCCAAGCTAACACTGAGCTTATTCCATCATGCAGCAATGTTATCATTAAGGTGACACATAATTCAAACCAGGACACTTTGAGAATGAAAAGGAGCACTATTAATAATTACTACAGGACATGTATGCCCAGGTGGCTCAGTCAGTTAAGCATCCAACTTTTGATTTTGGCTCAGGTCATGATCTCACAGTTTGTGGGATTGAGCCCCCATATTGGACTCTGTGCTGGCAGCATGGAGCCTGCTTGAGATTCCCTCTCTTTCTCTTTCTCTGCCTCTCCCCCATTCAATCTCTTTCTCTCTAAATAAATAAAAAAAAAACATTTAAAAAAATAAATAAGGGGCACCTGGGTGGCTCAGTTGGTTGGACATCTGACTTTGGCTCAGGTCATGTTCTCGCGGCTTGTGAGTTTGAGCCCCTCTTCAGGCTCTGTACTGACAGCTTGGAGCCTGGAGCCTGCTTCAGATTGTGTCTCCCTTTCTCTGCCCCTCCTCCACTCATGCTCTGTCTCTCTCTCTCTCTGTCTCTCTCTCTCTCAAAAATAAACATAAAAAAATTAAAAAAAATAAATGAAAGCACATGCACATTTCTATGGGGGCACCCAATAAAGAATCTCAGTATTGAACCATTATTAAAGGAATAAATTCTAAAATTTGAATAATCAATCCTCCCACCATGAACCTTGATATCTAATTTATTTGCTTATAAAGTTTGCTTTGTTTCATTTTATATTGAGTTCTCCAAAGCATGATACACTTTTACACCAGATTCATGAATGAAACATGTCCTAATAATATGTGAATGATCAATTAGTCATTTAGGAGACTTTCAGTCACACAAAACCTTTACTGCGATGACAACTGTCACCTTACTGGGGTGATAGAAATGGTAAAGGACCGTCATTAAACAATGTGAAAAGTCAATTTCCCTTCAAGTTAGCACACCATTTCCCTGGATGGCCAAAGACTTAATATCCGTTTGGCCCATGAAACTCAAGTAGAGTTGTCAGGAAAGATGGACCACAAGCTTCTTTGCTGTATTTGAGATCTAGAGTTCGATCATCCTAGCAGCCAAGTTTGTCAGGATGCCAGCTGCAGCAGCCTTGGTCCTGGAGTGGCCAATAAGGACTACTCGTGAAATGAAGCAATGCTTAAGTTGCTCTCAGTAAGGTCCAAGAAAATGTATTCTTGAAAGCACATGGGTATTATAACTGCTAACCCCTAGATAATTTTGACTTGCTGAGGGAGTTTTAATGTTTAACATATGTTGGAAGGTTACAGAAAACACTTTCGGCTGTGACGTTTTTGAGGACTCCGCGTTTATCCTGTTTGAGCTGTGAACACAGAATGTCACTTTACAGAAGATGTTAAGTAACATCTTAAAATGTTTCTTAGCCCTTACATACCCACCCAAACATCCCACTTGAATAGTTATATATAATAAGCAGTAACAATACCCTAACTTAAAGTCAGGGAAATTTAAAGTGCAGCCCAGGTTTTTTAGTCATAAGCTCTGAGATCTTGACAAAGCCTATGACTTCTCTAGTCTTCAATTACTTCATATGTAAAAGTAGAGGATTTTATACACTATAGATTCCTTTCATAACTAACATTTTAGAAGTGATTCTTTGAAGCCTGAAATAGATAGTAACCTAGGATGTTACAGGATGACATAATGATGTTCATGGTTCCATTGTAAAGATTGATGGCCAAGAAGTGAATTAACTAAAGAGTTCAGCTAACATGGGGCACCTGGGTGGCTCAGTCACTTAAGTGTCCAACTTTGGCCCAGGTCATGATTCCATTGTTCATGACTTTGAGCCCCGTGTCAGGCTCTGTGCTGACAGCTTAGAGCCTGAACCAGCTTCAGATTCTGTGTCTCCCTCTCTCTCTGCCCCTCCCTTGCTCACACTCTGTCTCTCTCTCAAAAATAAAACATTTTTTAAAAAATTTAAAAAAGTTAAGAAAATAAAAACAGAATTCAGCCTTTCTGATATGCTATAATTTATTTTCAGTATCTATGTATAAGGTATTATGCTATTACTACCATAACATGTTTTTCAGTGTAAAAATCAATCTCAAATACACAACTTAATTGGACTCACCTTACAAAAGAGGAAACAGATCTAGAGAAGTTAAATATCTTCCCCGACTTTGCAAATCTTGAAATAGTCGACATTTGCTTACTCCCAGTTAGCTTGTTTCATATTCTAAATTTCTTCAGGTGGAAATAATAGCAAAACTGGATCGTTTTTGTAAACACTTGTGGCTAGGTACTCTAGGAATATTGAACAAGAACATTCTACTTTACTAACAGTATGAAAACAATGGAAACATTTTTCTTTTAAAATCCCTATCTTAAATCATACAAGTATAATCTACTATGTGGATAGAGCATAAAAAACAATTTGCTGAGAGATAATGAGCAAAGCTGTTGTTGGTTAAAAGAGAAGCTGGACTTTTATTATTGTTTTATAAAAGGAGTAATCCAATAATGATAACAAAACTCATTCTTGGGCTCTTCTCTGTTACAGAGAAGAACAGCTAGAAACACTAAGGAAAGAAGTAAGAAAGTACCATGACTGTATTCTTAGATATTCTATCTGAATTCAGTATGGGGGAATAAGTATGGGTTAAGATGCAATTGTGAAAAGAGAAATAATGGAAACAGTGATGAAATGGAAATGGGATTTTAGAAAAGAAAGCAGAAGGGCACCTAGGTGGCTCAGTTGGAGGATCATCCAATGTTGGCTCAGGTTATGTCTCACAGTTTGTGAGTTCAAGCCCCATATCGGGCTCACTGCTGTCAGGGAGGAGTCTCCTTCAGATCCATTGTCCCCCATGCTCTGCCCCTCCCCTACTCACACTATTTCAAAAATAAACAAACATTGGGGGCGGGCATGATGGCGGAGAAGCAGGGAGGTCTGTAATCCGCGCACGCCCGTATGGATTGAACTGAGAAGGACTGAAGTGATAAAACTTGGATTTGCAAGGGGGGAGAAAGAAGAAACAGACGCCAGAAAGAAGACAACCTCAAAGATGTCTGAGTGAGTGACTGTGATCTGGGAAATTAGGGGACGGGCGGGTCCCGGTGGTGCAGGGGGAAGGAGCCCCCGAGCCCAACACAGGGAGAGCGCGCTGTGCCCGAGAGAGACCAGGGGAAGAGAAAGAGAGACGGAAAACGCACCTAGAACCATCTCTAAGGGAGGAAAAACTCGCCCGTCTCCCCATATGTAGCTGCCGAGCGCCGGGAGAGAGATCTGTCCCATCTGACCAGCGAGTTCTTCCTTGGGTGCTGCGGCAGCGGCATCCATTCTGAGTTGCGCCGCGAGGGGCGGCGGCGCAGATAGGGGCGGTGGCGACGCAAAAAGTGGTGGCGGCAGTGCCACGAAAGGCGCCTCGAAAAGCGGCGGCGGCGGCTCCACGAAAATGGCAGCGCAAGCCGGGCCGGGAGGCCGGCCGCCAGTGGGAATGCATCTCATCCCCGGTGACGGAGTTGAACTGCACAAACTAGGATTTGGAAGTGAGGCGGAGCTTGGAGAATACAGTTTGGCTCACCCGCGGCACAGAGAGATCAGACTCAGAAGGGCGGCTTGCGACGCTTGGTTCCTGCAAAGCTTTGAAGCGGCGCCATACTTCTCCCCGCAACCACCAAGGCGGGGCCTCAGAGAGAGCAGCCCCCGAGACCTGACCTGACGCCAGACCATGCCCATCCGCACAGGGGAGTTGTCTTTTTTTTTTTTCCTTTTTTCTTTGCTTCTCCTTCTTTTCTGCTGCCATCCAGATATATTTCCCATAGCATATTCTTATCTCTCCTCTTGGCTGGTTATATGCTTTTAGACTGCCCACAAACTTTTGCTGTCTCTGTCCCCACCTTGTTTTTCTTATTCTTTGTTTTTGTTTCTTTTTCTTCTCTCTTTTCTTCTCTTCTTTCTTTTCTTTCCTTTCCTTTCCTTTTCTTTACTTCCTTCCCCTTTTGGCTTGCTTGTTTCTTTGATTTATCTGTGCGTTTGCGTGCTTTTGTTCCTTGTATGCTAGTCTGTTTCCTTTTCAGGGTTACCTCAAAAAACAAGCCAAAGTATACATGGTGGAGAGTCCCATATAACTGACCAGGGAAATAAAATAATCAGAGGCACAACAAGAGAAACCGAGGGACACCATTAAAAGAACACTTTCTGAAACTACAGGCCCTGGACAGTCAATGAGCCTCCTTTAATAGAGCAATACTAACAGGTGCACAGTACATAACGAGCTTTTAAAACTGACAAGAGACAGAAAGCTAG
>CM053573.1:58591512-58635339 GCA_028646485.1 Cryptoprocta ferox
AAAACACGAGAGACTCTTGAATACTGAAAACAAACTGAGGGGGGAAGGCGAAGGGGGAAGATAATGGGGCGTGATGGTCTTGGTGGAGGTCACTTGTGGGGAAGAGCACTGGGTGCTATATGGAAACCAACCTGACAATAAACGATAAAGTTAAAAAAAAAAATCTGAAGAAAAAATAAAATAAAATAAAAAATAAAAAAAATAAACAAACATTTAAAAAAATAGAAAAGAAAGCAGAGTGAAAGAAGAGATGGATGTAACAGCATTGACCACTTATTTATGCGTATGTTTTATGAGTCACAGAACCACAAACAAATAAACATGGATTTAACAAAACAAATACAGGGGCTATATATGTGTTAGCAAAACTTCTGTCTAGTGATGCATTTGCATTTGTGCACGGACAGAACTTATCATGAGCCCTGTCATACCATGGAACTGAAGGCACTAATTAAGTATTTGGAGAAAGGCAAAAATACACTAGAGATAAAAAGCAAAAACCTACAACACCAAGACTTTGAAATAGCATTCTTTCACTTGGCAAGATATGTCCCATTGTCTGATACAAAGACAATTTGATGTGGTCTTATTGCACTGATTGAAGTCTTCCCAAGCTCACTATTTGATAATGGAGGTAGCAATTCAGTACATAACCTCAAATTTTTCATATGGTGGCCTACTGGCTAATGAGGAGATAAATTTTCTTGGTAAAGAATTAACCTAATTTGTCTTGGTTCTATGTTCTGAAGCAAAGACTGAGCTACACTGATGTTCTATATTTCTCTCGGTCATGGTGTTTTCTTGTTTTTGCTTTCTTTTGATTCAAAGACAAGAGGGATATCTGTTCATCTACAGGTGATTCCATTATGTTTTGCATGATTTCGGCTTCCATAGATTCAAGGCACATACAAATAATGTCATCCTTTATGTGTACAATACTGTTATAAGTATATGGTAGAAAAGTCTATTAACACGAAAAACTAATCCAGACATTCTGGATGGTGTTTAGTTTAAATGTCTTAGCTTTAAGAAACTAACTTTATTTGTTGTTTTATTTTCTACTCTTTTATAGAAGCAGCACTTTGAGTATAAATAACCTCTCAGAATCAGGTAAATTATTTCTAGGACTTTATGACATGCTAATGTGTTCCCTTGGATTCTCTGAATCCTTCTGGTGTTATTAAGTGCTGTCATTCATTGTTTGAACACTACTTAGAATTGCTCACTGTTCCCCAAAAGGTCATCAAAGCACTTAATAATTTCAGAAAGAGATGAGCAGGACAGAAGACCTTATCTGTATATCAAATGTGAGTTCATGTGTGACCTGCTACACCAGCCAAACTTCTGTCCCTATCAATCGTATCTCTACCTCACCCTATCCTTAACTAACGCAGCACTGGATAAGGACTCCTTGATTTTCCATTCTCATCCTGGCTTCTAAACTGATTCGCTCTGTAACCTCTGACCGCCAGTCACAGATGGAAACCTAGCCCATCTTAATATAAAAAGGCAACTGACAGAAATAGGATATTCATTTAAATGTATTCCAGGAGTGATAACAGGTCTTCTTGTCTATAATATAGAAAATATTAACTCCAAAAATTATTTTGGGTTTGTAGTTTCAGTCTGAAATTAATTACTACTCTCTTGGATGAATCTGTTTCAAAATAACAATTATTCTGAATTACATATATGGGTAATGCACTTTTTCTGTCTCTCTTTGTCTCTCTCTGGCTCTGTGTGTGTGTGTGTGTGTGTGTGTGTGTGTCCAGAAAAGCCTGGATGATGGCTGACCACCTATCACCTCTGTAAAAGGTATTTTATCATTGACCAGAACACTAGCTCCAGATGCCCATGAAGATTCCTCCTAAGTCTAAGTTTCTCCTATGGCTCCAAACTCTTATTTTCTATCTACATCCTTTCTGATTTCCCACTAAACTATACCTCTTCATAGTATATCATCTCAGTAGAGTTTTACTTTTTGTTGTGTCTCACACTTAGTATATTATGTTCAAAATTTGCATTTCCCCTTCTGTTACCCTTTGAACTTCCCTCTCTGAGTTTACATGTGTTAGAGTCCATGTATTAGAATTTGTAAGACATGTAGTTTGTGTTGGAGTAAGTTGTCATTGTATTCTCTATTTTGTACTTCTGTTTTTTTTCATATTATCTTGCTATTCCTATTACTATGATTTCAGTAATAGAAGAATAAATAAATGTCAGGAGTTGTTAAGACCTGTGAATATAAAGGGAACAAAGTTCATATAGTATTTCTGTAATTGATTATAGTTGCATCAAGTGGTAATACCCAAAATACTATTACTCACAGCATAGGCATTTATTTTTGAACTCTTTAAAATATTTGTTGGCTATCTTATAAACATGGTCTCAAACTAATTTTTGTTCCCTCTCTTCTTTCATAAAGTAATATCTGAAAAAAAATCTATGTCTAATCATCTCAGTCATTTTTGTGGAAAAATCCAATGTGTCTGAAGGTGGTGGTGATGGGGGTAGTGGGTTTACAACTGAAATAAATCTTGTTTATCTAACTATTAAGCTTGACAACAAAGGAAAAGAAAAACAGAATACAATTGCATTTTCTTTTTTTTTAACCTCATTTTTAGGATTTCAGACCAATGTAAAAATATCATCAAAGAAAAAGAATTGTCTTAACTGATTTTGAAAGAGGGATTATGGGTAAAAGTTCAAAATCTGCTTCTTAAAAGTATTAAACTAGTAATAATGAGGTTGTATGAGGTACCAATCCTTTACCCCTCACTTCCCCTGTATTTACATCTTCTACTCCTCCTGGCATTCTTCCAATCTGAGACCTATATACCAATTAATTTTATTCTCATAATGGACAAACAAGAGAAAGCTTTAATAAATGGTAGGATCATCCTACATTTAACAGAATAAGACCAAATCAGGGTGAAAACTATGTGATTGGTAAGCTCCTGACTGGAAAAGCACTCACACAAGGAGATTAAAAAAAAAGACAGACAAATGAAAAGCCTCAAACTATAGATTTTTAAGGGCAATCACACTTAGAAGGAGCTGTGATTTAATATTAGAGCTAAGTGATTTGATGAATTCAAAAGGGTTTTCCTTGAAAGTGTACATGATGGATATACCCAGGAAAATATTTCTTTAAATATACTGAGTGCTCTCTAGTTTAGAATTTTTTAAAAAAGTTCTTTCTTAGTACAAAGAAAGTATTATCTATAACTAGGAAATATTTGGATTAGAAAGAAAGTGAAGGCATCCACCTGCTTCCTTTATGTTAGAGTTGGATGCACCTCTTAAAGCTCTCAAAAAGATATATTAGAAAAAAAATCACTTTATGCATGATTAGTCAACAAGGGATGTAAGGATTATTTAAGAGTTAGTTTAGGCTAAAAATAAGTGCAGTTCAAAAAGAGAATTAAGAAGTTTCATGGTATTGCATGGTATTATTAAGAGAAGAGTGTCTGTGGTAGATACTAAGCTTAAAGATTGAAGTATATAAAAAAAAATCCCATGAAGAACAGAATGTAAGTACAAACACACAGAGGTAGCCCAGTGGAGTAATTCTTACTGAGAACATTCTACATAACCTGCTGAGAGAGACAGCTAAACAGTGTCCATTATTGAATGAGCTGACCAACAATGGTCACCAAGGATGAACTCTGGAATGAAAAGGACTCCAGTGCATTCATGTTCCTCACACTTGTTCACAGTCATGGTTGTGGCAGATGCTGACACCCACAGGTTACTACACATGGAGCAGAAGACAAATGAATTGAAAGAAAAGGCAATAGTAGCAGTAGGGATTGCAGTTTTGAACACTTAGTCTACACATCAGTGAACACTTGAATAATCATCAAACAACGTGCAATAGAACATGGTCCCTGACAAGAGGGATCAAGCAACATTAGGTCTATAAACAGAAAAGAATCATAATATGCAGTAGGAAGTTACATGTGGTTAACATGTGGCTAATATTCATGTGGCTAATATCAACAGCTGATACGTGTTAATTCAGATAATACACAGGACTTTGCAAGTACACAGTATCACTCTAGATACAAGAATTACCAGGGCTATTGTTTTTCCTGATCATTGTTGAACATTTGTTTTTAAGATAACAATTCATTTTTTCTTCTTGTGCAGATTTTTACACATCTGAAAAACATCACAATCTTCTTACCCATGTCTACGTATGTCCGAGTTTTAACAGTCACCTGGTGTAAAGGTTATAAATGTCCCAGGAAAAATACACCAAATGTGGAGAGAGACATGGTGGACTAAACCTATTCTTACTTCCATCATACAAAAGAGGAAAGCCATGTTTGTTGCTTATTGTAAGAAATCATCCTATCTTTTGGACTCTCACTCAGTGTTAGTACTGGGATGTACAAGATGTCACTGTAATGTTTCATAATTACTATAACCCTATTTAATGCTATTTATCTATATGAGATACTGTGCTGACAAAATGGCACAGGAGAGGGGGTGAAAGTAATAATCCTATAATAAAAGTGAAGTGTATTAAAGATGGAAAGCACTATTACCACAGGTAAAATCCTTTGAGGGTACTGAACGCTTCTCTTATTTATAATTTAGTCCCAGCAGGACAACCCTTCTGTGTGCTGATTATCAGAGCAAGTCTAGCTTTGGGGAGCAAAAAAAGTCACACACACACCCAGAAACTGAAATAAGCTTTTCCCTTCATGTGATTTAAGAGCTATTGTCACTCAGTGGAACTCTGAAAATTATTCCATTTGAAAATAATTCAGCTCCTAGATTATATATTGTCTAGGTTTCCTCTTCCTGCTCTTTACTACTGAGGACATTTAAATGAAACTATTAGCTGATTTTTTTTTTTTTTACTGCTTATTCTCCACCTGAAGTTATTATACTTAATTCATATGATTCTCATCTGCAAAGCAACCAAACAGGAACATGAATTCAGTAGGGGGACATAAACAGGAATGGAAGGATTTCTAAAGCATAAAGAGCCAGGAAAAGAGAACTCTCTGTGGAGACAGGAGCACATGTGTGCTCTTTTCACCTCTAAGCTGATGATTTAACTTTACCTATGATTGAAGTAACTGATAATTGCTTCTATTGTGAAATAATTGTGGCTATGGATAAAGTATGAAACCCTTTTTTCTGCTGGACACATAGCTACCAAAATAAGTGCCTAGGATGACAAAGTTATCCATACGAGATGCAAATCAGGTTACAATTCAACACCCAACACCTAGCCTAGCTCATGGTTGTTGCACAATACGTTTGTGTTGAATAGATATTTGAAACATACATATGTATTGAATTAGAATGTATATCTCCAAAACTGAAATCTTTGGCAATCCTTTTGTATTAACTCATCTGTCTCACACAAGATTGGTGGCTCTTCTAGCCTATGGTCACCCCTGAGGGACAACCAAGAAAATCCTTATTCTGCCAGTACTGGGGCAGAGTATATGGGATGCTTCACTCTACAAAACTATTAGCAAGTCTTTGTATCTGGTGTTTGCTTTGATTGTAGGGGAGTTTTCATTAAGAATCTTTTTGCTAGTACTTGCCACTTGAATAAATTATGGACATGAGTCACAGGAATGCATTCACCACTTTTTGTCTTATATTTTAAAATTATATTAAATTTTATGTGTCCCTGTGAAAAGAGAGGTAGAGAAGGACAGCCTTCTGTCTTGCTTTGAAACATATACATGTCACCCTTTAGTAAATTAATAGTCCCAAGAAATATGCCTTCCAGAGGAGAAAGAATCACACATGAGCCCTGCCTGATGCTCCTTCTCACAAAAGGCATGATTTCTAGCAGGGTCTTTTCACAATGATGGCATCCCTGATACAAGCTTTCTTGGTTGCCCAGAAAAGTATACTTCTCTCTCCAAATAAATATGTCTTCTTTAGTTTAACTCTAGTCTCTGACTAAAACCAGCTTTAGAAGAAACAGGAAGCCCATTAATAATCATGACTGTGTCATGTGAAGGATTCTCTGTGCTGAGTTTTGCTTGTGTTAGTCTCAAATCTTGGAGAATATTATACATTTTTCACATTTTTAAAAAAGAATTATTTGCTTGCCTAAAGAAAAGATACTCTTGGTTATTGCATTTTATTGCTTGTAATTATTGAAGAAATAAAATTATGTTCAATAACACTGTTACTTGTATATTGCTGACTGCTAAGCATGTATGATCTGTATTGAATTTTGGAAATCTCTTATACAGTACATGAAAATTTCGCTGAAATGTTAAGCATTTCTGGAGACACTTTCTCCCCCAAATTCCATAAATTAATGATTATTGAACCCTGTTGTAAGTGAGTTTTGCATATACTATGATAGATTAGCTACATTTACCCTTTTTTCCAATATCGTCGTTTTGATACATGTCAGAAATTGTAGGGACACATTCCAAACACTTACCATTATTTATGGCCAGCCCTGGTTAGGAAAACAATAATTCAGAAATCTGAGTTGGGGCCAAATATGAACGCTGTAATGCATATATTTACAAGGGATCCTTTATATTTAAAGGCTCCAATTACTGATGGTCTTTGTAAACTTTTTGTTTTGGTGTAACCTAAGACAAAACAAAATTTCACCAGAAATATTTACGCCATAGAAGACCAAACAATAAAAAGTGATAATGATATTAAATCAATACGTGACAACTTTTTAACCTTGACACACTTCACCGAAATCATATTGGCTTCCCATTGTGACAATGGAGTGAGGAAAGCATGACAGATTATTTTTGCTTTAGAGAAGAAGACACTCACCACAGAGATGCTCTGAGAAGTGAAGCATCTCAGGATCACAGAGCCAGTGAGTAGCCCTGAAGGGAACTGGTCCTAGGTTCCTGAGCCCCAGTCCTCTCTTTGTTCCCTATTCTAAACAGGAAAAAAGGGATTTTCAGGGACTTGGTGACTGGACCTTCCAATTTATATGTGCTTAATTGTTCTCTTTTCCTAAAGTAGCTTGGCTGTGCGTCAGGATTCAAATGACTGAAGAAAGAGACCTAGTACTGTCATCCATTTCCATGGTGCTGGCCAGAAAGTTTTAAACCTGCTGTGTTATTGGATGATACTTAGCAGCTGGGGCTTCTAACCAAACTTGTATACCTGGAAATAAGCATCTTTTGAGAGTGTGGTTCACTTACAAGAGGGGGTAAGTGACAGCGTTCCCTAGGCTTTTGTCCTATAGCTCCTCTTTCTTTCCAATAGTCTTGCCTTTCTCCTTCATGATTCTGTTTACTTCCCTCTAGCCAGGGGAAGTGATCACTCAATACAAATTTAAAGAGTGGAATGAGAATGACATGGTACCTTTTGTGAAAACTCAAGAAATGTGATTTCTTTTTCCCTAACACATACCCATCTAATAAGTAAAATAAATGATCCTACCCTTAAGAAATTGGAAGACATTGAACACACAAATTAAATTGAAAGGGGAAGGAAAGGGAAGACAAGGGAAATTCAGGTGGTGGAATAAGTATGAAAGAAAAACCAGCAGCCACAAGCTTTGAAACCATACAGGCCTGAGATATGGGATTCCTGAATCAAAGAAAGACAGGAAGTATAGGAAGTTAGCCCTGAAGAACTTTGTGGAGGAGAATTTGGGGGAGGTTTGAAGGGGTTGGGGGTAAGGACATTAAAGATGCCTGGAAGTAGAGAAGAGGAGGGGCAGGGGAGGACATCTTCTACTTCTTTTTAAACTCCTACAATCTATTTTTCCAGCTTCTCATGAACTTATATCTTGCTGTTTTCAAAGAGAAGTACTTATTAGGAGAGGTAGGGAGAAAGCCCATTTCCTTTAGTGTTCATTATAATTACTCGTTTTGTAATTAGATGAGAAGGAATGACAGCTGCCATAGCTGATAAATGCAAACAGAAGTCATACTTTATCTTGTACCACAATGGCCAGATTCACACCTGGTAGAAGCTGCATTAAATTGTCATCTGAAAAACAGGCACAATGATGCTACCTTATAGGACTCTTGTGAGGACTAAACTTGAACATGAAACCATTTTGTAGAGTCTAAAACACTACACAAATGATAAAATGCTATGAGATTATTTTTAGTCTGAATGTGAATCCAAGCACCTATCTCTTTATGTTGGAAGGATGCACTGTGAAATCTGAAGACACTAGTTACATCTTTTGAGAGGAAGATTATTTTATTTACAGTGCCACTGCAATCTGGGGCAGGATTTGACTTTGAATTTTCTATGGCTATTGTCTATCTCATCTATTAGTACGAATCAATAAAGGTTAGTTATACTTATGTCTTGAGAGGTGTTGATCTGAAATGAAAATATCCTTCTTCACATTAACAACCTCCTTAATTAACCTTCTGATACTGCCAATATGGAAAGGGATGCTATGTAAGTTGTTATTATAAGAAGTGATGCTATGTGAGTGATTATGTATGTGCTGCTGCTTTGTTTATTTTCTATAAGAAAATCAAGATGCTCTTTAAAAGCATCTTTACTCTTTAATAAAAATGAGGATAATTTTGATAAATTCCCATGCTCAGAACATAGACTAGGCTCATGCTGGGCAGGACTTAACTGAAATAGTGACAATTTGGTTTGATGTAACAAGAGACAGAGGATAAGATACAGACAAAAGGGGCTAGAGGGGAAGGTCAGAGCCAGTTGTCTCTAGTTTCTCCAATCCCTGATTTACAAGAGCAAGAACACCATGTAATGTACAAAATATTTCAAACCACTTGCAGTTTGGGGATTTGGGTGTATGCACACGTGTGTACACCTTCTCCCCCAATCTCTGTTGTTTTAAACAGTGGTAGACAATTTCTTCATGGGGCCAGTATGTCATTGTAATGCTTTTTTCTCTTAATATGTCCTTTCCTTGTGGGAACTTCCTTATGAAATAGAAATTTACAATATAACTTTCTAAGTGACTTCAGTATAGCAGGGATGAAGGTTATATCTTACATATATCATACATATCTATACTATGAACCTTGTCCCCGTACTCCTTAATCTGTGCATAAATGCTTCCAGTCTATGAAACTTAACATTTTCTGGATATGAATTTTAACTACACGCTAAGCAGACCATACAGAACACCACCAACAAAAATATTTTGGAATATAACTAAGCCAAGGATGTTGTGATGCATCGTTTTGCCAAACAGAAGATCCCCCAATAACTCAGGAATGGCAATGATATTCTTATGAAAGAAATGTGAGAAGTATATATCTATGGTCCACTTCAGAGTTAACATTAAGACCTGAACTGAAGTCATTCTCTTTCTTCCAGGCAAGACAAACCTGAGGCAAACTCCTGGAAATGTTTGGTTTGGACCCTTTTCCAGTTACCTTTTCAATGCCTCTTTCTCTCTCTCCTTCTTCTCTTCTAACAAGCTGCCTATTGACCTCATCCTGCTTTTGACCACCATGGCCCCATCAATGTTATACAACAATTTGTCCTTCCTTGACAGTTAGCTTTCTTTGGATGCATCTCTCTGCTCTCCCTCTCATAAGAGGAATGCAGTGGTAGCAGCTGCAGTCATCATAACAGAAGTAGCAGTAATAGTCACAATAAATTATATTTGGTGAACACTTTAATCCTGCATTGTCTGTAAAGGTTCATCATCTTATTTAATCAGTATGACAGGACTGGGTAAGGGGGTATTTCTGATCACATTTCACAAATGAGTAAATTAAAATTCAGAGAATTGTATCTTGTACTACTTGAAATAAAATCTGATAGGTGGTAAGTAGGGAAATATGCATGGCTTAAACTCAGGTTTTCTTTTTTTTCTTTTTTATTATTTTTTTAAAGTTTTTTTGTTTTTGAGAGACAGAGACAGCACACAAGTGGGGAAGGGGCAGAGAGATAGGGAGAACAGAATCTGAAGCAGGCTCCAGGCTCTGAGCTGTCAGCACAGAGCCTGATGTGGGGCTCAAACTCACAAACTGGGAGAGCATGATCTGTGCTGAAGTCAGATACTTAACTGACTGAGCCACCCAGGTGCCCCAAACTCAGGTTTTCTGACTCTAACTCAGAGTGTTAGAGTTTCAAAAACCTTACATGTTATTGATAGAGGTGGAGATAGAGGAAGACAGTTATTAAATGGCATAAAGGTCTTCTGAGCCATTAAATTATACCACAGAGACAAGCTGCCAATTGATAAAGCCATGCATACTGAGGTTATCCATCCAGTAGACTGGGTGAAATAAAATACAAGTATACACTTTAGTAAAACTTAAGCCTATATTAGAACATAAGCAAGGCTCCTCAATAAATGAAGCAATAAAAGGACAATTACCTAGGAGATTTTAATGGACATACAGCCATATGAGACACTGAGAAGGTTACAATGTAAGCTTTAGTGGAGAGAAATATCAAATACCAAAGGGAATTATGATATTCATTAATAAAAAATTGGTAGGCTAGAAGACTTCTAAACCTCTCATCAACTGAAAAAAAAAAACAAAAAAAAGGTTTGAAAACTAAAGGATATTAAAAGAGAAACTCTTCGGAATAAGCTGTGCTAGAGCCCTTTGGCCAGTTGATTGATGGCCTCCCAATCACCCCAAGAGAGGTTTCAAAAAGACTC
Source organism: Cryptoprocta ferox (assembly GCA_028646485.1). Classification (NCBI taxonomy): domain Eukaryota; kingdom Metazoa; phylum Chordata; class Mammalia; order Carnivora; family Eupleridae; genus Cryptoprocta; species Cryptoprocta ferox. The sequence goes on from CM053573.1 coordinate 58,602,107, forward strand.
TCTAAGAGCTTTATAGGCAGTGAGGGTTTACAGCAGACTTGTATCTGACTTCCACCTGAGCATTCAGAAGGGGAAAAGAGGGGGCGTAAGTGGAGCTAAGATGTAGTGATTATATTCTCTGGTCTTCACTCCCCAACATCTCCAAGAATCTTTGGTATTTCCTGTGTATTAGACACATGCCCTGCATGGCAGGGAGCCAAGATGAAATCCTTGTAGGTCCTTTTCAATAGGGTAACCTATAGTGAAAAGATCAATGTAAGCAAAGAACAATTTAAGTTATATAACTTGGTTACTATAGGGCTTTAGAAGGAGCCAGTCATCCCTGGAATAGGGACACATTCAGTGTTGTCAAAAGAGTTACAGGTGAGTGCTTTCCAGAGATAAATGGGGTATCCTAAGAATCCTTGAAGGTTTCCACTAGAGAAGGAGTTAGCTTAAACTTTTTCCAGAATTAGAGAACATAAAATTGTCTTATGATAGTCCCAATAAGATAAGGTGTTTCCTGTTCTTATCCTTTCTCCCTCCCCTGAGCCCCAACTCCCAACAAATAAAAAAGGTAAAAAAAAAAAAAAAAAAAAAAAAAAAGATTGAAAAAAGAATAGTTACTAAGAGTAAGGAAAGAGAAAAGAAGCTGGTATATTCTTTTCCCGATTGAAGTAGACCTCATCTTGAGATGATGGATAAACCTTGGAATCAAGATAAAATTGTTGACTAACTATCGGGGTTTGACAATTTAATTTTTAATCAAATATATGAGTTGTACTTAAAGCTTGGGGCTTTGCATTATCGGAGTGATCAGCAAGTTCCTGGCCAAAGATGGGAGAAAAATATTCCAGTGAATAAATTTTAAAGAGATACTAAGAACAAAAAAATAATGACAATTTATACTGAAACCCATAACCCTCACTTTTTCAAAGCACAGATGGAGGATATGATGGTCTAAGGAGTCTACCTGATGGGGAAAAAAACCCCACACATCTCTCTCCTTAATCTTATATAATTTTTATTTTGCTTCTCATTAGGATGGTCCCAACTTATTTAAGACATTTGTGTATATATAGGTTTGTGACTTTATATGTGGTCCGGATAGGTTAGAATAATGAATGGGACAAGTGTGTGGAAAACACTTTCGTTACTTGTGCCTTCTAAAACTAAAGATGGAAAATCACTCTAAAGATTATATTGTTTCATGCCTGAAATTGCTTCTCTATTGTCATGCTTCCTCTTGTGGAGTAATTCACTACCTGGCTTCTTTAATTCAGGTTTCTGTGTCCCAAATATGGTCATTTGTTATGCATTGATCTTACAAAGCTATCAGTATATAATTTTAAGATTTTTAAAAATATGTTTTTCCTAGGAGAAAACATAAACATTCTTTTTTTTTACTAAAGGACTAGAAAGCTTGCAGTTCACAAATAATGCATTTGCATATTTCTGTTCAAATTTAAAGTTAAATTTTATCTTCTCTGAGGCTAATACATCACAGAAGCTATGGACCATTTCTGAGATATTCAGCCTATCTTCTTTCCTACCACCAAGTGAGATATTTATATTTCATTCTTATCTCCAACACAGGGCATTGCTACTTTGGTACTGTAGAAAGGATAACTAATGGGCCATAGTGACATGGGTGTCACCCTGCTGTATATAGGAGAGCCCATCAGCAACGTCCCTTCTATCTCATGGACTCCCAATCCAAAGAACACACAGGACAGTTGGCAAATTTCAGAATCTCTCTAAAATGTTTAATTTCATCTGAAATTAAAATGCTTGATTTCTGAAATGACCAAGTTTACCCATAATTCTAACCCATCTGCAAATCAATGTTATTTGAAGAAACATAAAATATGATACAATTATGAAAACAAAACAAACCAGGACAGGTAAATATATCCCAAGAATTCCTCACACTGTAGTAAACTATCTTTGCTTAGCAAATAGTTAAATGACCTAGCTACTTTCAAGGATAACTACATGGAGGAACAAAGAGAGTAAAGGTCTTGATCTCAAAGCTGAGACTAAAATCCGTGATCCCTGAGTTTGGCTTGCTTGAAGCTTGAGCTTTAGGGTTGCCTCAGCCTCAAATCGATGAAGTGTGTGGGGAAATCCCTTCAATCTACTGATCTGTAGTTGTACCATGTAAATCATCTCATGCCAATGTCCCGCAGTTCTTCCCATGCCATATGAAATACAATTCCAACTACTTACTGATGACTCTACAAGAGGTGATCTTCATCTGCCACCAATCCCTGCTTTACTCTTGCTCCTCTAGATACATTGGCAACCCTGTCAATCTTCAAGCATTATAAGTGCCATTCCCATTTCTTCTTTATGGAATGCTACGCTTCCATACTTTTGTACAGCTCATTCCCTCTTCTTTTAGGACTCTGCGCTAATGTAATGGCTCCTGATACATGTATATTTCTTAAAAAAGTAGAATACACTTTCCAAAATATCTCCTAACCCAAAAGCCCTACCCTGCTTCAGTTTTTCCCCCTAAAATTTATATAAAAGTCAGGTCATAGTATTTATTGTTGTCTCTCACTAAAACATAAGGGGCATGGAAATAGTGACTTTGCTTCTACATCATGGCATTCCCTGTACCAATATAAAGCCAAGTGTGTAGTAGGTACTCCTTAAATGTCAATAGAAGGTAAAGATGAAGGTCCTCTCTTTCTACCACTCCCCTCCCAACACTAATATTAGCTATAAAACCCTTAAAAGAGAAAAGGTTTGTGTAGATTTCATGGGACTCTGAGTGAGAGAAAGGTTCTGTGTCACTTCAGAGTCTTTCCTTTAGGGAAAGAGAAGAGAACTAGAAGGAGCAGATATCTTTTAAGTTTTTATTTTAATTACAGTTAGTTAACATACAGTGGGGATAGAGCTCTTTTAAAAGAAAAGGAAAGTAGGCTTCATCTCTAGGGCTTACAAAGAGGAGGGCAAAGACTATGGGGAAGCCAGCCTAGGCCTGAGACATGACCCAGGGGGCTTACCTGTTACAAGTGTCCTGTGAGGTTTACAGAACTCTTAGCTTATAGTTTGAAATTCCAAAAGAAGAAGGAACCCAAGGCAAAGTCCTCTTCATGTCCTAGGAAACCAGGGAGCTTTACAATATGGAATATACTCTGCAGGCCTGGGAGACATACTGCCTTGGGATGACTTTCTTACTTAAGCCAAAGACCTTGAAGTGGAGACCTCATGTGTAAATATGTGCAAATGTTAACTAAATTTATCCCATAAAATTTTTAGGAAACAACCTTGCCATGGATACAAGCTGTTGAATACATTATCTGCTGGGGTTAACAGGGTTTCCTTCTGCAGAAATAAATAAATTAAAAGAAAGCACTGAAGGGTTCACTATTCCAGATTTGTCTTTAATAACATTCCATTAAAAATGACAGAAAAACACAGCTCTCAGAGTAACTCAGGCTCAGAGCGATGCTGTTCTCTTTCAGGCTCATGTTGTCAGAAGAGGCTTCTATGGTTTTAATCACTTCTCTTCCTCTATCTCACCCCCTTCAGCTCTTTTTTTTTCCTTCATTTTTTTGGTCTTTCTTTCCATCCGTCTGACTATGGCTCATTTACCTTGATTAGCAGAGGAATTGCTATCATATTTTTCAATGAGGACTAGTGATTTTTAAACTATTTAGACCAAAATTTACATACATCATCTGTATCATGCAAAAACAGGATCTGGGGGTGAAAGAAAGTGTGTTTGGCATCTAGCTAAGTTTTTAACAGTACAAGAACCTAATACTGAATATTAATGCCAGAGTCCCTTTCCAGTTCCCAGTTCTGCTTTTCCTATTTTGTCATCTCTAAAGGTAAAAAATTAAGGGTAACTAGGGCCTGATAAGTGTATAAAAAGACACTGGCATAGCTAGCTGTGACTACTTCATTCCTTTCTATCTACACCCCTCTAGATAAACATAGAATAATGCCCTCCAATCTCTCATGGGTTGTCTCACAATAGCCACTTACAGATACAACCAAAATTGGCTGAAGCTTTTAATATTTTCTTAGATGCTATGTATAATGTGTTTGTAAAAAAGTTAACTGTTTACGGATTGATGAGACTGTGTTGGCACATGTGTGTATGTGCAAGCCCACAGAGGGAAAGTGGAGATGGTGTCACATGCAGAGAGCCATAGATTCACCTTTCCAGATAAGATAGAGGTGTGGTGTTGTTTGCCTTGTGGAGGTCAGGCCAGAACTGTTGAGCACTGCTCTGTGATTTTCTCATCAACAGCTCTCACAATTTGACCCTGTAATATGAGACGATGCACTCCCAAGCACACAACCTTAATTTGTGATCCACACAAATCCCTCGGTCAAAGCTGGTTGAGGGCATAATCATCAGGCTCTGGCGCAGTACCTGTGTGCTTGTAGACGTTGGTGAAGAGAGGCTTCCTGTGAAATGTTCATTCCTTTTGTGTGTATTAGGTGTGGTGCCATCACTTACCGCATCTTGATGAACTTAGCATTTCCCGAAGACAAAAAGGTAAAGATTTAAAATATTAAGGACTCTGAAAGCAATGTCCACTAGAAAAATAAACCTGAAAAAAATGAATGTTGGAAAGGGAATAAATTTTGAAATGTTTCTTTCTTGTCAGATGAAAAAGATGGAAACCAAAAGTAATGAATGGCCATTTATATCTTTACCAATCTTATCATCAGTGTGTCCCAAAGCCCCACCTCCAGTCTGATCATTTCATGTTCCAATCACTAACCCCACAGTACAGATTTCTCTGCCTGCTCTTATAGAGCTCTGAGTTTGTCCTCAACCACAAGTATTAATGGGCAGCCTCCCTGGCTTTGACCGCTGCATAAGCCTCAGACTTCATGTAATTCCAAACCAGCTTGCTAAGACTCAGGAAACATGATACTTCCTCTTTATGTCTAATAACTTTGACCTTGAAAGAGAACAGACAGTGCTGCCTCCCCAGAAGAGAGGCAGAAAAAAATTTTGTAGGATATTATGACCATGTAAAAGAGAACAGGGTATGTTTCTTTTCTTTATTTTAGGGGGAAGAAGGAAGAACTTGCGATCCTGGTGTCTTTGGCGCTATTGTCTAAATGAAGTGGAGGGAATGAGGAAGGAGCAAGAAAAAAAATGCAAACAAAGGCAGAACTGCCTTTTAGCCTATGCTCTCCTCCTTACCACTGACAATAACAAGCAGTGAGTTAAAATGTATGTTCGTTGATGCACTGGGGATTACTCTCACATTGTTGATTCTTCACTGGGGACCTGTAAAGTGAAGGTTTGTGAAATTTCTCACTCTTTAAAAATTAAAAAGCCATTTGAAAACTTCACTCCATTTTGTTGTGCTCTCTCTCACAAAGTCTGAAGGTTTTCTGTGATAAGCCTCTAAACATACTGAGAGTTTCAATTTGCCAACTTCCTCATAACATGCACTAGCTGAATTTTTTTCAACCCACTCTGATCTTTTGGGTCTTCAACACAGCACTATTCATTTTCCTGGCATAAGGCAGTGAGAAATTTCTTTTGCTCCCAAATCACCTGGTAGAATATTTTTCATAAGCGGACATCAAACAAGAGCTGGGGTCTTGCATTAACTGCCCTAGTATTTAAAACAAGTCAAGACCAAGAAGAGACAAATAAGCAAACAGATGTTTATTCTCAAACATTTGAGAATAAATGAAGTTAAATTCAATTCTCTATAAATGTTTAAGCTATTCCACACCTAGTAAAAACAGATCCGTGCTTTTTCAGTCTTAAATCTCGTGGCTTTATTAGGTTGGCCTGAAATGATTTATTGTAAAATACAGTGCATCTTTAGAGATGGAAACTAAACTCATAGAACCCTGAGTTTTTGTTTATCTGTTTTATGAAATTCCAGGAAAGAAACAATCAGTAGCATTGACAGCAATCAGAGAAGGCCTAACACAAAAGGGAACATACCAATTTATAAGAGAGGGAGGCAAATCAAGACTGGTATGCTCCTGCAATATGAATAAACAGTTCTCAGAAAGTGAAGGTTGGGGTTTTCTTGTCAAATATTTGAAAACACTGCATTTTGGACCACTTTTTAGTTATTCACAATGCACCATAACATATAAGAGGCTCTGAAAGTCCTTGTTTCTCCAAACCTGTTTAATTTGGTTAATCTGTTTAAACAGCAATCCCTGCCTGTATTTAACTCAGAACAGACTTTTTTTTTCTGGAAAAAAAATGGAATTCTACTCTGTTCCTATTATATATGCCATTTCTCAGCTGTAGGTCCAGAAAAAAATCTTCTATATGACTTTTTCAAATTCAAAGTAGCTCAATGATAATATCCTCTGAAGTCAAATACACCATCTGGTAGTCACTTGGTGGCACAGTCTAATGGAAATCTTAGTCCACTGTCTCCAACACAAACTTCACTCAGTAAGTTTTTAATTATCAACTGGCAATATCAAAAATTAGCTCAAGATATTTATTAGTTTTCTGCAGAGAACAAAAACTTAGACCCACCTTAAGAAAACAGGATTTATTGGGAAGACATATAGCCCAAAGCTAAACTGGGAAATAAAAACTGTCACAGCACAAGGTGACCACATCAACTAGTTACTTTCCCTATTTCTATATCTCTTTGGATTTCCTTGTCTTTCTTCATTACCTGCTGGTCTATAATCTCATATTTCCTAAGACAAATGCCAGAGGCAGCTACTCTGACTAATTCGCAAATCATTAATTACCCTATTTTGCAGAGCTCTTTGTAATAGTTGATCTCATGGACTCTAGAATGGCATCTTGGGTTGGGTGTACAACTTCCTCTTACAGTCAAAAAGGCTTCTGTTTGAGCAGCCTATAATGATGTTCATGAAAAGGCATGGGCTACTGGCATTTTAGTTCACAAGAGACAATGTATGTGGCAGTTTCCTTATATGGTGTGTCCCTGTACCCTGCCACTCTGCTATACTGATGTGGGAGAAATATTAAACTTCACTATCCGTGCTATGCCACATTCAAGAATAAGTAGACATTAAACATTCCAACCTATATATTGAAGAATTTCCTCCCACCTTCCCCAAGAAATATGTAAAAATTTCTAGACAGAAAAATACTTTCTAACCTGGTCTTTATGTCTCTAAATTCTCTCTGATATAAACTAATCTACTTTTTACTGTTGCATTAATCTAATTGAGAATGTCTAGGACAAGCCACTGTTGTTTAAAAAAATCTCTAGTATCTATCCTTGCACCTGAGATACCATCCAAACTCCGAAATTTCACTGAAGAGTCTATATATCTTGACCCTGAACTACATCTTTAAATTTGGGTAACCCTTCTGTCCAACAAAAAACTGTTAGTCATTGCACTGGTTGCTAAGGACACCAGCCAAATTCTCATATTTATGCTTTCTCTCAGGTTATTCTCTCTGCTGCACATTTTCATCTTTTCCTTCCTTACCCTAATCTAACCTGTCTACTTGTCTGAACATAAATGCTCTAAATTATAAGCCTGAGCCTTACTAATTAGAGTTGACATATATGGATAGGTGAATTGGAAACAGAATGTAAAAGAAAATAATGACCAGCTTAGATTTTCTGTGGCAGAACTAGGTCTTTGAGGACTCTGTCATGTAGACTTGAGAGACCTGGCCTTATGGACAGACTATGTTGAAATTAACCAAAAGCACTGTCCTAAGAGTCATGAGATTTGAACTCTAATCTCAGATACACCACTAACCAACTATTTAACCTTGGACAAAACTCTTACCCTCCTTGGGTTTCAGTTTCTTCATCTGGAAAATGAGTGCTTTGACCTAGATGATATCTGGAGTGTTTTTAATACCTTGCATTCTATAATGCCATGATGAATGTTTTTATTCAAATATGAGTTGGCTTCACTGGTTTGCCACAACTAACATTAGGTTGGGAAATGACCTGAGTTGAATCAGGAGAAAGGATTTATCCAAGGCCCATTTCAGATACACAATCAAGCTTTGGTGGTTTCTTTGTTTTCTCCTTCAAAGCCCAGGTATTTCTCATGCTCCACTACAACTTGCTGTGTTCACCATGGCTTCAGACAGACTCTTCGTACTTGAAACTTTGGCAGAGTTTCCCAGTTATGAAATAGGCACATCCGTTTACAGATCAGACTTCAGAAGTTGCATTTAATCTACAGTTTTCTTGGGAAAAACCAGTCCTTCACTCACGCATGAAAATGCCTGGCAGAGCTCCCATTGTTATGGAACACCTGCCAGGAAACAATTCTTTGTTGTTTATTTTTTCTCTTTATCTCTCTTTTTACTCTCTTCATACTATATCCCTACAAATTTCCCCAGCTAAGGTCACCACTCAACAATCTTTTTCAAAGTAAATTGTGTAACAACAATTCTAGCAAAAAAAATCCTGGAAATATTTATAGTTTGTCTTCTTTTGAAAGATATTCTTTCTGGAAACACCATGTAAAATGATACCTCTCTCAAAAGATGTACAGAAGAAGGTATTTTCTTTTCTCCCCTAGAGTGAATTAATTTAAAACTTACCTTTTATAATACCTTGTATTTATTTTATTTATTTCATATCTGCAACTTGGACGAAATGCACACTTTATAATTAATTGCATATGGAAATAGTATCATAGTGACAAGGCTCCTAATCTCCCCCAAGATGTTAACCGTCAGTGCATCAAGTCAACTCACATTTAATCCTGGGTCTCATTATGAAAAATCAGCATACAAGAATAAAAAGAAGATGAGGTCAACCATAACTTCTCAAATGGTGATTATAAAGCACCAATTGTGTGTATGTGGTGGACATAAATTGTGAATATGGATAAAAAACATTGTGTGTTTATGTGTTATCTACCTCAAGAGGTAAAGGGAAATCAGGTTTGCAATCTCAACATGGCTATTATTCAACTGTGAGATCTTAGGCAAAGACACACAATGCATATCCCAGAGTTGTCCTAAGAAATCAATAGGGCAAGGTGAACATTTGAGTATATAATTTGGAGTGTGCTTTACAAATGTAAGATATTGTTCATAGATCTTTCATTCAATCTCAGTGTATCTTGGTCTAGCCTTCTGACTTCTGATCCATAGTATAAAATTTAACACCAAAAAACGATTTCATAAATGATCTTGTTCCCCACTTTCATTTTCCAGGAAGGATAACTGAAGCTCACAAGGCTAAATGGTTTGCTCACATACTGTCTGTTGTCCTGAAAGTGTTCACTTAAAAGACAGTGAACCTAAGAGCAAGTAAGGGTAAAGCTCAGAATAATATCAATGTACAATAACCCAAAGGCTATCACATTAACCTTTTTAAGTCTGATTCCTATAGAGAATTACCTCTTGAACACTCATATGTCAACCTTAAGAAAAGGAAGTGAAAACTTTCTCCATTTATTTTCTTTCATTGTTATGAATGAATACCAACCCAAAGGCCTTCACTTGTAACACCTACATTTTCTTATACTCACCACCATTCTCTTCAAAGATTGATTATATCTTTTTTCTTTTTTCCCCATGAGGCCACAATACCTCTTCTGAATGTCCCTTGTTACTGACACTGCCACCAAGATGATTTTCTTTCAAAAGACTCAATACACAGTACCATACGTAGATTGCAGTCACATCAGGGAACTTTATGAAGGATGTGGCTAAAATCTACATATGGGTACTCCTTCATTTTAAATTCTAATAGAGGCTATCAGAAGCCCTGAAGATTACCCCCCAAATATGAAAATTTTGTAAACTAGGAAGGGCTATACAAACATAGAATTATAACACTTTATTTTCTACTTCCTTTTTTTTTTTTTTAAAGATGAGAAATAAGCTAGAGGAACAGACAGAAATTTAAATGTTCTTAACATACAAGATAGGGATAAAGAAATATTACCTATGGTTCATGGAACCAATATAAATGGTAGTAACTAGTAAGAAAATTGGGAATATACTTATAGTCATATTGGGTTGGGGAAATGAGGAGATGGTTTAAACGGGCAAAATTATTATCATATCATAAAGGCAACAGACAATATCTAAAACTGATAAATCTAGCAACATTATTGCAAGTGTTGTAGTGAAATATATGGAGCTAATCAATGTAACAAAACAAATGATAAATTGGGAAGTAGGATTTGGGGGTGGGTAAGGTAGAAGACTTTTTTATACTTTAATGTTTTTAGCTATGTGCATGTATTATTTTGGCATACATATACACTAGAAAACATACTTTTTCTCCTTTCAGGTGATCTACAACATAAAAATAGTGTTATACACAATGTCCTCAGTAGATGTTGGCTGGTTATTTCTCTGGATGTTTAGTTGTCTAGCTGAGGGGTTGAATGAATGAATAATTGAATACATAATAGACATAATAGAAGGAATAATCATCATCATTGTTACCATATTAGATCTATACCTCCTGCACACGTATTTACTAACAGCAGAGTATAAGAATACAGATCCATTGTAGATAGCTGAAGAAAAACCATTTGACATTGAACACTGGTTATCATCAGTCCATACAGTAGATTCTTCAGTGAAGATTATCCACCATTAATGGTTATATTTCATACAATAGGTCAGAAGGACAATGTTTTAGGAAGAATATTTCTATGTGATTTTGAGTCCTAATTTTACTATACTTATTTCAAATGTTGATTGCTGAGTATTACTAAAGTGTTTGAATATTCTAAGATTCAAAAATAAGGAGCAAAACAAATAATCACTTCTATTTCAGAAAAGGCATTTTACATGAAATGAATAAAAGCATGTGGAAATCAATCTGAAGTAAAAAGAAAACATTTAACAGACTATAATAAAGACTAGGGATTTTTTTCTTTGGTTACCATAGCGGCAGTGATTTTTAAATACTATTCATACATTCAGCATTATAGTAATCAGCATTTCCTATTGTGCTTCAAGGTATTAAATGCAACATACAATGTTACAAGCTTAGATTGCTATTTAAATTTAAATATTAAGAAATGTTATGAATCAAAGGTTAATTTATATGTTGTGTGGATAATACCTGATGTGGGATATTACAGGGTCAGCCATTTCACCATTAACATCAAATAACAAAAGTAACCTGCACTTAACTTTCCAGCCTACAGTGACTGGACATAGCAGTAGTGATGGAGGGAGCCAGAGGGTGTAGAAATTTTGTTGCCAGTAGAACTTACAGCACATATGCTGATGACAGGCCACATCAGAGGAGCTGTACCTGCTGCAGTTCTTCCTGCAATCCTTTCCCAAAGCTCAATTAAAACTCATTGGCAAGGGGATAGGAAATAGGAAACTATTAGGACAAATTTTATCTCCTGGTCTTAGAGTGTATAAAAATGGTCCTGTGTGCAACACCCAAGATTGACCGAATACTAGAGGGAAGGGAGTGATAAAACAAGACATGAGAATCATATCTTTATAGTTGAGGGAAAAAAAGAAAGCGTGTCCAGAATGGGCATCATACATTTGCCCTACTCTTGGGGAGTCATACACATCTGGCCAACAACTAAAGAAATTTTGAATTCTGAATAAAATTGATGCTGGCAGGAGCATCCTTTTCCTGGTTTCTATTTTCAACCTTGAAGGACTTTCAGTACAGTAATACCTTGACTTTCTGACTCTCTAAGATGGAGTTAGTTAGAGCTCAGGTGACATCCATGGATCCACATTCTTGGCTAGTTGCAACCACCTTGAACATTTGCAAGCTACTGGAATTTACTTATTTTTCCATCTTGAAAACCACAAAGCTATAATTCTAGGTAAATGTGAACATTCTGTAGAGTTAAACTTTTTATATTGTGGTCAGTCCTAAAGTCTAGGTACCGGAGATAAATGAAGATGGAGGGAGACAGAGGGGACAGAAAGTGTTAGCACACCGTTTTAATTATAGTCTATAGCTTTAGTTCCAGTTAGGATTATCAGTAATAAAGAAATCACCATTTCATCATATCAGAAGAGATACTGTCTTCTGTGTCTTATTTTTAATTGGATCAGAACTCAGAAGAGCAACAAACAGCTACTGTATATTGATTCCCCCCCCCCCTTAAGCCTGTAACAGGAAGATTCTATAAGTATTTTGCTATGAAAATCATTGCATTGATGAGACACTGTGTGAGGAAATATACTTCTAAATTTTCAAACATCAGATGAACAAAAGAATAAAGCATTTTCAGGCTTTGAGAACAGCACAACAGAAAACCTACATACCCATTTATATAAACATGGAAGGCACATAAACATATAGTTTATAATTAAGCACCCATTTCCACTGAGTATACAAAACCCATATCTGTGTGTGCTTGCACTGTACCTTGCTGGACACATAATGCAATATGTATGAGTATGAGTATGAATATGGCCACTTCAGCCAAATCTCATATAGACAAATCAAATAAATTGCTAAAAAACACGAGATAAAAATATATTGCAGCCACTGTCAACTCCCTTTGTTAATTTCCTACTGAACTTTGAATACAAAGAAGACTTTTTTCTTAAGTATTGGACAAGGCAAAACTGATACGTTTTGTGGATTAATTAAACCATAAGAGCTTTACTTATTGTAAGAAATATCCTACAAACAACCTACACTAAAAGGGATTTGTGAGGATAGCCTAGAACTACACTGTTTGACTAGAGCAGTGTTTACTTTCTCCAAGGGAGATAGTTTCATGTACAGAGAGTTCATCAGGTGTCAGGCTTCTACCAGAATAAGGATTTCTTCCTTTTTTAAAAAATAGAAATTCTAAATATCTACTGAGAATCCATTCCCATGGGTAATACATCAGACCAAGCATTGTGGTAATTCAAAGAACTTGAAGACATAGCTCTTACAGGATGCAGGTCCTTAGAATCTATAACCGTGAAAACATCTAGGAAAATAGTTCAACTTCCTCATTTTACAGAAAAGAAATTCATATGACAAAAGTCCATAGAACTTAAATGATAAGCCCCCATCACACAGTCAATAGGGGCAGACTTGAAATAAAAGTCACATGTCCTGAAAGCCCTCAAATAATTCTTTTCCTCGTATCTATTGCCTCTGTTTGTGGAGGTAAAAAGCTCAGCAAGAAAGCCGTCAGGATTCTAAGCACCATGTAGTATATATTTTCCTATTTTCTGCAAGGTCTACAAACAAAACAAAATGTTGTAACTAATTTTTTGTATCCTAGTGAAGTGACTGCATTCTGTATCTAAATTGAAAATAGGTGAAAGAGAGATGAGACACACAGGTAGAAGATGCAGAGGCAAAGAAAACTGTAAGACTAAAGTCCACAGGGGTTATTAATACCCTTCTAATCAGAATCAGTTAAATCCTGGAGAGACCACTGAACCTCCCAAGGATCTGACATCATTAGTGTGGTAAAAGAAATTTGCTCCAGGTAACAAAGGGCAATGAGACCCCTAGCTGAAAACAGAGTCATCATATAATATTCTGCCTGGTTATTAAAAAAAATACTACCTAATATTTAAAACAAAACAAAAACTCTATTTGATAAATGAAACCTTCATGTTACTCTTTGGTGGGACAAAAATAAGAATGTTTCTGGTATAAATAATAATAAACAATGTCATACTCTCTATTGATTAACTTAAAATTGAAAGGCTACGTTTCACAATGATAATACAGCATGCCTTTAACTTATTCTCATTCTTGTCCTCATATATATCTTTCTGGATAGACTGAGAGTAGAAACCTCAAGATTGTTGTAAGATACACTCAGCAAACTGATAAAGTCCACTAACTTCTTTGTACGTTGGCTTCTTCATATATGATAAGAATAAACTAGCTGAAAATTATCTTTTCCAGAAAAAGTAATTGTTTACCCTTGGAGCTCACAGGAGGAGGGGAAAAAAGCAGAGTATTTCGGTTTTGCTCATGTTTTCTAATTTTATCTTCATTATTCTTCAGTGATACTCCCACCACCCCCCCTTCTCTTCTTCCAGAATCCACCAAATCTGTAGTCATAATAGATTTCCTGCTTATTGGCTCTTCTTTATCTTCTTTATGTGTGGCATCTCTGGCAGCCAAATAATCTTCCAAAAGGCATTCTGTGACACAATTTTTCAACGCATGTTTTATTTCTCTTTATCATCCATCTAGGTATCTATCTATAAATCCATCTAGCTATCCATTGTGCTTTTCTTGCAGACACGGATACCTAAAATATAACGCAACAATTGACTTACTATCTCTTGGAAGCTAAAGAAAACTTCTGTTTGATTCTTCTCTTCTGGTTCCAATAGAAATCCCTGCAGAGCCATGGACAGAAGGGAGAAACCCTCCTTCTGTTCCCCTTTCTAATTTTCTGCCCAAAATCATTCCCAGTTTTAGCAAATAAATTATGGACTTAAAACCAGCAGCTTTATATCTTCTGGCTCCAACATGTTTAAATGTGTTTAAAAGATGTCTGTGTTCAGAAGTGGAAAAAAATGGAAGTTAGAAAGCTTTTCTCTCATTTCTGGAGTTCGCTGGAGAAGAGAGGGAATAAGGGGAGAGCACAGAGGCACAGATTAATTTGAGCCATATTGCTCAATAGAAAATGTAGTTAAGGGGTCCTTGGGTGGCTCAGTTGCTTACACCTCTGACTCTTGAGTTGGGCTCAGGTCATAATCTCACAATCAAGCCCTGCATTGGGCTCTCTGCTATCGGTGCAGAGCCTGCTTTGGATCCTCTGTCCTTCTCCCTCTCTACTACTCCCTCTCTCTCTCTCCCTCTCTCTCTCTCTCAAAAATAAAAAATAAACATTAAAAAAAGAAAATATATTTAAGTGCTCTCTTCTTAATCTGTAAAAATGTAGTCATTAACCTGTGGCTTTGGGAGAAAAACAGCTCCATAAAATTATTTCCTTATCTATCAATATAAGTATGTTATATATGTTTTGAGAACTTATTTCAAGGCACAGTTTCACTTTATTTTCTATTCTTCATGCTGGTGATGGAAATGATTTTCAAGTCAGGCTTAACCAAGCCATTTATAACTTTTAAATATGCAAGAGACTGTCTGATAATATTGGTTTGTTTCCTGGTACATTATAGTTTTCCCTCCTGTGCTGTGTTCTTGGTGCAAGAATAAGAAACAGGTACAATCTGCCTTTGTAGGGGTTTTTGAAATTGAGCACCGCCTACCCTGATGTATGGTGTGTATATGTCAATCACTTAAAGACTTTGGATGAAAGGTGTAAAGAGAGTGGGGAGAGGATGAAACCAAAACTAAAATCAACAACAACAACAGCAACAAACCAGCGAGAGTGACAGGGTAATGCAGACGAATCCGAGCCTGGAGAACAGGCTTGCTAAGTAACAGACTGTAGATTGCCTTTTGTTTTTACCATCTAAGTATTCTGCCCTTTCAGTATCCCTAGAGAATGACCACCCATAAGGACCTGAACTGGCAGAGTGGGAGACTGAATTCTTCCAAAACAGCAGCTGTGGGTGGGGAAGGATTATTACTGACTTGCTAAAAGGTCACTGATGTATATAATGTGTGGCAGGTAGACCCTCCAGGAGACAGCAAGTCACATACTGGGAACAATATTGATAGAGAACAAATTCTTGGCAAATATTATGAAAACATTGTAAAAGAACTGTGTAGAACCACTCAGAACCATGCTCATTCTTTCAATATCCAATGGATTGAAAAAATGCCATAGTGATGAGCAGTTTCTATACATTCAGAAATACATTACATAAATTTGAATGTTACTCACCATGACATGTATTTACATTGGGAAACAATGGCAATGAGTTAGGATTGCTCTTTATTTTATATACAGATGTTTCCTGGTGTATATATGATTTTTGAGACTCTACAATATTTCCCTGGCTCTCCAGGTATCTGGAACCCCTGGACCATTGCACCAGCTCAGAACAGGACCCAAGCTTAGGGGCAGAGCTTCAGAGATCCCTACCTGTGGCTGGTTGTGCATAAGGCATACAGAGTTATGAGGCAGCTTACGGTTCAGAAAAGAAACAAACGGTCTGTGAAGAAGTTCTATTCTGCTCTAGGAAGACATAGAGAGACAGGGCCTTCGCAGCACATCCCAGGAAACCAAAAAGCCAGCGGGGGATACCCACGGCTTGCTACAGCTACAGTCACAAGTCAAGTAAGCACAGAGCCTGACAGCTCAGGAAAATGACCCACTTCTTGCCGACTCAGACAAAAAGGCTTCACTTAGGCCTAGGGAAAGTGTCTCTAATAAGGCCATCCGTTAACCGCGTCGCCTGAGTCCCTCTCAGCAATTCTTCACTCCCTCCCTTCTCACCTCCCACCCTGAAGCCAGCCATTAATGCAGCTGAAACCAAGGAAAATGAAGCTGTTGGGCTCAGTAAATATTACTGAGCTCCACAAGGAAACACAGACCCATTATTTAGGCTCCCGCGACTAAGGCACATTTTGATCACATCCATTTAGCAGAGAGGTGAAAGGAGAAAGCAAGCTGGCTGTGCAGCAGCACTCAGTCATCCATCCGCTTTGCTCAGGCAAAGCCATCTTAGAAAGCGAAGGAAAGAGCTTGGCATCAGTTCCTAAGGGTTTGAACCCAGAGCACATAGAATATGAGAAACCACATAATCACACGGAAGGAGCTCTGGGCAAGTACTCAAGGGTCTTGGAATTCTCTGCTCTCACACTGACTTGATTCGTATCATAAATAGAGTCACTTAAACTTGTAGCAATGATCTGTCTTATCTAACTCTATCTCATCACATAAGATTGCAGATGATATTCATAAGATAAGCAATCTAACTTCTGGAAACAAGGTGCTCATTTTGGGGAAATGCCTTAACTTTTTCATATCATCTGTGTCTGTCTTAATAAAAACAAAAAAGAAAAAACAATAAATAACCTTTTAATATGTGGTTACTTACCCAATGCCTCAGAATATTATTTTAGTCAAAAATAATAAAATATGTTGAGTACACTTTTCACATATTTGGGGAATTGAGACAGTATCTTTAATATTTGGAAATGAAAAGGAAAAATTTTGATATCACCCATAATTAGGATTACATCAGTTTAAATATGTCTATTGAAATAAAAATCAGGAATGTAAATATGTAATTAAAAGGCTACACTTATAAGCTTGAGACTTAAAGTATTTCATCAAGGTCGAAAGACAGACTATCAAATTACTTGTAGGCTATAGCTGAAAATATGACCTCAAGACAACCAAACTGATTTTGATGACAATTGACAGGGAACTCAGATGAAGATTAACTCAACCTCTTGGACCTGAGGTCAAAACAAGCAAATAAACAAACAAATAAACAAAAAGAAATAAAGCCACCAAGAGAGACCACAACAAACACAATCCATTGATGCAGTTGAAGGAGGATAATGGAAAATTAATGTTCTTTTGGTAAAATGCTGATTTCCAAAACTATATCTCTTCCTCAAAGTGGTTTCTTGAGAAAGTTATCCACCCGGAAGGGATTTGAGGTATTTCCAATAATGGCCTGAGACATATGCATTTCATTAGATGAGTCACTGGAGATATGACTAAGCCTCAATCTACAAGCATATATTCTTAATAAAAAGTATTCCTACCAAACCATGAAATTAAGGCAATTAAGGTAAATGAAAAAAAAATTAATGAATGTATAAAATTCTGATTTTAGATATTATTAAGACAGCGAGTAAGATATTTCCTTGACACAAAGACATCAAGATAGAACTGGTACTTTGACCCTAAATGGTGGTTCTTCCTTCCACCCCGATGAAAAGACCTCCTAAAGAAAAATAGTGGATTGCAGCTGTGTGAACACAAAATTCACCAACATTTCCACCATCCTGAGCCACTCTGCTTGGTAAGGAAAAGTAGATTCTCTAGCTCAGGTCTCTTCTTTGTAACAGACTCCACTGCTCAGTGGCTCCAGGTATTAAACTACACTAATTTACTGTAGATATCATGGCATCCTGTCAAGAAGGAAGAGTGTGTTTCAAAATGAAAGGAATGATAACTGTGACCCAATAATCTAACAGTCAGTGCCCATATGTTATGTAATTTCCAGTAGCATTCTACATGATGTGCTTATTTTGTTTACCATGGCACATTTTCAGAAAAAAATCCTTTCCAGATACACATGCCTAAGGTAGCCCTAGGCAAAATTGTATATAAGGAACTTTTTTCCCCTAAAATTCCCTATCACTCTAAAAGTATGCTCATTTTTACTAGCTACTCTATCCATTACCTAGTCCCTAGACTTCATCTTTCTAAGCCACCAAAATAACTTTTTCCATTAGGATACACTAGTTGCAAAAAATAGTCTTACAAGTCTACCATATACATATTTGTCATTCTACTAACTAAATAAACAATTTTTCTAAGTCAGAGAATCTAAAATTCTAAACTATTTTGACACTTGGCTGTAAGTGGCTCACAGTTCTAAATTACATATATCTTGAGTTTGTTTTTGTTTTTATTTTTTTTCATTAACTCTGAAATTAATGTGTGCCCATGAACATTGGAAAATGAAAGAACTAGAGAGGCCTTCTCAATATCTTGTAAATGCCTAGCTTCATCTTGAAAGAGGGTAAATAGTAACTGAAATGTCAAGTTGTCTCTGATTTGAATTAAGCAAACTAGAGAAGTCTTACCTCCTGTAGAAGATATTTCGGGAAAAATAAAGATTTTAAGAAAACTGCCATATGTCATTAAAGCATAGAAAATACATCAAAGATATGCATCATTCTGCGTATTTCAATGTTTTGATACCAAAAACATTGAAGAATTGAATGTGTGTCTATGAATACATAAATTTTGGTACGGAGGGATAATGTAAGTAATCTGTAATAGATTTTTTTTTCTCTTTTCTTCCCCTCCTCCTTCTCCTTCTCCTTCTCCTTAATTAGTAATTCAATGTCCATGATGTCTGAGATGGAAACAAATAAAACTAGAAAATATGCTCTTTTGACTCTCCTTAAATTTGAGGAACACTGAATTATTTCACACTGGTAAAAACTATGTCAACAGATACTCAGCAACATCTCAGTGATTCAGGGCATCTTCATGATCTGAACATGGCCCAGAGTAAGTGCTTGTGAAGTGTACAGAGAGGTTAATCAAAAACGTTACAGTCACTAACCCTGCAAGCGAATAATCTGTATGTGCAGACTGGCACGAGCATACCCAGAGCACAACAGATTTAACAACTGGATGCACAGAGCAATCTTTTACATGGTGTGTGATATTTGGGTTGCTATCTTTTATATCATTGTGAAAAGCAAGTGTGAACTGATGAAAGTGTTAGAATAGTCACACAAATCTAAGGGACAGCATCACTTGAAGGTGGGTAAAAGGGTATTAAATGACAGGACTAGGGTAAAACTCATGGAGGAGTGAGATTAGGGGCAAATCATTATAAAACCTGTTAAGAATAGTAATGGTCATAAATAATTTCTACCTTACTAAATGGAGCATGGATAATAATACATATGCTAGCTAGCTCATTGGCTGTGCTAACTCAGCTCTGTCTGCATATGGGGTAAAATGTTCTATGCATTTCTACAAATATATCGAGTACTGCTCTGTGACACATCCTGAGGACCTGAAAACCAATAAGAGACCATCTTTGCCTCAGAAAGTCAAGAGTTACTTGGATGGAAGGAGACATACAAATAGTTAATTCTAATATACTTTTAATCATAGAAAACCAGGTAAGATACAGGAATAGGCAGAGGAAAGGGTAAGTCATAACATGGGGCAGGGGTTGAAAGGAACATTCATAATCAGGGAGGTTTCTCCTAGTAGGTGAAAGCCAGTTGGGCATTCAGACATGAAGAAGTTGTTACAGACAAAAGAAACTACAGGGCCAATGCTGTGAAATAACACGAAGCCCACGAGGAAACAAATGAGACACATTTGTTGAGGTTCAAAGCAAGAAGGGTGAGTGTGGAGTGAGGGAACAGAGCTATGGGAGAGGAAACTGAGCAAAAAGGCATGGGTCTGTATGACATGCTTGTAATTATCTAAAATAAAGACAAAACAAAGGATTTTAAGCAGGTGAATGAAAAGGACAGATGCAGATTTTAGAAACAGCTCTCAAGCAGCAGTTAGGGAAACTGAATTTTGGTGTGAGTCTGGGATATGGAGAGCATTAGAGACCAGATTAAAATAGTCCTGGTGATTGCTGATAAGGACTTACAGTAAGGTAGTGGTGTTAATGATACCTAAAGGGGATGCACATGTGATGCTGAAGTAGAATGAACAGAAATTTATGCAAGAATGTCACTGTTTGTGCTTCTGAATGATTTTCTAATGGAGAAGAGGAACAAAGTCACAAGCTAAGAAGTTAAAGTGCTCAACTTCAGGTGTTATTAAGATTTCAAGATGGCACCAGATAGTGAGAGCTAATTTTATCTAACAACTTTGTCTTTTAAATAAAGATCAAGGACCGTACAGCATCCTTTTGCTGAAGCACATAATTCAATGTCTTTCCCTATTTCTATGGAAAGGCTAAAGATTTACAGATGGTGATACAGCTTCGTACATAATCACATTATAGTTCCCTCAAAATCATAATATATCCCAATTATAGTTCAAAGTATTTTTTGTAACAGCAGAAAGATTTCATTTTAGGATGAGCTCTTTTACACACATAACCCAATAAAAGAAAACAGAATTCTCGGGTTAAGACAAGAAGTAAGAAGGAGAAGAAAGCCATAATGGACTACAGTATTAATTTATCTATGCTAAGCCAAATCATTTTGTCTTGAATAAAGAAATCCTAGAAAACCCCAAAGCCTGAGCCAAGATGCCCTTAAACCAAAAAGAATTAGACTTAACTAAAGAGGTGAAAGAACTGTACTCTGAAAACTATAAAAAAACTGATGAAAGTAATTGAAGATGGCATAAAGAAATAGAATGACATTCCATGCTCAACTATTGTTAAAATGTCTCTACTATCCAGGGCAATCTATAGATTTAGTGCTATCCCTATCAAAATACCAACAGCATTTTACACAGAACTAGAACAAACAATCGTAAAATATGTATGGAATCACAAAAGATCCAAATTGCCAAAGCAATCTTGAAAAAGAAAAAGAGAACTAGAAGTAACACAATTCCAGACTTAAAGTTACATTACAAAGCTGTAGTAACCAAAACAGCATATATGGATTAATGGAACAAAACAGAAACCCCAGAAATAAACCCACACTTATGTGGTCAATTAATTTTCTACAAAGGAGGAAAGAATATACAATGTGAAAAAGACAGTCTCATCAACAAATGGTGTTGGGAAAATTGGACAGCTACATGCAAAAGGATGAATTGGACCACTTTCTTACACTGTACACAAAAATAAACTCAAAGTGGATTTAAGATCTAAATGTGAGATCTGAAGCCATAAAAAAACTAGAAAAGAGCACAGCAGTAATTTCTCTGACATCAGCCCCAGCAACATTTTTCTAGATATGTCTCAAGGCAAGGGAACCAAAAGCAAAAATAAACTATTAGGACTACATCAAAATAAAAAGATTCTGTACAGCAAAGGAAACAATCAGTAAAACCAACAGTCAACCTATTGAATGGGGGAAGATATTTGCAAATAATACATCCAATAAAGGGTTAGTATCCAAAATATATAAAATATTGATACAGCTCAATGTCCCCAAACTAAATAACCCAATTAAAAATGGGCAGAAGCCACCTGGGTGGCTCTGTCGGTCAAGCATCTGACTCTTGATCTGGAGTCAGGTTATAATCTCATGGTTCGTGGACTGGAGTCCCACATTGGTGTTTGCTCTAATAGCACAGAGCCTGCTTGGGATTTTCTCTCTCCCTCTCTCTGCCCCTTCCCCACTCTCACATTGGTCTCTCTTGCTCTTGCTCTCTCAAAATAAATAAATAAATAAATATGAAAAAAATAGGCAGAAAATATGAACTTTTTTTTAAAAAAAAGATATCTACATGGCAAACAGACACATGAAAAGATGCTCAACATCACTCATCATCAGGAAAATACAAATCAAAACTACAATGAGATATTGCCTTACACCTGTCAGAATGGCTAAAATCAACAACACAAGAAAAAACAGGTGTTGGTAAGGATATAGAGAAAAAGGAACCCTCATGCACTGTTGGTGGGAACACAAAATGGTGCAACCACTGTATGGAGGTTTCTCAAAAATTAAAAACAGAACTACCCTATGATCCAGGAATTACACTAATGGGTATTTAACCCCAAAATACAAAAACACTAATTCAAAGATATATATGCACCTCTATGTTTATGGTAGCACTGTTTACAATAGCCAAATTATGGAAGCAGCTCAAGTGTCCATCCACAGATGAATGGATAAATAAAATGTGGTTTGTATATATGTATATGTGTGTGTGTTTGTATATTATTCAGCCATAAAAAATCTTATTTGCAACAACATGGATGGAACTAGAGAGTATCATGCTAAGTGAAATAAGCCTGTCAGAGAAAGACGAATACCATATGATTTCATTCACATGTGGAATTTAAGAAATAAAACAAATGATCAAAGGGAAAAAGAGAGAGAGAGAGAGAGAGAGAGAAATCAAGAAACAAACTCTTAACTATAGAGAAAATACTGGTGTTTATCCAAAGGGATGTGGTTACCAGAGGGGGTGATGGGTGAAATAGGTGAAGGGGTTTAAAGAGCATACTTAGCATGATGAGCACTGACTAATAAATGTGCAGAATTGTCGAATTGCTATATAGTAGACCTGAAACTAATTTATCACTATTTTAACTAATTTAACTAATAGTATGTTAGCTATACTGGAATTAAAATAAAAAACTTAATGATAATAAAAGAATCTGACTCAAGCACAATCTCCCACCTCTAGTCTCATTTCCAATTCCTTCTTATCCTTTATCTTCTTCAGGTTAAAATAATGTATGGGCTAGCTCAAAAGAAAAGAAAGAAAAAGGGGATGGTGAAGAAATATATAACATTGTTATAAAAGTACAAACATCAAAACCCAGTGATAAAATGCTTCTTAATTTCACAAAAATTATTATTTATATTCATCACAGTTCTGCCTGTATTTTCAGTGTCCTCCTAAGACTCATTTTGTAATAGGATACTGAACAGTGAAACTATCTAACTTAGCGAATATAATAGAAGAAAATGGCTTTCCGGGAGAAACCAAAGTTGGAATAGTTTGAAGTGTGATCACAAATAAAACTGCTCTCATCTCCAAGCTTGAGAGAATCTAGACTTCTGAAGAATATTTTCTCTCTGTCTCTCATTTTGAACATATTTCTTCAGTGTTTTTTTTAAAATTTTTATGTTAATTTATTATTGATACAGGGAGAAACAGAGCATGAGTGGGGAAGGGGCAGAGAGAGAGGGAGACACAGAATGTGAAGCAGGCTCCAGGCTCTGAGCTGCCAGCACAGAGCCCAACGTGGGGCTCGAACCCACAAACTGTGAGATCATGACCTGAGCCAAAGTCGGACGCTTAACTGACTAAGCCACCCAGGCACCCCTTCTTCAGTGTTTTTAATTATATATTTATTTTTCTTCACTTAATATTTTTATTCTGTGCCCAGCACATGTCTAAATTTCCATATTATGCTATTAGGCTTTTAGAGTAAAATTTATTTATTTATGAATGAATAAATTTATTGGAAGAATATCATGTGCCTGGAATTGTGCTAGACCCTGATAAATCAATAATACATAAATGCAGTTACCATCCTTAACCTCAAAAGAGTTTGAAAGCAGGGGGCGGGGTGGGGGGAGGGACATAGTGAAGGGATTCTCCTTAGATAGAAGATAGCATACCACACCTTCCCCTTCCCCCACTACATTGTAACAAGAGGTGGGTGGCTGAAGGGATGGATGAAGGTGTAGTCAGGTTTTTATGTTTAAAGTCAGGAAGTGAAGAATGTTCTCCTATACACAAATCTAAAAGGTATGATCATTTGCTGAGAGAGATGGAAAGGGTAGGGTCAGAATCTTATATTCATGTTTATATTCTTGACAATATGTAGAACAATTTTTCACACAAACTTAGGGTTTCTGAAATGTTGACTGTATAGATGCTTTTGTAATGGGAATGAAGGAATGAAGAATGAATGATTCTGCTGTGCTTGTACTCAGAGGGCCTGACTGGTCAAAACAGGTATTATTAGTCTGTAATGGGGGACTCATCCCTGGGCTTAGTGGAAGAAACATATAGAAGATTTTCCTGTCCAGATTCCATAGCTATAGGGCAAAGAAATGAGTTGCAGAAAAAAACTATAAAACAAAAGTTATAATATACGATAATAGAATCATTGTTTTCTGCATGTCTCTTATTCTATTTGCTGAAAGCAGGCACATTTTGAGTGGAAACAGGTTTTATATCCCAGCAATAAAAAGGTATAACTATAAAAATATGTGTCATATCAGCAGGCATGTCTCTAAATAGAATGTTTTACCAAGTTTCCCATGAGGCGTCTAAGGCCTTCTAAATTATAGGGTATATGAGCTTCCCTGCAGGGCAGCCTTTGAACTACAACTCATTGTCAATCTAAACCAGGAGTGGGAAATGAACCTTTCCGAAATGAAGGGTATGTGTTCTTCGCTCAGCATTTCTAGGTTTCTCCCTTAAAATGGATGCCATCACCAAGCAAGAAAAGAGATGTACAATCAGTATGGGTCAAGTGAAACTTAGTAATTTTCATTGCATTCATTTAGGGGGGAAAAAAATCTCACATTTAAACCTAAACCTTCAAATTTCTCTCTGCCAAATTTGACTTAGGGCAAAGCAATCAAAAACTGCCAGTGCTTACTTAAATGATCAGAGCAATATAATAAGTAATTCAGAAGAGCAGATAATCCAAAAATCACCTCTATTTGGGTTTGTAATAACATTTTCTACTGATTTTCTTTCTTAATTATATTTTTCTTAGGTTAATATTAAAACCAGTTTGTAATCATTCAGAAGATCCTAACTAGGCAGCAGAGGTCTGGAAATATCCAGGTCTTTAGAAGAAGCAGCTTCGGTTGTTCAATATACTGAAGATAATTCCCGAAGAGAATAATCCAAAATAGAGCACATTCACTACGATACTAGTACCAGGGAAACCTCTGGGGCTTTCTCCTTTAGGTTGAGTCTGTGAAGAAAATCCTGAGTCACAAAAATAGTCATGCACTGTTATTCAAAATAGAAAAAAAAGAAAAAAAAAGGGAGACATCTTAATGTCCAACAATAAAGGACTAGTTAAACAAATTATAATACATCAGTAAGATGGTTCTTATACTATTAAAATAGCATTTATAAAAACTTCTAATGACTTGGGAAACAGCTTATGATATAGCATAAAAGGGAAGAAAGAAACAGTTTATAAAACTGTCTAAACAGTATTATCACCACTATGTGATTAGGAGCACAATTGCTGGAATCTCGCTGAGTACATTTGATTCCTGATTGTATCAGTTAGTAGACATTTGACCTAGAGTAAATTACCTGACCTTTCTGAGCCTCAGTTTCTTTATTTGTAAAATACAGATAATAGCAGTACCCATCTCATAATGTGTTATGAGGATGAAGAGATGTTTAATGTATTTACAAAATGCCAGGAACAGAGTACGTATGATACAAAATACTGTTTTTCTTTGTTTTACATCAACATAATTTTGCCCTTGGCACTTATTCTACTTAGAAAGGCTTTCCCTTTTAAATTTTTCTTATTAGCTCCCACTTTCCCCTCTAAGGTCCAGCTCATATGTCCCTTAAAAAAAGTATGGGGTTTTCTTCTCATGACCACCTACCTCTAGACAGAATTAATCACCCGTTCCTTTGCACTGTCAGAGGATTTTGTAATAAACACTATCCTAGCATGGATGCTATAGGATGGTAATCAAAATGTATCCACTTCCTCATCAGAATGTGGGGCCCTCATATAAAAGGCATGTCTCTTGCTCCTCTTCATATTCCCTATAGCTAAGCAAATGCCTGGCATAGGAAAACTGCTCCTCCACGTTGAATTAATGAATAAAAGGAACACAGGCTATGTTCCATGAGGGAAGCAGGTAGAAAGGAAAAGATGAAAAGCAGTCTCTTTTCCTGTGACTTCCAAAGGCTCAGAGGTGTGTACTTTTTTGACCCAGAGGAAGAATGGGGGAATATATTCAGTCCATATTTCATGACTCCAAATCCTCAACATTTCTATTCTCTGTTGTTCCCTTTTGTAAAATATAATACTTGTCCTGAAAGCTGAACAGGGTGGTAAAACAGAATCAAAAATGAGTTTAAGAGTAAAAAGTTCTACTGCAGACACTGAAACCATATGACCTTGAGCAAGTAACTCAACTTCTTTGAACACGTAAAATAAGGATGAAAATATACACCCTGCCCCCTATCTACTTTATAGGGTTATTTTAAGTGTCAATTAAGGAATGCATGTGAAAATACTGGGGGAAGGCAGCATACAATTATAAAATCTCATCATTATTTCTTTTGCTGGTAAAGCTTTGCTCATTTAATATCAGACATTTCACAAATTTACAGTAGCATATAATTATTTGACACGATTAAGAACAATCAGTATTTCCCTCTGCCTCGTTTTATAGAGAAACTGTTTGAAAGATGGAGAGGTTTAAAACTTAAATAGAGTTCCTATGGAACACAGTAAAAGAGAGGAATATTATTCACATTAATATTTAAAGATAAAGATACAATGCTTTTCTTTGTTCTATTTATAAATCATCAATTAGCACTTACATTAAATATGCCCACATAATTCTTATTTGGTTGACAGCACCCTTCTGATTCAAAGGCAAACTGAGGCACAACTAGGTCTACATGTGTTAATACATATTACCAAACATGATCTGGCATTTCTATCAATTTCTCTTAAGTTTATTTACTTATTTTGAGAGAAAGAGAGAGCCCTGCATGAACAGGGGTAGGGGCAGAGAGAGAGGAGAGAGAGAATCCCAATTAGGCTCCATGCACAGTGCAGAGCCTGGCACGGGGCTCGAACTCATGAACTGTGAGATCACAACCTGAGCCAATCAAGAGTTGGTCACTCAACCAACTGAACTACCCAGGCATCCCAAGAATTCCTGTCTAATCCAGAACCGCACAATAGAACTTCCTGTGATAATGGAAATGTTTGACAATCTGCACTATTCAGTATAGTAGCCACTAGCCATATGTGACTTTGAACACTTGAAATGTGGTTTATATGACTAAGGAGCTTAATTTTTTATGTAATTTAATTTTAATTAATTTAAATTTAAATAGCTGTATTTGGCTAGTGGCTACTTGCTGTATTAAACAGTGTAGTTTTAACCAGTCACTGGATTTAGTATGAGTGCTTGCTCATTAGCCAAATGAACACTTAAACACTTAAAAGAGAATGGCAGTGTCTTCATTTATAACGTAAAATAAAATTTCCACAGACTTTTAGCATTGTGTCTTTTCCGCATTGGAAAAACATAATCAGAGGTTGGTTTACAGGGCACAGAATGAGAACAAGGAGAATGGCTGGATGAGTCAAACATTTCATGACATCTGGTTATGATAATCTGGCCAACAAAACAAACTGGTCTTATTGCTAGAATACATAGTCTGCCAGCCAAGACTTTCCTTGACTATTGCATTGGTGGACAGCCCTTGCTTTAGTGACTCTCCTTTTCCTGGCCAACCCCCTTCCTGATTGACAAGTATTCGCTTCTCTTTTTCTGCAAACTCACACTTCACATGCCCTGGCAAACAGAAAAACTTGTCCCTTCTCTGGATTTGCTTCCCCATAACTCTCAGTCCAAAATGCAGATCTCCCCTTTTATCAGCCAGAGAAATACTGGGAAGGCACAGGAGGGAAAGAATATTTATTTTAACTCTTCTGATAAGGAAAGAACTCACCCTGTCTTGGAACAGCAGTTCCTTCTTTCCCTTCAGACATACCGTCAAGAGCATCTTAAGGTCAGACCGTAAATCATGTAAAATATCTTTATCTTTTCAAGGCAGTTTTTCGCCTATATGATAATCAAGGACAAGAGAGGTCGCAGAATTCCTGCAATACAAGTCCTCATAGCGGCTGGCGGGAGTGGAACTTTTAGCTACAAAAACTGTTTCACAGAACTAAACCAGGTTCTTGGAGGGACTCATTCTCAGCTAAGATGAGGTCCTTGGCTTCTCAATTTGGTGTGTGGGTGATTCTGATATTCATTAAAATGACAAGCTGACAGAGTGAGGCACAGGCAACCTTTACCCACTCATCAGCTGTCCAGTCCTGAAATGTTCTGGACTATTTCAATCCTTTAAGCTTTCTGTATATATAGCTTATCAGATGCAAGCCTCAAATCTGCCCAGCATGATTCCTAGTTATTCCAGAGCTGGCTTATGGTGTATTTACTGAATTATGAAGTTTCCCAATTGGAAAGAAAAATGTCTTGAGATAATAAAGTACTGATGGACGATGGCCCAAGATCTTAGTCCCATGTATTTTTACATCTTTAAGTTTATTTAGTGAAACTTCCTGATTACACAGATGTGAAATCTAGGCCCAGAGAGGTGAAGGGCCTTGATCAAGAAAATACAAAAAATGTCTAAGCAAAAATGTTGACAGTTATAACTTGATGATGATGATGACAACGATGATGAGAACGATGATAAATTCTTTTGTTTTCATATACGGTAACTAGATTTCTAGAATAAGTCAAACTAGAAGGTTAGAACATCAAATTAGGGTAGTAAAGTACAACAATTTAAGTGTAGTTTAAAACATAAGATCTATTCGGGCCAGCAAGGGTTAAGGACAGTCATTTACAGAATTGGTAGATGCTAGTTTAAAGCTACTAACAACTATTTTCCAAAAATCATGATGTGGTTTCTAAGACTTAGATAACCCTGGAAATTGTAAAGTCAACTAAACAACCTCAAACGGACTTCCACAATCTCACCTCTTGTTGGATCTATTTTACCTTTTAACCCCTCATATTAGGAGGGGTAATATATTGCCTTGACTATTAAGGATTAACTGAAGTTTTCAAAGTTGGCGGGGCTTTGGAATCAGTGGAGATTTTCACGTTTTTCTTTTTAAATTATAGATTCCTTGGTCCCAACTCAAGCTTTTTTGGTTGCAGTATGGAATCTATATTTTTAATAAATTCCCCCAAGTGATCCTGATACATTATTTCAGAATCACTGTTGAGAACATTCTACACCATTTGCAATGAATTAGAATTATTTGTATATCGGTTTTTTCATCCTGTAAATTTTAAATTAGAGGATAGGGATTTATTTTATTTAATTTTGTTTACTTATGTGTATTATTATTATTATTATTTTGTATGGGCCCAACCCTATTTCTTGGTTTAGAGCCAGACACATCTCAGTTTGAATTCTGGCCCTGCCACTACTAACTACATGACTTGAGCAAATTACAAAACTTATGTGAGCTCCGGTTGCTCATGTAATTGCATATACATCAAAGGCTGTAAACTATAAATAAGGTGATATGTCAAGCAGGTAACCCATAATAATATGTTTTTTTAAAATAAATTGTAACTAGTGGTTATAGTGGCAGAGAGAGTGGTATCAACAGCAGTTGTAGTGATCATATTAGTAGTACCAGCTCAATAAATACCTTTAAAAAAAATAAGTTATTTTGAAAGAGAGTCAGCATGAGTGGGGTGGGGCAGAGAGAACGGGAGAGAGAGAATCTCAAGTAGGCTCTGTGCTGCCAGCGCAGAGCCTGACATGGGGCTAGAATTCACAAAACCACGAGATCATGATCTGAGCCTAGACCAAAAGTCAGAGACTTAACTGACTGAGCCACCCAGACACTAAAACAAAAATAAAAAACATTGTGCCAGATCATGAACAATGTACTTATATGAGTATTGGGTACAGATGGCAGTAAAGGGAGTAGGTCAGGCAAAAAGTCCTCCCTAAAAATGATGGCTCAGCCACCCTGATGGTCTCTGGACTTCTCTTTGACCTCTATAGAGAATATGACATAAAATCTGAGACTTAATATTCTAAGATTCACCCTAGGAATCTTTGACCGAAATCAGTTACTGTGTAGTACCAAAATGACTGCTAGCAGCACATCCCCCTCCTACCCATGCTCACCTTCTTCTCCTTTCCCCTTTTCCATTCTGAGTTCTTTATTTTTTGTCTCCCCTCTTCCTCCTATGTTCTCATAATCCATTTCATTTTTCGTTTCCCTTTTTTTCTTCCATTTTCTATGCCTTTGAACCTATCTACAATTCTTACTCGCAGTTCTTAGGTACAAAAGCTCACAAAGGGCTTAGCAGCTAGAGGATTCCACCAGGACCTTGAGGATAACTGGGAGGATACAGGAAGTAAGAACAATACCACAATAAAAGAATAATATTTTTATTTAAATGATTTTAAAGGTGTGTCTTTGCAAACATGTATATGTGTGTTTCTTTTGCTTGGTAGGCACATGACAGAATATGTGCATTTCATTCATGCCATTGCTCCCCAACAAAATTTTATTCAAAATGTGATTTCTTACCTTATTTTGCAGTGACAGTTTTAGTCAATATTAAGGACTCAGTAACAAAAATACAGACTCTAAGCTCTATGGAAGAAAAGCATATCTTAGGGAGGACCCCATAGCTAAAAAATAAGTTTTGGGGTACTTTTTTTCTGACAGGCTCAGGTGTATTCCTTAACCTCCTGCTTTACTTAACCCAAGGAGACCTGACCATGGGGACACCATATTATTCCATGACTTTCTAACTTGTCCTTCAATTAATCACCACAGCTTTATAGCACTTGGCAGTGCTGTGCTGGAGTCCCATGAAACAATTGTGCCCTTCTGCTGATAAAACTTTGCTATCTGTGGAGATATTTTAGCCTGATGCCTGGATAATTACATGTGTAACTCACATTAGAGATTCACAGTGACTTGAGGCGGGTGCACCAAGCATGGACACACAGGGCCCTGCACTGATGTGGTGGCCCCTTGCCATCATCGGTCGTTGAAGTGGCAGCTGCAGTAACCCCCGTGAGTTCTGCTCTCTCAATAATCATCTGGTGCTGCCCATGTTCTCCCTCCAGCAAGTGAGGGCAAGGACCTTCTGGCCCACGGGGGTTGGACATAGACTGAAACAGGATGTCATGTGCTTTACAAAAGTCAAGGATGGTTCACAGGCCTCACACAGCAAAGAAGGGTAAGAAAGAAAGAAAAACTCGCATTTATAAAAACTTAGAATGTATCAGGGCTTGTGCTAAACACTTTCACACATATCATATAACTTAATTCTCACAACAACCCAGCAAAGATTTTAAGATAATTACCCAAGGTCACCCAGCTAGTTTGAAGCAGACTAGAGATCAGGTTTCCTAGTTTCCTAAGAAAGTTGGGAGAAAATAGGAAAGGGAAGTATGGGAAGTTATTTCTACCAAAATGTGCATAACAACATTTGTCCCATTTATTCACACATTCAACTAACAGATATTCATTTCTACATGGTGTGATATTTAAGAGCCAGCCTCTGGAATTAGATTGAGTTCAAATCCTAGCTCTAACATCTACTAATTATACAAGCTAGATAATCTTCTTACTCTCTATATACATCAGTTCTCTATTTATGAGATTAACTAATCTCTAAAAATGAGATTAACAATAGTATCCCCCTCATAGAATTGTTCTGAAGGTGGACAAATTATCCATGTAAAACTCTCAAGCACAATACCTGAAACATGGCAAAGATTTCAAGAAACTCTGATAGAGCTCACAGGCTAGTGGAGAAGACAGGCACATAAACAGATAAATTACAATACAACATACCAAATACTAAAATAAAATTAAAAAGAAAATTCAGTGGGAGCTCAGAGGAGAATCCCTACCTAGCACTTCCCATCCTATCAAATGTGAAATGAGTCCACCTTAATAAAAGTAAAACAAAACTCACAATGGTATCTATGGAAACTGGCTGTGTCAGAAAATAGTTATGGGTTTAACTGGTAAAGACAGATAAGGTAGTTCCAGGGGCCATTTTTTTTTTACTCAGAACTCCCCTGCCTGCTTCTGGAAGCCCTCTGGGGTTGCTGTATGGAGAGCTTAGCTTGACCATTAGTGCTGCTGTTTTTAGAGCTGTCAAAATTTATATAAAACTGAACTCCTCTTATTCAAACATGCCATATATGAGGCCTAAGAATGAATTATTTTCCCTTAAAAAAATAAAAGAGACTATCACAATTCTCAGAAAACAAAAAGCAAAGTCAATTTCTATTTTTTTGTTTAATCTACTAAATGATGATGATATTAAAAAATATAAATCAGATAAAAAATATCATCTAAGGTTAAAAGGGGCACTTGAACACCTTTAGACTGACTCTAAAATTCAGCATTTCACCCCGATTTTCTTTTTTTTTTCTCTAGTACTGTACTTTAGCCACTAAACTGAATCTTTGGCAATTTCCCTAAACTTGCCTCCATGTTTTCTGGACCTCCAGACCTTGCTCATTCCAGGCCCCCCATCTCAGTTGTTTTACCAATATCCTAATCTCTACGTCTCAAATTCTATTTACCAAGCCTCGAAGATTCACTCAGATGCTTACTCCTTCCTGAAGCCACTTTAAGGAATCAAACATTTTCCTGATGTAAAAACGACCCAGTCCCATCTACACTTTTTCTAGTCCTATATTAGCTTTAGATAGCTTCTTAAACCTAGACTCATAGCATATGCCATACATTTTTAAAAATTAGAGAAGGGAAATCTATGAATCTGTGTTGGAGGCAGAGACAGAGCCAAAGGGGGAGAAAATACCACAATCAGTCAATTTAGTATCTGTTATATGACTAGCACTATAGGCAGCTCTCCATTGGCTACATAAGAAATAAAATACAGTAACTACCTTTAAAGATTTTACACTTCTCCAAAGAGGACATCAAGATGGCCAACAAACACATGAAATGATGCTCAGCATCACCCATCATCAGGGAAATACAAATCAAAACCACACTGAGATACCACCTCACGCCAGTTAGAGTGGCTAAAATGAACAACTCAAGAGACTATAGATGCTGGTGAGGATGTGGAGAAATGCACACCCTCCTACACGGTCGGTGGGAATGTAAACTGGTACAGCCGCTCTGGAAAACAGTGTGGAGGTTCCTCAAAAAACTATCAGTAGAACTCCCCTATGACCCAGCAATAGCACTGCTGGGGATTTACCCAAGGGATACAGAAATGCTGATGCATAGGGGCACTTGTACCCCAATGTTCGTAGCGGCACTTTCAACAATAGCCAAATCATGGAAAGAGCCTAAATGTCCATCAACTGATGAATGGATCAGGAAGATGTGGTTTATC
>CM053573.1:58635439-58677763 GCA_028646485.1 Cryptoprocta ferox
TACAATGGAATACTACATGGCCATGAGAAAGAATGAAATCTGGCCATTCGTAGCAAAGTGGATAGACCTCGAGGGTGTCATGCTAAGCGAGATAAGTCAAGCGGAGAAGGACAGATACCATATGTTTTCACTTATAGGTCTAACAGGAGAAACCTAACAGAGCACCATGGGGAGGGGAAGGAGGAAAAAGAGTTAGGGAGAGGGAGGGAGACAAAGCACGAGAGACTCTTGAATACTGAGAACAAACTGAGGGTGGAAGGGGGAGAGGGAGAGGGGAAGGGGGGGTGATGGTCATGGTGGAGGACACTTGTGGGGAAGAGCACTGGGTGTTATATGGAAACCAACTTGACAATAAACTATAAAGTTAAAAAAGATTTTATGCTTAAAGATATAAGACATATACCCACAGAATAATTATTTACAAATGTAAATATAAAATAATAATAGCATCTGACATTTTGCTTAGTGTTTATTGTTTAAAGAACTGTTACATTGATGAAGTAATATCTCTATCTCGTATCATCTATCTACCTACCTATCTATTTCCTCATTTAATCCTCTCCAGAACTCTAGGGGATGAGAACTATTATTATCTCCATTTTTACAGAAGAGAAAATAAAAGCATAGAACCATCACTCAATTAGTAAATGATGAGTGTCCAGAATTCATGTCCTTGATGTGTCTTTCATTTACGATAAATAGATAACTTTTGGAATATCAAAGACATGTTCAGAAACAGTGTTCAGGGTGGGGGGGAGTCAGTGTATTCAAATAAGAATCCAAGGGTTCAGAGAGAAGGGGGTTAGAAAAGAAAGTACTGTTTGAGCAGGTAGAGGAGATCATGTGTAATATCAGGGATAGATAAACCTCAACAAAGTCATAGAGATGACAGCAACTATGGTTTCTGTAGAGTGACCTAGTGACAGATACAGACTACCAGGTGAAAAAATGATACTTAACACAGGACCTAGGCCATAGTTGAAAGAGTTGAATAATTCAAGTAATATGGAGCCATCATAGGTACTAGTGAAGCAGGAGTATCCTGGATTGAAACCAATGATCACTGGGAATTACTTCTGAGCAGGATTTCACATTGTATCACATAATCCTATAGTTGCTAAAGAAATTCTGTCCTTGTTAGATTTTTTAGGCTGTTTTAGGTTTTATTATTCATCACATACCCTCCATGCCCAGCAAAATCCCTGGGAAATGATAGGTGATCATAAATAGCTGTTGAATGAATGAATGTAGGAAAAGAAATTTGGTTGAAAATAGGGCAGTATGGGAAGGGAAATAAAATAGCTGTTCTTCAAAAATGAGGTGGTATGAGTTAATAAGAGTTAATATCAAAATGAAGTGAAGGAGAGTTAAAGTAGAGAAGAGGGATACTCAATTTAGCTGGAGCGATGTTTGAGTGTTTTTGCAATGAAAAGAGCCCAAATCTAGTCTGCATGACTTTAAAGGAGAAAATGAAGCCAACAGATATAGCCTATGATTTTTGTTTTTAATTAGCATCAGGAAAAGAGGTTTGCAAGTAAGCAACTGGATCAAAAATCCATTTATTTTAAGAAGCCAGAAGTCTCTTCATTTAAACTGTTAATCCAAGTGTCTTCCGTAAACTCAGTAATAAAACAGTCACTGCTTATGGTTGCAAAGTTGCATCAAATCCTCTGAGTACCTTGGACAACGTACATGGCTCTAATCAAAAGCTGGGGTTTGAATAATAGATTGTATGAACTAGATATTGAGAAATTAAATTATTCATCTAAAGGATTCATAGCAAGTCACAGGCAGATGTAGAACCCTGTTTCCATTTAGTCTTTATCCCAGGAGAAGGAAGGGATTCGGCATGACCATCTCTGAAGCTCTTCCAGTAAGGTTCTCTAACTCTTGAAGACTATCTCCCCACTGCTATTCTCTACCCAGTGAGCACCCTGACTCTCCCCAGCCAACTGCCAGCCTGACCTTTATAAATGATCATTAGCTGTCTAAATACCTCCAGGAAAAGGGTTCTATTATCCCATGGTATAATTTTAGCTAACTTAAAATTGTAAGAAAAGTTAAATAACAAAAAGTAATTAAACATAATGCAGTTAGCATTCAATGTACACATCTATTTAAATGCCAATGCCCACGTGAAGGAAAAATTCATGGAAACAAAACTCAGTGCAATATATTATGTTTGGATACTCTAACAAGTACTTCTTTAAATATTTTCTCTGAAAGTGAAGCATTTGGGGATGATAAAGATAACTAAATGCTGTAAGAGTAGTGATCCACTTGACAGAGAGAATTAAAACTCTGAATGATTTTGAATAAAAATGCAAACTCCCAATCTTCACTCTACCAGGCTGAGACTCTTTCCACAAGACTTAGGAGAAATGGAGAATAGGGAAAGCAAAAGAAGTAGAAGGCCAAGTTTGAGGTTCAATATTTTATGTCCTAAGCTACTTAGAGGTGAGTTCCTTTACTGAGACAAAATAGTGCTGCATAGAATTGGTGTGGGGGGGGGGGAGGGGAGGATTGGAGAATAATGCAAACAGTAATTTGTAAATTGAATTCATGGATCATAGCCCATTTTTCTTTAAACGGTGGCATTCATTTAATGTCACAGGAATACACTTGTTTTACAGAAAAGTCATATGCACATTAGACTAGATTTACTATGCCTCCATTCCTGAATAAAAAAGTGAACAGATTAAAGAATGAGATTTCCCTGCAATTTGGGTATACATATTCCCAATTGCAAGTAGTATTTTGTCAGCCGTGTTGGAGCAATTAGTTTCACTATGTCATGCATCACCCCAGATTCTCCATTCAGCAGAGTCTTGTTTCGAGATAGATATGTGATTTCTCCTTCTATTCTATATCTTGCCAGCACCATCACCATTCATTTCATATTATATGTGAAAATCCATCCATACCAGCAGGGATAGCACTTGGAAGGACTTGCATGCCCTTAGCCAGTTCATTAAACACAAACATTAGTGAACAAAGATTTTTTAAAAATCAAATGATTTGTCCCATTTAAATAAATATAAAAAGAGGAATATTAGCTGAAGAGTGTATACATGAGAAAGAAAAGGGATGTATGTTAAATTTCTCATCTCCCTTTGGATCGGCACCCCTCTAAAGGTCAGCTCACTAGCCTCAGGTTTAATTCCCTTTCTTGCTGCTACTGTTCAGAAGTAAATGCTCGCTTTTTATTAAAAATCAAAAGCACAGGAGCTTGTAATCCTCTAGACTCAAAGTTTTTTTTTTAATAAAAATGGAAAGTTTAGCTCAAAGCAATAGCAGCTAAAATTAGAGTGAAATCAGCAGCTGCTCCCCAGGGAAGATGGAAAACCAAACAACAGTTTTTTGTGGGGGTTTTTTTGTTGACTACAATTTATGTTGTATTTTTTCCTCCTTTAAAATTGGAAGACTTTCCAAACATTTGCATATGTCAGCAAAACAATACATTATGTTTATAACCCCCAACCTCTACTCTGAAATGATGTCAGACACCAGTCTTTCAGGTAAATGTGTAAGAAAACTGCTGTTATGTTTCCAATGTTGCAGCCCCTTGGAAACAATGGCTGTAATTAATAGCACTGGCGAGGCATTAATCTGTACCACCAATTAAACTTTCCTCCATTTTTCCCTTTGTACAGCTCTGTCAGCACACATGACATTTGTTACAAGCCAGAAGTACTGGATTCTCTGAAGGTGCTGTGGCATCTAGCTGGTTGTGTTGCTCAGAAATCATGGTCTGAATGGGTCAGGAATCAAATATGGGGACAAAGCTTAAATGTCGTTTATCCTCACTCTCACCTGCTTCTCTCCGCCCTGTTCTCTGCCCCTTTTGTCCACTGTCCCTTTGATACTTAAGGGTAACAAAGCTTATTGCAGTAATCATCTTGCAACATATATATATATATATATATATACACACATATATATCAAATCATTATCTCCTATACCTAAAATTAAGACAATACTTTATGTCAATTATATCTCAATGAAAAAAAAAAAGGACATACCTCTCCCATTTACTACCTTAAACCCAATCCTCATTACAAGTGCAGCACTAGCACATCATAGGAGTATCATAAGCAAGCAGTGAATGGAATCCCATGCTTGGATAACCTTACTCAACATTTTTTCCTTCATCTGCCTTCAGGATCATTGTGAGGGCATCTGGGCTATGCATTTTTCTTCCAACTTTCTTTCATGCAAGAGCTTCCTGAGATAAACCTACCCCTTACCTCTCTCAATTATTTCTATGTGAGGATATCTTTCTATGGGGAATATTACAAAAGGAAATCCCTCTTTCTACATACAGGAACAGGTTACATAAAGAATAGCTATGGTCATTATTAGCAGTTCACCTTTACTAGGTGCTTACTATGAGGCATGTACAACGTGAGAGGGTTTTCAGGTTCTTTCTAACTGAACCTTAATAATTCAGATGAGGAAGGTTCTACTATTGATACTTTACTGCTGAGAAAATGGACTTCAAGGATTAATTAGCTAAGATCATACAGCTGGTAAGTGATGGAACCTGCTTCAAATTTACTTACCTTGACTTCCATTCTTTAATATTAGTGTTAATGTTTCAGAGATGCTCTCCTACTTACACACACACACACACACACACACACACACACATGCACATGCACACGCACGCATACACATATTCTTAGATCCTGAAGATAATGGAGTAAATGGCTTCTCAACCTCTCCTATTCCTCCAAAACCAACTAATTGGGTCAAATATGGGGCTGGTGCTGAGAGTGATTTTGAAACATAAATTTGGTCCCAGTTATTTTCAACAAACTTCCATGCTCTGAAGCCTGTCATTTTTAATAGTTCTTTTTCAAAATTCACCCATTCTACATTGGGCTTAGTGATGTTCAATTAATATGTGAAATAATGACACAAGAATATAACTTGAGGAAGACACATAACGAATGCAAAACTATTTCAAGGGAAGACAGAGTATTTATGGAACAATTAAGGAGATCTGTACTTACATTATCCACTGAAGCAACACTATGTTGTAAGGGTCATCAACCCATATGTTTTATAACATAAACTGATCAACAGAAAGGATTAGGAGAATGTTTCCCTTGGGCGTACAGTTTGGGATAATTAGACACATCTGAGGGATTTTACACCTTTGTCAGTTGCATCCTACACTAGCCATTTTGAGAACTGATAAACTATTGGCCACTTGTGATATAGTAATTTTATGACCCAATATAAAAATATATTTTATTGTATTATTGAAGTGGCTATAACTATTCCATTGATTTGTTATATGGAAATATGCCTGCCTCCTTTATGTGAACTCAACCAGGGACATCCAGACATTCTTCTTCAATATATTTTTGGGCTCTGTAAGTAGGCTTAATGCTTTTTTTTTTTTTTAAAGAAAATATTAGTAGTAGATGTATTCTTGATACACAAGTCATATGCAAACACCACATCTCCCTCAACATTATTTGAGTCTGCTTATTTTATGTTATACTGATAACATAATTGGAGGCATATTGTTTACCCAGAAGATTTAGAACTTATGTATTTGAGGATGCAAAATTTTCAAAATTGACTATCTTATTCCTTTTGACAGATGGCAACTTTAAAAGACATTATAGGTGGACAAATCTTCTTAAACTCCAAACTCACTTAAGGGGATTTACTAACCACTTATTAGATCATATTCTTCCCATCCAAATCTTTCAATCTTTTTATTCCTTATTTCTTTCAGTCTTCTTTTTTCCACCTTTTTCTCCTATCCCTTCCGCCCCCTCCTCTATTTCCCAACATTCTTTCCTCCTTCATTCTTTCTCCCCTTTCTACTGC
The DNA here is from genome assembly GCA_028646485.1 of Cryptoprocta ferox. Classification (NCBI taxonomy): domain Eukaryota; kingdom Metazoa; phylum Chordata; class Mammalia; order Carnivora; family Eupleridae; genus Cryptoprocta; species Cryptoprocta ferox. Next base: position 58,641,287 of record CM053573.1, read on the forward strand.
TCTGCAAACTACATTAGGCATAGTATTAGGCAAATACAACATTTGCATTTTTTCAAACCATTAACAGAACCAACTTTACTTTTTGTGTGTGAACATCGGAAAAGAATATATAAAATTGAGAACATGTCAAGGAAAACTGGCTGCTTAGTCATCACACAAGTTTTAATTTGGAAATTTTGGTTATAAAGTAGATTTACTATAAAGAATAGGGTCTTACTGTGAAGATATACTGTCCAGTGAGCCAGGAAAAAAACCAAAAACTCCAAACTCAATAAGGGATTATAAAAGAGCAAGGATGCAGGAAGAACAGGAGTTGGTTAATATTTGTCTATCATAAATATGACCAGTCTACTAGCTACAAATCTTCATCTCTGGATGCATATTTCTCTTCCTAGTGCCACCTGCACTGTGAATCCCTTCCTCTTACATTTGCATACCTTTTTTCAACTTCATAACTTCTGGTTAGTCACAGTGTGTTTTCTCACAACTCAAGCTTCTTAAGAAAATTAACTCATGGGTTCACTACATGATTCAGCTTCAATTTCCTTGGCTAAATAAACCATTTTGTAGTAATACCTCCAATTCAAAGTCCAGAACAAATTTCTTAGCCCATTTTATCATTCTACATTGTCCAGTTTATAGATTCAATTCCCAGTAAGCAGACACCCATTCCTGCCCAGGGAATTGTGGTAGGGTTGAAGTGAGAATAGTTTGGGCTGGAGGAGGCAGGATGGGAAAAGCGTAACACAGATAGTTTTCCAGCAGAAGCTATAGGTGAAATGTGGGACACTTTCCTTCAGAGAGGCTGTTTACATTGCAGGCACCATAATAGAAATGTCTAATTGAGACATTATAAGCAGTATTTTTTATACCACCCTATTCTTCAGTCTATCTGGTCCAGATATTTCTGTACCTAAATTCTCTTCCTCCTTGGTAATTTTCCTTATTTCTACCATCACTCGAAAAAAGCTGTTTATCTCAGATTCTCAGGTTCTTGGAAAAGCAGAATCTTTTTCTACTTAAGGTCTAATTCCATTATCTCTTTATGTTGATACTAACTCTTCCAACAGATATGTAGGCTAACTGACAAGCTTTGGCCATGGCCCTCAGAAATTCTTCGAACATACTGTCCTGCTTTCTAACCACAGAGACCACTCAACTGCCTCATTTAGAACATTCTCTTAGCGTCATCAGACTTTTTCATTTATTGCCCATGAAGATTTAAGAACTAAACACCCCAAACAATCTTCAGCTCTTCTTCCCTGGGTCAAATTGCAATTGTTCAAAGAATCATTGCATGGTAACTCCTGCAAGTAACATTTGAGGAATTCTTTGTTATTGTTTATTTGATTAAATTTTCTGTAGGTTTGACCTGTGGGAAATTGCTTTAGGAAAATAAGCATAATTGAAAATGCTTCTTTTGAAGTTCTTTATGCAAAAAAGGGATAGTTTTCTTTCTACAGATAATATTTAAGAGTATTCTTCCTAAGGACAATAAGAAATTTGCAGGTGCTGTGATATCTAATGCAGTCTTTAAATTCTTCAATTCTCTTTATTTCTCACCTTGCTACCCATCTCAAATCATCAAGCATAATATTCATTTATTCAGTAACTCAGCAAATACCTGTTGAGAATCCACTCCTAGAGCCAACAATTGTTCTGTAGAACAGAAAGATACGGTTCCCATTCCAACCCTTACAGAATGTAATAGCACTGTCTGCTTGTTTTTCTTCTTGTTTTTAAATATTAATAACTATCCCATGGTTATATTGCCTAAAGTAGCACCAATCTCCAAACTCACCTTGAAAGGTAGTGGGATCTCTATCCTGCAGGTGAAAAAAGTGAGGCTCAGTTGACATACGAATTAGCTCAACCTCACAGAGCTGGCACTTTGCAGAGCCAGGATTCAAACCAGTCTGTCTCCAAGGACAGTTTTGGCAGTTCACCACAAAGCCCAAAATATTACTTAACATCTATCATTTGTATATGCTAGGGATTAAGGTTCTAAACAGGTTTAAAGAACTAAAATAGTAATGTATTTTACAATCTAGTCAGGAAAAAATAACATATAAAAACTATGTTCTCACTTCTTTTTTATTCGGTCTTCAAAGTCCATCATTTCATTTATTTATTTATTTATTATTTATTTATTTTTATATTTTCCTATAGTTGATACACGTTACATTAATTTCAAGTGTGCAACATAGTGATTCAACTTCTCTATATGTTATGCTATGTTCACCATGAGTGTAGCTACCATCTATAAATGTACTCACCATAGAACCCTACTACAATACCATTGACTATATTCTCTATGCTGTGCCTTTTATCCCCATGCCTTATTCATTCCATAACTAGAAGCCTATGTCTTCCACTCTCCTTCATCCATTTTGCCTATTCCTCTACTGCTCTTCCCTCAGGTAACCATCAGTTTGTTCTCTGTATTTATGATCTGATTCTGCTTTTTATTTCTTTATTCACTTGTTTTGTTTTTTAGATTCTACATATGAGTGAAATCAAATGGTATTTGTTTTTCTCATTCTTACTTATTTCACATAGCATAATATTCTCTAGGTTCATCCATAATGTTACAAATGGCAAGATCTCATCCTTTTTCATGGCTATATAATAATCTACAGTGTATACACACCACACCTTCCTTATGCATTCATCTATTTATGGACACTTAGGTTGCTTCCATATCTTGGCCATTGTACATAATGCTATAATAAACATAGGATTCATACACCTTTTCAAATTAGTGTTTTTGTTCCCTTTGGATAAATATCCAGTAATGAAATTATAGGATCACATTGTATTTTAATTTTTACTTTTTCGAGGAACTTCCATATTGTTTTCTGTAGTGGCTATAACAATTTACATTTCCCCCAACAGTTGCATGAAGATTCCATTTTCTCCATATTCTCTCCAACATTTGTTATTTCTTGTCTTTCTTTTAATTTTTATTTTAGCTATTCTTACAGGTGTAAAGTGATCTCATTGTGTGTTTTCTCTTTTATTGTTATTTATGTAAGTGACATTTGAGTGATAGGGACAGAAGCATTGCTTTAGGTTGAATTTCATCTTTGAAGCTACACTATGAACACTACTCAGGGTTACTACTCTCAGGATTAATACTCTTATACCTGATTTAGCCAAGTGAATGGCAGTTACTTGCAGAATGAGTAATAAAGCATTATGGAGTGTTTGGAAACAAATTATAAAAACAGGATATAATCTAATTAAATTTAATTTCATTCTTTAACCAAAAAGTATATATTTAGCAACTACCATCTTTAAACAAAATTCCATTCCTAAATTAGTCTTTATTGAGCAACGGTCACATACACAACACTGTACTAAAGACAATTCTTTGAACTCTGATGGACTGGAACCAGTTTTTTAAGAACTATAAATGGTAGGTATGCTTTTTGTTGTGCTTAAGAACTTCATGGACAAATAAAGAGTTGCTGGTTTCCACTTTTGAGAGAGATAAGGAGATAGAGAGAAATAATTAGAGAAAGAGGGAGAGACATTCTTGTCTTTAAAAAAATTAAGGATTTCCCATCTTAGCAAATTATTATTTAATCTCTGATCTGTTTATTCTGTAATAAATTAGATATTCTTTGTACTCTGCTAAGTGTATGGATATTGCTGATGTAGCCTGGCTTCTTTTTACCATGGTCTCAATTTAAATGACAACTAAAAGCACACCTCCCAGGTCACCCTATCTATATAAGTGGTCTATCCTCTTTACCTTATTTAAGCAATGAATCTCCATAATGGCATCTAATTCTCTTCCTTCATAGTAATTCTGTCATTTGAAATCATCTTGTTTAACAGCATCTGTTTTTGCCTTTATCTGTCTTTCCCTACTGGTCTATAAGCTCTGTGAGCATGAGGATGAGGTTTATGTGGTGACTACTGTAGCTCTAGCACTTAGGATATTCCCTAATCCTTTACTAGGCATTCAAGTATTATTTATAGAATGAGTGAACATATGAATAAATGAATGAATGAATGAATGCAATGATAAACAAATTGATACCACAGCTCATATTACAGCGCTGTTATTGTATTTTCTGTAATTGTTATACATAAGTCAAAGTACAGGATTCAACTGATTTATTCTATTTATCTGCTAAAATTGGGTTGCGGGGGGGCATCTCACCAGATACTCATAGCTCTGAGCTGAAGCAGAATTTCCCCCTTAATTCTGTCTCTGTAAAATTCAGGCTATAGAAGCTCTTTCCACACCTTGAGTTTTGCTCTGGGATTAAGCAAAAAAGTATTCCACAAATTACCCCTCTTTGTTTTTACTTGAGACTCAGACCCCAGAAATTTGACTATTTTAGATTACATAGTCAGATCTATATAAGCATCTACACAGTATGTAGTCAATAAAATGTTGCTTTTCATTAATAATACTAGTGTATAGTCTATTCATTTGAACTTTAGACACCTGAACCGCAACAAACAAGGCTTTCTTTTCCCCCTGGATACTCTTCTCTTGATTTCCTTAAATGGATCTTTTTGCAAGTCATGTTGGACGTCCATAGCTCCTGTGAGAAAAAGCATTTTCTCTTGAGTTGAGAGAAATTATTTTTCTTTTCTGCAGTTTATCTTCTCTAAGTTGGCCCACAACAACCAGTGCATCTTGGCATTGTCCAAAGTATTTAAGACTTTATAGTCATTGACATTCCATCTTAACTGGCTCTTTTTCTTGCAGGCTACATGGACCGTAATTTCATTTTTTGCCCTTCTGGGGTTAGATTGGGTGCCTCAGCCTCTCACATCCCGCTCACAAACCATAATCCAAGATGATAACCATTTTTTCTTTAATGTTTCTTGGCCATCTCTAGAAGATATGACCACAGATCACTCTATTATCACATTATCCAACCCTGGAAGGGCAAAAAATGAAATTACGGTCCATGTAGCCTGCAAGAAAAAGTGCCGGTTAAGATGGAATGTAAATGACTACAAAGTTTTAAATATTATGGATAATGCCAAGGCGCACTGGTTGTTGTGGGTCAGCTTAGAGAAGATAAACTGCAGAAAAGAAAAATAATTTCTGTCAACTCAAGAGAAAATGCTTTTCACACAGGAGCTATGGACATCCAACCTGACTCACAAAAAGAAGAATTTAAGGAAATCAAGAGAAGAGTATCCAGGGGGGAAAGAAAGCCTTGTTTGTTATGGCTCAGGTGCCTAAGAGCTCAGAATAAATATATTTAATATATATTTAAAATAAAATATATATTTTAAATTATATTTATATAGTATATTTTATAAAATTTTATATTTTAAGTATATATAATTTTTTTGAACAAGAAGTCAGTACTTTTCTCTTCCAGCTGCCCTCTGCTCTGATCCAATCTCCTTCTAGTCACTCAGTCTTATCCCTTACTGCTGTTCCTGTTCCTATGAAGTGAATGACAAGGGAAAATCACATATTGCCCTCAAAAGCTAACATCCTTGATTTCAGTAAAAACACAGAGGTCCCTCAAATCTTGAGATAATTCAAGATTTTTATTTCCAGTAGTAGGTGGAATTTCCAAAGCTAGAAAATATATCTAATATACAATAAGAAAAGACCTAAGCATCATACTCCCATTTTCTTAACTTGATCTCTCAAATATTACCCATTTTCTCTGTGATTTCTATTCTCTAAATTCACAACAGTATGCAGAGTTTTAGGTCTTAGGGTTTAAGCAACACTATTTGCCTCTGAGCTAATGTTGCAAAACACAAACAAACAAACAAACTGAATACAGAGCTATTTTGAGTCTTCAATGACCAAAGTATTATCTGGGAACCACTATAGCAGAGAAAAGCACTTCTATTTTGATAATGAAATTTCCACGTTCTCTCCACCAGCCAAAGAAAAGTTGAGGATCTAAACCTTCAAAGAAAATAGAGTGAAGAGAGCACAAACATATCTAAAGACATTCATTATTTTCCACAGGTCCCTTATCACCATTTTCAACTTATGATCAAAGGGTGAATAATTGAGGAGTGGGAAAATTTAATCTATTCATATTTTCAAATCAGACATTTCTCATTGGAATCTTTATTTCCAAATTAACTATATAAGTAACGACCAGTTTCCGTTTAATCAATCAAATTATCTATGTAGATATTTTAATTCAATCACTAAGACAAGTTCTAACCTTTAGACTGGCCATGATTCAGAGGCCTGAAGTCATGGTCTTTTATACTCTTGAGTTGTGAAAAAGGAAAGCAAGAGGACTTTCATCAGGATTTGATCCCTAGTCTTATTTAGAGTTACTCTAAAATTAATTTAAATTTTTATCCTGCTTCTGTTCTGCCTCTCTTTGTAACTATTTAAAAAGTAAAAAGAATTACATTGCTTTAACATTTCACTGAATCCCAATTCCTTGAACAGGTAAACACAGCCATCCTTTAGTAGACCTCTGCTCTGAGCGTCTCCCAACTCCCAGTGTTCTTAAATCCTCTGTTCCAAAATGATGCTAGAATATAATGTAGTAACAAGGACTATCCAGGTCAAGGCTCCATGAGCTCATGAGCTACAAGGGCAAAATAGACAAGAGGAAGCAGCATTCTTCCTTCCCTCCCTCCCTCCCTCCCTCCTTCCTTCCTTCCTTCCTTCCTTCCTTCCTTCCTTCCCTCCTTCCTTCATTCCTTCCATCCTCAGCCATGCAACTTTCAACAACTGACATCACTTGTCTCAATTATTTCATCTGTAAAATGAGATTAATCATGATCTCACAGAGCTGAAGTGAGGAAAATATATGTGAAAAACTGACACTCATTATGCAGTAGAAGAATAGTAAGTTGTTAATATTAGCCTCCAAGATTTTTCAAAGTGTCCCTGCCACCTTCCTTTTATCCTAATATAACTAAGACTTTCCATGCCAGGTTTGCAATGGTATGAAGTTGGGAGGGAGCAATGATAGGTGTCACTGAAATCAAACAGCAGAAAGCAGGAGTAAAAGGCACAAATTAAACTTGAAGTTACTCTGAGGAGTCCATTCTTGGTGAGGAAGGAAAAGATAAAGGTAGAGACTGGCTGAGAAAAACTTCTGGTCCCTCAGCTTCCAATTAAGCCTTCCTTAGATCTGTCCAACTCTACTATACCAGTGCTTTTCGTGCTTTATTGTGCAAACAAATCACCTGGGGATCTTGTTAAAATCCAAATTCTGATGTAGAATATCTGGCCAAAGGAGTTGCATTTCCAACAAGTTCCAGCCAAGGCCAATGCTGAGGGCTGTGGATAACACTTTGAGTAAAAAGGTCCTACATGACCCTCTATGATTTGTTGCCCACCTCTCCTACCATATGTCCTATCAGCATTCCTGGACTTTCCCTTATAGTGAGACCTAACTGATCCCAGGAACACTCTAGTGGTTTACTTCCTCTATATGTTAGCTCATTTTAATTTCTATGTTTAGAAAATTCTTTTTTACATCTCTTTTGGACACTGCCAAAAGATTATTTTCTCCAGGATTTTTTCCTGGAAACCTCCAATTTTAGTCGCTGGACTGCTGTCCTTTCTATAATACATTCAAATCAAGGTTTAAATTATGTGGCTATTTCTTCTTATTAGACCCTGAAGTTGTCAAAGACCCAAAAACTCCATCTGATTTTCTATTTCCCCGGCTTCTAACACTCTTTGTGGCATACTAGAGCACTTTGTAAATATTTGTTCAACTAAGAAGAATATGAAGAGCACACTGAATTTTGAACTCATACTGGTTGATGAGGCAGTTGAGGATCAGGTAGAATGTCAGATGCTAATAACAACTTCTTATGCTTTTTACTATGAAATAACACTCAGTCGGGAAAGAGTGTGACTGATAGAAGTTTTAAAAATAATAAAAATATTAAAAAAACATAAAATAAATCTTTAAAAATTATTAACAGGGAGGAATGGATTAGGTTGGAGTCTGTGTGACACGTGCCTTGAGGACATCAGTGAGTCTCTCATACACTCATCCTAATTTGTGTTGAGATATTACAAAGGTTAGGGCACTTGAGTGCCCTCCATCAGTGACTCAGTTCTGTTCCCTGTTTCTGAGGCAATGATTCCCTCAACTCCCTTCCTCTTGTATTTTCCTTTGCAATGTTTTGTCTACGGTCCTCTTGGTGCTCATTAGCTGAGTACCCAAGGGTCTAGGCTTCTTCCTTTACTTTCAGCCTCCTTCCCCAACACTGGATAGAAAGAAGAGTGGTAATCCATCATGCAAAGGAAATGATCTCCCATAGTTACCTGGGCACTAAAGAGATGTCAGGCCAAAAATATTTCCCTTCATCACATTCAATCTCTATCCATTATGAATTTCAGCGATTCTTCTCTGGGCCTCAGAGATCTTTTCCTGCAAGCTTGACATCGCTAATGGAAAACTAGGTTTAGAATTCTTCACTGACTTAAATTAATAGGCATAAGATTGAGAAGAAGAGGTAGAGAGGTACATTTATGTTCCTATTACGACCTCTAAAAGGCATATTCTATTTCCAATATATGAAAGGAACTCAAATTAGAAATTAACATTACAGGTAATATATTTGGGCATTATGTGTCTAATATGCTCCGATAATCATTAATTATTAGAATTGTCATGTAAAATGAGAACCATTTGTTAACATTTAATATACTCAACATGAGGGAATCAGTAGTAAAAAATGAAGCTGGTTAGGTGCTAAATGAGAAGAGCTGAAGAGTGATAGGGGCATTGTTATTACTACCTTGTCAACAAAGAAGGCCCTTCTGTACACTGACATTTACCACTGCAAAATGGGAAAGGCCTGGTGCTATTATACATAGCCAATGAAAATAGGTTAATTATCTTTATTCAAAGATGGTCCATTTTTATCTGATTAATTTACTTATAAAAACATGTATATTTTTCTATATACTTATTGTAGAAAATTAAGTGTATATAATTTTTACTATGTAACATTGAAATAAAACTCCATGACTCTACCACATAAGACTACAGCTTATGAGTTTGATTTTACAGATCTTTATAATGCAGTTTCACTGTCATCAAGAATGTTTCCTGGGGTGCCTGGGTGGCTCAGTTGGTTAAGCGTTCGACTTTGGCTGAGGTCATGGTCTTACAGTTGGTGGGTTCGAGCCCTGTGTCAGGCTCTGTACTGACAGCTCAGAGCCTAGAGTCTGCTTCAGAGTCTGTGTCTCCCTCTCTCTCTGCCCCTCCTCCACTCACACTCTGTCTCTGTCTCTAAAAAATAAATAAAAATGTTAAAAAATGTAAAAACAAAGAATGTTTCCTAATTATTGACAATGTAATATGTCATCCAATTAAGAGTAATGCATGGTAAGGCACTTTTGGCTTACCACTATGTATGAATTATGGGGTAGTTTCTAATGAGAATAGACTACTGCATGTAGGTACAATTTAATACATGTTATAAACTTACCTATTTAAACAACTGGAAATATGAATCGAACTTTAAGAAGCTTTATGCTAAACACTGATTGTACATTTTCTAATTCAATTCTTGCAATGGCCCAATGAACTTGATTCATCTTTTATCCACAGTTTAAGGTTAAAGAAACCAAACCCAGTCACCCAAGGCACATCACCTATAAGTGACAAAATTCACATATGATGTCTTTTAACATTCAGTTAAAATTTTTTCTATGAAAATTGTTAAACCAAAAGATTTCTATTTGTTTCTGATTTTGAGAAATTCTTTAAAAATAAAGCAGATTCCCTATTAAGAACGAGACTGAAAACTGTTAGGAAAAAGCAACTTAATAAACACAACTTTTTGTACTTTGGCTTCTTGATCTAAAGAATAAATATTTTAGCCAAATCTAAAATTCTTTGCTACTACATATGCAAATCCTTAGCTATCAAAAAATCACAAATGGGGGGATGTCCAAATTCTCAAAATTCAACAGTAATTCTGTCAACACCAAATTTTGATACTACTTCCAAAGATTATGGAGGAGGACTTTATTATATAATGGTAAAGACTGGACTAGAACAAATGTGCCATTTAACTCCACTTCAAATATTAGATAGCATTACATCTAAATCTTGTTTTTTCCAATCCATTTATTGTATTTTCTATTCATTTTATTTTTAGTGATTTATTATCAGTGGGATGTGAGGAGGGCAATTAGTGCCATGCATAATAAACAAGCAAGAAGAATCTCAACTCATTTTCTAAAAGTTGAGTACCTTAGCGTGCCTAGGTGGCTCAGTTGGTTAAGTGTCTGACTGTTGGTCTCCATCATGATCTCATGGTTTTGTGGAATCAGGTAGCACGTCATGCTCTATGCTGACAGTGGGGAGCCTGCTTGGGATTCTTATCCTCTCTTTCTGTCCCACCCTTGCTCTCTCTCTCCTCTCTCTCTCTCTCTCTCTCTCTCTCTCTAAATAAATAAATAAACAAACACACAAAAAATCTTAACTTATTTAAAATTATTTTTTATATAAATATAAAGCCCACTTGCATTAAATTGAAAGAAATTTTGGTATCAAAGACAACATAGCACCTGGCACGTATTAAGTTGTTGAATAATTACTACTTTTCATTTCTCTTTTTTACTTCACTGTTTCAAGAAGTTCAGTCAAATGGGGCAATGAACTCATATGATCTTTGTATAGTTTTCATTTATTAAAGCACATTGACATTGTTAATTTGATATCTGTTGGGACTTTACTTTGTATGAATGTTACAGAGTCTCTATTGGCTCTTCCAGCACTGGGGAAAATTTGTAGTCTTTTGGACAAGCAATTTTACTGGGTTCAAATACAGAAAATAATTTTGAACTTTTATTCAAAAACCAGAGTCATTTTTACTGTATTCTGCCCTGTAGGTAGTCCTGTCCTTTAGATGTTTGCTGACTTAATGACTAATTAATATCAAAGGAGACTCTAACTACTTCATAAAGATCAACCACTTAACACCATCAAACTTCAAAAGACCCTCATAGTGCCTATGGGCCCCCACTGAGGGACAAGGACAGAGAAAGAGTATGTTCAGTTTAATAGGGACCTTTAGCAACACTATTCCTGGCACCACTAACACTGGCAATGACAGGATCTAGGTTAATGCTTCTTCCATTTGAGTGTGTTTCAGAGTCACTGGGCAACCCATCACTAATTTTGATTCTATGGTTCCATCTCCAGTGTTGCTGATTAGGTAGATCCAAGGTGGGTTCTAGATATCTTCATTTTTCATAAAACTCCCAAGAGATCCTGATGTAGACTGTTCAAGAAATACACTTTTGAAGGTATGCATAGCTAGACCCAATCTGAAATGACCGAAGAGAAGAGAAAGGAAGAAAAAATGTTACCTTCTTGCTTTCTTGCCCTATACAATCTTACTCCAAAATCGAACAAAGAATATGTTTTTCATTGGGTTTTGCTTGTTCCGTCTACTTTTTCCAAAGACTCTTACCTCTGTGGAGGATTTGGAGAACATGATTCTTACTGATTGTCACCTCTTTAGCCTCTAATAGATACAGTGAGTGATGTGACAGTGGCTGAGATTTGGGAGAACTGCAGTCCATTAAGATTGGCAAGCCAAGGTTGACTTTCCTGCCCAGTGGACAAATGCAGTAGGGTTCTCTTTACAGCCTGTCTTACTGAATTGCAGGACAATCTCCTTAGTAACTTGTCCCTTGATCACCAGCCTCAAAACTAGAGGAAGTTCATCCTGCAAACATTTTCCTCAAACCTCTTCATTCCTCCACAGATAGTCCTGTATAGTCTCTTCTCTCCTGCTCCAGGCACGGATACTGGGACTTGTGAAACTCTTGGCAATCTGAAGACTGGAAACCAGGCAGGTAAAATAGAACTTGTTCTTTTCCCTGTATTTTTAATCTATGCAGTGCTCAAATTCCCACTGAGGGCAATGTGTGCATTGCTGATGCAAGTGTGAGAGAAAAAGTTGAAGAGGAGAAAAGAGTTAATAGATTTTATCAGCCATTCCTCCAGAGGTGTGGACTGCCACCCTCCTCTGGTGCTAAACCTCAGAAAACATGCTGAAGGAAGCTGACAAGGCTCTTGGAAGATGTTTTCATTGGAGTGCAGCCGCTGCAGTGGTACCCCTAAGTGGCACTTCTGTGTACACATCAACTTATAAATATGCAAATTGAATCACTGGGTGCCACTAGTCCAACCATTCACAGTAGAGTGATTATCAGCTGACAGTTTTAAGCTGGTTTACCCCCTGCTGTGATAACTTCAGCAGATATTTTGCTTAAAGTCCTATCATCCATCCATTATGAGATGGGGAAGGGAGTTCCCAGGATCCCTCTTGCACATGTAGAGGTGGTATTTTGTAAAGCTTCCAGTGCTTCATCAAGGCAGGGAGAAGAGGTGGATATGACAGACAGCAGCCTTAATTAATTAGAGGGCAAGGAGTTTACCAGGTTGGGGCAATCCTACCAAGAGTAGGCCTAGCTGTATATTTCTTAGAACATCTCTACCTAGAGAATCAGTGTAAGTAAAACTTGATGCTTAGGTTAGACTGCCTGTCTAGGAATCATCAGGAACTTGATAAAACTATAAATTCCCAAACTCCCTTCCTAGCAATTTTGTTTCATTTGCAGTGGAGTCTTGAACTTGATAGCTTTATCATGCTTCCCAATGGTGATGAGTTGCAGTCATGGTTGAGAACCACAGTAAATAAATCAAAGCCATAGAGAGTTCTTCCAGAACCCAAATCAATACTTGAATTACAGAGGTTTTAAACATGTCTAAAAATTGACATTTTCCTATGAAGAAGCAGGAAATCCCCTCTCAATGAACCTGGGCTAAATTTAGAGAATATGAACAACTCTACCACATAGACTACAGAGGGAGAGACACTAAATGATTTCTAAGTGTAGGTCATAAAAGATGAGACAGCTTCTACCTGATTCTCTTAAGACACTTGTCTTCAGAGCACCGATTCACCAGGTGAGAAGTCTTACATTGCCATGTTCTACATAAAGGCATAACTAACTGTAGGTGTTTTGGCTAACTGCCCCAGCTGAGGAACCATGTATCAGCCAGCATCAATGGTCATGTATCTAAGTGAAGATTCCTGTATACATTACTAGCCCTTAGTTTTAGCCTCCAAGCCATCAAGTCACCCCCAGCTTTGGGTCTTCCCAGTTGAAGTCCCAGATATTGTGAAGCAAAATCAAGAGACTTTATTAGACCCTGCCCAAATTCCTGATCCACAGTCTTGCACATAATGGTTGTTTTACAGTGCCAGGTTGTGTAGTCGAACATACATCATGGCTAGAAATAATTTAAGGCACTGTAGGCAGAGCAAGGATTATAGAATCTGATAGTTCTAGCTTTGTCTTTCAATTATCCTTGTCATTCAGTTAAAACCTGTGTGAAACCTCATGCTCTCAGGAGATCAGATTCCTAATATGTAAGCAGGAGAGAAAAGTATATCTCAGGACTGTAGTAAAGATTGAAAGAGGCAGTGTGTAAGAATGCTCCTGGCACAATGCGTGTAACATCATGAACATTTAATAATTATTGCTATTATCTTTTTATTATTATTGTTGACATTGTTGTAACTATCAAAGACCCCTAGATATCTCAGTGAAAATCAAGGCCATTATCCCTTATGATTGAGGGGAAAAAATAGAACATATCCGAGTCATGGCAAAGAAATCTTATGATAAAATGAGGATTTCAGAATATGCCCTTCCCAATATATCCATTATATAGATGAGATACTAGATTGAAATATTTTTTTCTAGAACCATGAACCCAACATTTTCCAACATAAGGACTTTTATTACTGTTAAGAAAGCAAACAAAACCACTGTACACTCATATGATAGTTTTCATATTAGGAAAAAAGACGTTTTGTTATAAACCATAACTTCTATATATATATTAATAATAGCAGTGTATATTTGTTACACAGCTTACAGACAATACTCTGCAAAGACAGATCCAAAACTCTATTAGAATAAATGGCTTCATTGCTTTAAAACCTTGAAATTTTTATGACAAATTGGTGTTTCTCTCCAATTCCCCAATCTAGAGTCTCCAAAAGTGATGCTATATAACCACACCCAATTAGAAACATGTTTTGTAGTTGTCTTAGGCTCTTAATAGAAGGGAAATATTTCTGATAAGCTCTGTACACATCATCACCAGTGCTCCTACAAGAGAAGCTAGTATGATTATTTGTGTGGCATATGGAGGAAAGAGAAGCTAAATGATCCTTTTAGGGATCCAGATGGCCTCCAAGTTACTGAGATAATGACACTTAAACACTTTCAACAGTGATTTTTTTTGTTTCAACAACTCCAAATTATGCATAGGTAAAATGTAGTCTCTATGAAAATATGAATTAGAAAACTCTCAAAAATTTCTATTAACAAAATAATTCTAATCGACTCATCTAATTCAAAATGTTATGTATGAAAATAGTGCTAAACAATAGTTTTCTTTTGGGGGTATTCTTAGCTCAGGTCCTAATAAATCTCTTTGAAAATGACCCGGAAGAAGGGTTCTTTCCATTGTGTTAATGATCCCCTAGGTAAGGAAAGAGTGGAAATGGCTCATTAACAGAACTTGCAGGTGATAAGTTAAGATGTATGGCAGGCACCAGTGAAGCTCTTAAGATGTTATATAAATGGACCCAGAGAGGGTAGTGATATGAGTCAAAAATAACAAAATGAGATTCAGCTTAGAAAAATGAAAACCAATAAATCTTCAGCAAAATAATTCAATGGGAAAGAGAAACCTGGAGAGTAGTAACACTGACAGAGACCGGGAGCTGATAATGAAGGACAAATTAGATATCAGTTTGCAATGTAATATGGCTGCCAAAGGGGCTGATGTTATTTTGAACTGAATACAGTGATCCATTATGTTGGGACAGAGCAAAAATATAGAGAAATGACTCCTACTTTCCTTGACTCTGTTTAGGCTAAACTACTGTTAGGCTTCCTGATACCTGAAATGTGTTGAGAAATTGAAATGAGTACAGAGGATAGCCCTGAAATGATTAAAGAAATGGAATGATGTATTTATGGGAAAAGATTAAAGGAGCTAAATATGTATTGCCTGGATAAGCAATGACAAACAGGGCTAGGGTAGCACTAAGTCAGCATTTGAAAGTTGTAATTTTCCTCAGGAGAAAGGGCTATATAAATGTAAAATAATAGCAGCAGTACTAAAATGACATGGAAAAGTGTATAAGAGGGGATGCTGTGGCCTTAGTACATGGCTAATATTTGAGATCACTTCCTGACATCAGCTTTTCATGAAATAGTCCTCTTGGTTGCTATGTTGTTGTTGGAAAGCATTGGACAGCTCCCTCTTCTCAATCTCATGGTAGAGAAATGAACTAAATTGTTACTGGGAACAATTAAATTTTGTGGACATATTTTTAGTGCTTTTCTTAATACTAGCCTACATTACCATATTCTTCATTCAAAATTTAATCTACTTATCCCTGTTTCCAGAATCCATATCAAATCTTGCTTTTGCTTATCTATCTCTAGAAACTCAATCTTTTTTTTTTTCTTTTAAATGTTTATTTATTTATGAGGTACGGTGGAGTGGTGGGGTAAGGGGCAGAGAGATAGGGAGAGGGAGAATCCCAAGCAGGCTCTGTGCTGTCAGGGTAGAGTCTGATGCAGGGCTCTATCTATCTCATGAGCTGTGAGATCATGACCTGAGCTGAAATCAAGAGTCAGAAGTGTAACTGATTGAGCCACCCAGGAGTCCCCTCTAGGAACTCACTCCAAAGTCAAACAATAAAGAAAATGGAAGATCTGAACCAATTTATACTAAGATGCTAGTCTGTGAGAAAACAGCTTAATATATTTCCAAAATATACGCCTAACTACATATATTGTCCTACAAAATGTTCTCTGTCCAATAGATGAAGAATATGCTTTGATATGGACCATTCTGCACCCTTCAAATCACTTTCCCTAAGCTTCCAAGTGGTAAAAGCTGATATTTGAAGGTGTCCCCTGTACCACTTCAAGCTGCTAAAATAGTTGCAGCATAGTCTTAGAGATGGAATGGGCTCGATTTAATAGATGTTTGCGGTTTTACATTAAAACCCCAAACATCAAGTTCATGTGACATGTTTTATGACATATGAAACTATGTGGGGGAAATTTTCATGCAGCTACAACAAGCCAGGACATGCTCTATTGGCAGCATGGATGTAAGAGAAATATAACTTAACTCCCTTCCAGCTCTAACATTCTATGACTCTATAATTCAATGACTGAGGATCATTTTCATGATTCAAGAGTCAATATTAATGAATTCTTTCCAAAATGAAAACATGAGAAAAAAAGTGAAAAAGAGATGAAAAGTTGTTCCATTATGTGTTAAGTACTTAGGACACCAGGGAGATACAATTTGGGAACAAAGTGAATGATAAAGTATATAGGGTTAGCAAACAAAAGGGTGGAAATTAACAAAACAAAACAAAACAAAACAAAACAAAGAAACAAAAGACTGCAGTGACCATTCATCACTGATCCCTGGAGTGGAAGGGAGGCAAATGTGAAATTCCTGCACCTACTTGTGATATATTTGGAAAGACAGGATATCTTGCTCAGGGGAAACTTTAAAGAGTCAGACATCTGCTGTAGAGCAAACATAGTGAAACATGGGTCACTAAAGAGCCCCTAAGTTACAAGGAGGACAGGTTTGTGACCCTGAAAGTAGGCAATGCAGGCAGAGCAAAAACCCACTGACTGGCCTGAAGGGATTGATGGGGAATGGGAAAGGAATGTAATAATCACCAGGGTCCACTTGTTATTTATATTCTAACAGTAAAGAAAATAGCTTCTTAGGTTTCAGGTAATTTCCTAATACAAGTGCTTTAATGGAAACAAAGATAGTCACCTAAGGCAGCCAGTTTAGCCAAACACGGTCAGTAAAATGTATCGTGCTGTGTATAAAATGGCCTGTATTGTTGGCCAAAGGCAGTCTTTATGATAGATTCAGGTCACTCAGGGTTTACCGAAAGCGTGGTTCTCTGTGTTATTAGTAGCCAAACACAAAAAATGTTTTAGCCCTGTCTCATAAATTAGTTTAGCTTCCAAGAGGCACAGACTAGGTCAACACCACAGAAGTCAAAGACAGGATGCAGGTCACTCTGAAATACAGAGATAGGCAAAATTAGTGAGCCTGCAGTCTGTTTTGGTTTCAACTGTATATAGGTAGGGATTCTTTAGCCATCTAATTTCTGCAAATAACCTGCATAGTTTTCTATTAGAGCATCAATTAGTAAACACTGTGAGAGTGTTACTTCATTATGCATGAGTAGGTAAAAATCTACATAATATGTAGTATTATACAGTATATGTAGTATATAAACCATATAATATATGAAAATCAGCACTAGTTGTGCAAAAAAGTAACATTTCAAGAACTATAAGGATTTGAACTGTAGAATGATAACCTCATCATGTAGGTAACAAAAATAAACAAACAAAAAAAATTAAGAGGATCCTATGACCACAAACTACCTGGTCAAAATGCCAGGTAATTTTGCCACATGGATTAGCTATAAGTATTAGGCCATAAGTGCACTGCACTTTTTGTCCAATTTGTCTGTGATTTCATGGATACAGACAAGAGACATGTATAAAGATTTGAGTGAAAGAAAGATTGTAAATTTGTAAAAGGAAAGCAAATAAGCCAGAATTCCCCCAGTCATGTATGGCCTGTGGGACAAGGTAAGTCCAAATGCAAAGTATAACTGATTGATAGCAAAAGTGAAGTAGGGGAGGAAACATACTGCAACTCATTATACACCTGCAGAGAGATTTGAGAAACCCTTTGACAGGGAAGATTTTATTAGACCTATAAACCTAAATTAACCATACTATATTTACTAAAGAAACCTCTACTCCAGCCTCTTCCAAACCACCTTCTATAATTGTCACATTTGAAACTTACCTTATGCTAACATCTATAAAACCCACTCCAGATAACCCCTAATTTAAATTTCATGCAATTAAATAATGACTGTTTATCTACAAATAAAATGTGTCAAGGGCTTCATAAGTACATTTAACCCATATATAGTTCTAAGAGATAAGAACTATATACTTCTTCTTTATTTTGATGTTAAAGAAGAAACTGGAAGGATGAATATTTATATAGTCAGTTTAGCAATCAATATTCAAAGCCAAGTCTAGCTAACTCTAAAGTTTCCAGCAGAGAAGCAATGACAAGAGATAAATAGAGTTCCTTAAAATCACTTAGACCCCACTCTCTGATTTCTTTATTATTCACTGTAGGTGTTCCTTGAAACTTGCTTTAATTTCTTTTAGGCTATAAGTAAATAGATTGTGAGACCTGTATCTGTGTGTCCATACATGTATGTGTGTATTTTATTTGTTCAACAGATATCTACTTAACACACAATTCTGTGCTAGGCACTGTACCAAGTACTATGGATAAAACCATAGGCATGGTCTTTCCTCTAACGGAGATTACCATCTATCTGCCTGCTCTGTTTGATGAGGCAAGATTATTTAAAACCAAATAGCAGTCAAAAAGAAAAAAAGCTGCCAATGCATTAAAATATAGAGAAGAAGGTTGGCATTTATAAAGAGAAATATGTAGCTATGGAAGGGAATCAACCATTTGTGAGAGATCAACCATTAATACTATTGTTGTCACCATCATTATTATGATAGTTATGAAGTAATTTTTATTATTGTAAAATTGAAGAAATTAGAATTCTGCAGGACTGTCAACCCTCAGAGCAGGGGTCACCTGGAGAAATGAGAATAAATAGACACCTGCCCCAAGTTTCAAGATTCAGGGTACGTCAATCTTCACTTTCCTGTTAATGAACAGAGAAATAACTACCTTATGTGAATGACAATCATTGTAATGGGATGTCTCCAGTGACTTGAAGGAACAGGCAAACTGGGATGGATATTCAGTTACACTGCATAATAAAACTGTGCTCATAATTTCATTAATTTCCATAATTTTAGTTTTAGATCTTTATTCCTCCCCCAACATTTCTACATGATGTTATTTTTGAGAACTTGTTTTTTTTTTAAATTTTTTTTTCTCTTTTGATTGATCCAAGGAAGAAGAAACAGTGTTTTGTTTACACATAAGTACCTAACACAGGAAGACCAGAACGTGCTTTCTAGAATGAGGCATGGTAATGGTCAGTTGCTGGTCCACTACTGAGCCTAAAGAAGCTGGCATAACTATGTAATGAAAAAGCAAAATAAAACAGAGAACAAAAAAACATAACTGGGGATAGTAATAACAACTAATTGCCTCCTACTGGAGTGTTTCTTTACTATGAATGTCATACATGGTGAATAAATAAATATGATATAACTTGTACATAATCTAAAGGACGAATGAATTTTGAAGTGAAATGAAGGGAAAAACCAGAAAGTGTTCTATGAATTAAAAGGTCTGAGTGTACATTATAAAAATTAACAAACATCCTAGAAGGGTTAGACTATGAAACCTTAGTCAAAAATTTTAAGAAAGAAAATTAGCTTTAAATTGCAAATAACCATATCTTCATAGATAAGCATTTCATGGAGATGGGTACTGTTTGCATTGTTACAAGTTCCTATTAATGAGATTTTTAAATTTTATGTGCACGTGTATGCCAAATGAGTTTCCCCCCCCAAAAAAAAATCAGAATAGATTATTTAATTCCTGAGAGTTAGTTATATCTTATTAGAGTTCTAATAACTGTCTATAGTTTGCATGAGTATCTGTTGACTTTTGGAGATAGTTCCCACTATTATTTTTATTGTTATTAATAATGATTATGAATCATAATTTTAGAGATGAAATGATCCTTACAAATCACTGTCCAACACTTTTATTTTGCAAAGGAGGATAGTGAGAACCAGAGAGATTATATGTGTTAACACATGTCACAGAGGTATTTCAGGCATGTCTGGGAATTTATTAATTCAACAAACATTCATTAAATACTTACTATGTATTGGTTTTGCATTCCTATGCATTCTCAAGTATCTTCATCTCTTTCCCAATACTTTTATTTATTTTTTAATTTTAAGTTTTTGTTTGTTTGTTTATTTATTTCTGAGGGATAGAGATAGAGACAGCAAGCAGGGGAGGGGCAGAGAGAGAGGGAGAGAAAGAATCTCAAGCAGGCTTCACACTGTCAGCACAGAGCCCAGTGAGGGGCTCAAATTCACAAACCATGAGATGATGATCTGAGTTGAAATCAAGAGGTGGATGCTTAACTGATTGAGCCACCCAGGTTCCACATTCCCAATACTTTAAATCTATAATTTCATTTTACTCAACAGAGTAGATTAAGTTTTGTAAAAAGCCCCTCTACACTCAAGATCAGTTCCCAAACTTGATACGTAAACTAAGAAAAATAATTTATTTATATACAGTTTTGAAAAATAGCCAAGTGGTGCTCTTAATTTATGTAGAAACTAAAACACAAAAAATCAACTTTCCACAAAGGCAGGGGCAATCCAGAGTATGGCTAGAATAATACATGATAAGTACATTTTCTTTTTAAAAAAATTTTTAATGTTTATTTTTGAGAGAAAGAAGAGAGAAGAGAGGAGAGAGAGAGACAGAGACAGAGAGACAGAGAGAGCATGAGATGTCAGCACAGAGCTGGACGTGGGGCTTGAACTCATGAACCACGAGATCATGACCTAAGCCGAAGTAAGACGCTCAACTGACTGAGCCACCCAGGATAAGTACATTTTCTAATTTTGTTTACAGCTATGCACTGAGCACTAATGTGCTGATAATTTTATACACACATGATAGAACAAAGTCATGGTAAGAATAGGTTTTCCTTCTATTCATTCTTCATGAAATGAGCTCTGATGATGAAGGCCAATCTTTGGATGTTGTATAAAGAACTTGCCTCTTCATCCCTCAGCTTGCCCTTAACTTGCCTTAATATTTTCACAGTTGGTGCGTCAGTCAAATAATTGTTTCAGAAAACAAATACTGGCTCTCTTTAGACTTACATGCAGATTCATTTAGGTGGAAGTTAATAGTCAGGCAGTAACGACGTGTGTGCGGAGAATGGATACTAACTATAGTTGAAGGATTTGATCCCTTATATCAGGATACCCTTTCACCCTTTCTCCTTTTTATTATGTAGTTCAGTCTCTCTCTCTCTGCCTATCTCTGTTTCTGTCTGTCCCTTTCTCTCTGCCTTTAAAATATTTGGATATGTTTCTTTTCATGGACTGCAAGATTTTCTATTCTAGAAATAACCTATACAAAGGGTTTTTAAATAGAAATTGCAGGTAGTAGAGGGGTGCCTGGGTGGCTCAGTCAGTTAAGCATTTGACTTTGGCTCAGGTCATGATCTCACGATTTGTGACTAAAGCCTTGAGTTGGGCTCTGTGCTGCCAGCTCAGAGCCTGGAGCCTGCTTCAGATTCTGTGTCTCCCTCTCTCTCTGCCCTTCCCCCACTCGTGGTATCTTTCCCTCCCTCATAAATGAATAAACTTAAAAAAAAAAAAGAAATTTCAGGTAGTGAAACAGCACGAAAAGGGCAAGCAGAGTCCAAACCAAGAGGACAAGACCACTGTTCCAAGGCCCATACATACTAGAACCCAAGCACCTCATGGCAAACTTCAGGTCTTTGTCTCCTATTTAAATCTTAACAATTAGAAGATGAAACATTGTAATTTGAAAACAGAGGAACAGGGCAATGTGGAAACATGGAAAAATAACAAATGAGAGAAGGAAAGAGGGACAGAAAATGGCAAACATGAAGTAAATGAGATGGAAAATATTACTGTCCATCATTTTTACAATGTTTTTTCACAAGTAGAGTTTGAAGCATATATGTAAGAAAAGTAAACAATGAAAGTCTGTGATATATAGAATGGTCATTACATCTCAGCTTGCCTAGAAAGGTCTTGGTGTACACCTGTTACCCAGAATAACTGTTGGCAGCACTCTGTCTATTCTCAAAAGTTTCACAGTTTGAACAAATTATATGGTTACCTAAAGGACAGAAATTTCTCATAATGGGTTGGCAATATGAAAAGTGAATAAATTTTATTTCATTTCTCATTCATACCCCATTGTTTATACTAAAGACCCATTTATTAAAAGATCATATTCTCGTCATGCCTGAATAAAATGAATTTGATCCCAATTAGAATAAATCCAGCCAAATTGTATTCCTGGAAACTTCTCAATGGTGGACTAAGTGAATCTCTAGTCCAGTACCAACACACCAACAGCCCAAGTATACTTTGCATTATGACTCAACTGCCATATGTTAAACTTCATTTCTCCTTAATAAGGAACCTGGCATTCAAGGTTTGGTTCTTCCTATCCTATGTAAAGGAAAGGGCAGTGGTGGTTAGAAATAGCTTTGTAGCTAGGAATAGGCATTCCCTAATCTCTATATCCTAGTACTAAATTAAAAGTCCATAACTTTACCAGTTATGTAACCAGTAGCAATTAGCTTCCACTCCCATTTCATTGAAGGCATTTGTTGTAGGCATTTTTACTGATAGAACAATGTAACCAAACCAGTATTCATTCCTAGCCACTGGAGGCTATTTTCAATAACATCTTTTCTTTTAATCCATTACTTCTGTAAAATTATAAAAATAAAATGACATGAAAACATCAAAACTTGATTGATGAGGATAAAGGAAAACAGACACTCACTTATTGCCGGTGACAGTATGAACTCTAAAACTTGTTTGGTAATTAACTGGCAATAACTATTACATTTAAACCATTGTTTACTTTTAATAAACCCATCTCATTTTTATAATCAGCATAATGGTTAAGGGAGCAGGTTGTGGATACAGACTGCTAGGGCTTCAATCTTAGCTCAGCCTGTTGGCAGAAGTGTGGCTTTGGGAAAGTAACTCCCTGTATCTCAGTCCCCTCCACTGTATCCACTGTATAGAGATAAAACTAAACCTATTGTAGAGGATGGTGGGAAAAAGTAAATGAATTAATGCATATAACATGCTCAGAAAAGTTCAAGCTTAAAAGCAATAACTTAGCTGTTATTGGAACCAGCTTTCATGATAATATTGGATAATATTGAAAATATATTATTTCACAATGCAAAAACTTTATATTCATCAGTATGAGAATGTTTACATATACTATACAATCCACAATTTAATATTGTGGAATATTATATACATTAGAAAATGTTTAAATGAGTTAGTTGTGTATCTATTTTTTTTTTTTTTGCTGGATTGCTCAACACAAAAAGCAAACTACAGACCTTATTTGCTCAGTATTATCCCACTTTTGTTTGTTTATTAATTTTTAGAGAGAAATAGAGAGTGAACAGGGGATGGGTAGAGAGAGAGGGAGGGAGAGAATCCCAAGCAGACTCTGTGCTGTCAGCTCAGACCCCTAGTTGGGACTCCATCTGATCTCACAAACCATGAGAACATGATCTGAGCCAGAATCAAGAGTCTAACGCTTAATCATCTGAGCCACCCAGGCACTCCATCATCCCAATTTTAAAAAGCAAAATTACCATCCCCAAAGAAATGCTCTCTTTATATATATTAATATTCATCCTACAAATAGGATGCACTGAATACTATACTAAAACTATCAAACAGTAATACAGCACTGAATTACAGTAATAATAAAAACAGACATAAAATTTGACCCTCACGGAGTTTATATGCTAGGGAACAGAGACATCCCCCCCCAAAAAAAAAAACACAAAACAAATAAAGAAGTAAAATATATCCAATAGTAACAAGTGCTATAGAAGAAAAAAAATTAAGTAGTATAGTTGCACATATAGAGTACCTGAGGAGTCAATGGTGGTTGGTGGGATCTTAACGTGAAAAGGGGTGGTCAGGACAGGTCTCTCCAGGTAAAAAAAAAAAAAAGACTAATTCTAATAAAGCAGACTCCTAAGATACATAAAAAGGTGAAATATAGTTCTATGGTTTCTGACCATGTGCATGTATTTATATATTTTTATGAACATGAAGGAATGTAAAAAGGAGAATATACTAAGGAACTATAGTTAAATACTTCAGGGAAGATAGAAATTGGAAGGAAACAAGATTGAGGGAGGCTATTAATGTCTTCTCAATGCACTTTTTATTGGTGCAAATGTTATTTTGACATTAAAATAATTAAGAAAATTAGAGCAAATAAGTAAAAACAGTAAATGGGAGGTAAAAATCAAACGAATAAATTTCCTGTCACAGCACATAGTAGGTGCTCAGGAAATACTGGTGGACCTGAAATATAAATATGTCTTTGTATCACTCAAGTACTCTCTAGGGCTTGGCAGATAAGGCAACTGAGGACAACAGAGATGAAATGTTAAAGACAAAAATGTTAAAGATGAAAGTTTTAATTGATAACATTATGTATTCTATGATGACTTAACTGCAGGGCATGTAGGTATAGATTTACCTCAGTATTTTTTTTTGTAAGGAAGTTTCCTCTTATAACTCTGAAGACTGCCTGAGAGTCTATTGAAACCATTGCATCAAGGAAGGAGGGATTTGGGAGTTTGGGTCTAGGGGAAGAGTATATAAGGACTGCTTTGTTGATGATGAAGGCAGCACACCTGCTGTGTCCTACACACAATACAACCGATTTGTTTGAATTTTGCCTTTATCTCTTGCCTACACGCTACTTTCCATTGGACATGCTGTTAAACAACAACAACAACAAAATGATCAAAAGCTAAACATCTGAAGGGAGAAGAAAGAGAATTAGAACACCTCAGCAGCATCAATCCCTGAATAATGGAAAGGTGGCTTCAGCATCTGACAGGCAAATTACAGAGAGGGTTGGCCTTTGCTATGTTAGGAAAGGATTCTGAAGAATTTCCCAGAGTCAGCAGCATATGCACATATGTAGCCATCCATCCTTAGCTTTCACATTATTTGTAATTATGTTCTTTCTCAGCCGAATAAAGTCAGAACATGTCAGCCTGGACTACATGCTCTTTCTAATGATTAGAAGAATACTCCAAGTACAAACTAAATGGCAGTGATGAACTAATTAAATAAATAAAAGCATAGCCCCTAAAGCTGTTGTCTGTTTATCTACATTGCTGCTGAAAATGGGAAAGACGCTTTGCAATCCAGTACCATTCCCTTCAAACGGGCTGCTCTGGCTCACACATAATTTGGGTAAATACATTTGAAACTCTTGAAATGTTCAAGAAAGTATTAACTAGAAGCGAAACAAAGGTGTTCCTTTTCTTCTAAGGGACAAACACCAACTAGCTCCTTATTTAAATAAACCAATATCAGCCACATGAGAATACTATCTTTCAGGTACCAGAGTGTGAAAATGTCACCAACAATGTCAGAGGTAAGTTTAGTGAACCCTTGAGATGTTGTGACACGATTTTTTCTCAGCTCTGTAATTTGGCTCAAGGTTAATCAGGCTTCACCATATGTAGAAATAGAAGAAGCAGACATCTACTCTAGGTATTTAATTAGAAAATACAGCCTGAGGTCTCTGATATTTCCACCATTAAGGTAAATCATCAACAGATTCTGGATCCTTTAAAAACCACACATCAATCCATGAATACCTCCTTAATATTAATGTGGAGTTGGTAATCAAGGTATCCAGGTTCTGAGATGTACATGACAAGAGGGCTGGGATGGAAAAGGGAAAGATGAGACAGATTGAAAATCTGGAACTTGCCAGTGGAGGCCAACTGGAATGGGAGAATTTCCATGGGGAGTCAGGGACCCTACATGGGGAGCAGTATAAAGAGAATCCAAAGAGTAGCAAGAAGCTATAGGTGGAAATAAGAGTGAGAAAAGACAAAGCAGCCTTGTTTACTTTACAGTGTCTGCTAGAGACAGCTCTGAGACTAACGATGCATCATTAAATAAATTTCCTTTCAAGTTTTGAGCTCTAATATGGAAATAGTCTTTTAGATAAAGATGAAGTAATAGTCCCTTTACATTGTTCTCTCCAGAAAACATGGTGTGCCTCAAAGTAAAACACTCAAATAACTGAAAGTTATCTCTTATCTCTAAAACATGCTTTCATTTTAACAGTTTTTCCTTTAACTAATTATAAAACATATCAATCACTTATTTTATTTAATTCACATGTATTCCACTCCAACAAGCACCAATTATTTTACTATATTATATAATGCAGTAAAAGAACTTTTTGGGATCTTGTAAGTTACTTAGGTTATTGGCCCTAATGTGGAATGGCTCAGATCCTGTCCTAGGTTCAAAGATGTTAAGTTTTTCCCCTTTGTCATTAGTTTCCTGTACACTGAAGAGTTTACTTCTTTTTATAGGATTTGAATTTCATATCCAACCTGGTTAAGAACACAAGTACTGTTCATCTTCATTCAAAACTCATTCAGCTGGAATCTGTACCCTCAAAGTCATCTCTGCTTGTTTTTCTATTCAGAATACATGCTGGATGGTAGTGATTAGCTATAGTATAACCACTAGTCAATTTGAGTCCTATACATAAGCTAAAACATAAGGATCACGAGACAGAAATGCAGCTGCAGATAAGCCAAGAGGAAACAAGGGTTACTAATGCCACATGCATGGGAATATGACTAAGTGATAAAAAGAGTTGGGTGACCTAACTGGGAAAATTAAGACAAAGATAAATTATAGCCCTCTACTCTTGCTGAATTATTCAAAATGATCAATTAACTCTGGAAAGTTCTACCTATAAGAGTTACAGTTTGAACCATATAATTATGGTGCTTGATGATATTTAATTTAACACTGTATTATAAACTGTCTTGGTATTGTTATTTAATTGCTTCAAGTTCACAAGTTTTATTTCCTTAACAGGACTGTGCACGCCTTGAAGGCAGGGATCAAGTCTTGCAGCCTAATCTGGTTTCCCCACAGCTCCCCAGTAATCCAGTGCATGTATAGAATACTGTATAATTCTGTACTGAATTGAATTGTTCTATAAGAATCTTTATTAATTAAAATGAAACTAGAATAACATATTCCTTCTGCTACTATCTGACCCAGTGACAAAACAAAAATGGGAAAAGAGGAAAAGTGTTTAGGTGTGAGTATTGAGAAGTTGCGTAATATAATAATTTATATATCGTCATATAATTATATAATTTATTCTCCATCTCACATTGTAATATAACAGAATGCCTTAGTTGTGTAAATATAAAGTGTACAGATAGAAGCACATTCACACAAATACTTGATTATACATTATTAGATCCACTTCAGGAGATAATCACTAGAATCTATTAACTAAATGATTCAATTAAGAGACAGTTCATGACAATCATGGTAGAAGAGTTTCTAAGATAGCTGAATATCCATTCAGTGTCATTCCATGTATGTGTGTTTTTTTTTTGTTTGTTTGTTTTGATACTTGACAGCTAGAATATCACTAATAGAATTTGGCTGAAAAGAATATTATCAGGATCTGTTAGAACACTTTTCACTTTTTTCTTTTAACTTTTGAAACTAGAGCCACTCACTTCCAACATATACATTTAACCCTGATCAGATAAAATTGAAATAAATAGAATTATTACTTTTGGTTTATCTTCATACACAAGTCCTGAATTCCTCCTATCCCTTCCAGCCACATAGCCCTGATCCTTTCTAAGACCATCCCTGAATCAAAATCCAAAGCAGGCATTTCCAAGATCAGATACTTGGATGCAAAGTGTTTGCTGTTTGCTTCTCTGCCTGTATCCTGTTTAAACCACTTTCTTAGAAATACCTTGACCACCACACCAGCCATTCCGGGCTTGACTGTCTCCATTACTGTCTGAGCCATCGCTTTGGAAAAAACCAAAACTCTTGCTCTGTCCTCATTGAATTTGTAAAATCACAGCTCTGGTGGCTTTCCCTTGGCAAGGGGGGAGCTTAAATATTTTCCTGTATCCAGAATCACAGAATCATAAAAAACTTTAGAGCTCAGAGGGACTGAAGAGATACTTCAATTTTAAAGCTGAACTGGGTGTCGCATGTAAATGCAGCACTTTATGATAAGTTGCCTTAAGTCTGTCAGTAGAAAGACCAACATATATCTGCTACCTATGTATTCTCAAAGGAAATAGAAACCAGGATAGACACTGGGGACATCACCAATGTTTTGCAGTTCCCTAAGGGAAGACAGAGAAAGGCATCAAAGACATCTAAGCCTGCAGAAGAAGGGCTGTGTGTGTGTGTGTGTGTGTGTGTCTGTGTGTGTGTCTGTGTGCACACGCGTGGCATGTGTGTGTTCTATTTCCTTGAGGAAAAGAATATTCAGAAGATTGGATAACTGCACACAACACTGACATCTAAATGGGATGACTACTCCCCAGCATTCCACTATGGATGCTGCTTGCTCATTATATAATAATATATAATTTCTTTCATATATTAATTCAAATAAGTAGCTGACTCTATGAAGCCATTGATTGTATAAAATGAAATCTACTACATAAAGATAACTTGGGTTCAGAACATATATTTGTTTTCCACACTTACATGTGCATATATATTCTAAATTTGAAGATTTAAGTAATAATTGCAAATAAGGAGAAACAAGCAAATTCCCATAGTCTGCTTTGAATCTTCTTTTAAGATAATTTTTTCTTTAAAAAATTGAGCATTCCTGCTCATTAGGAATTACTATATGAAAATATCTTCTTATTTTTTCCCTTCCCATTAGAAGTCGGTTTCTCAAAATTATAGACCTAATCAAAAGTTAATCCCTTATTTAACCTTACAGCAAGATTATAAAATTGCCAAACAAGATCACTAGGTCTGACTCCCAACATTACTTTGTAAAGTCAATGCAAAAAATAACTATAATTTTATAATAAGATAAAAGCAGATTTCACTCATTTAATTAATGTCTATATAATTAAAAGAAAAAAGTTATATTCATTAAAAAGTAATTATTTTCAACATTTGCCCTGAGAGTAAAATTACAAGAATTTTCTTTGATAAATATGAATCTTTTGTGAAATCACTGGAGACTTGATGGAACTCAAGTCTCTTCAAGTTCAAAAAAGACAATGAATACCCTGCTGGAATTATCCCAAATATTGACAATAGATGACACTTATAGGTTTAAAGATTAATGTAGGTAATCCCAAAGCATGCACAGTGGTAACTAAATCATTCTCAGAGGACTGGGTATAGGAGATTTGAAACCATAATTCACCTAGTGCATTACAAGAAAATAAAAAGAAATGTTCATATATAGAGAACAATCCTCAAAGAGATGGCCAAGCATACAAAATGAATGGTTTGTTTTAAGGCCAATTTTATGTAGAGCCTACATGGATTTTAGTGAAGATTCACAACCATTGGGCCCAATTACTTGTTCCAAAGCTAATAATAATAAATAATTAATAACCCCTGAAAACAGAATCTAAGAAAATTTATATCAGTTCATGTTCTTCATTGAAAGCAACAGAAAATTTCCACAGAAACTAACATAAGGAAAAATCCAATGAGTTGATTGGTTTCACAAGTTGATTCACAAGAATCAAATAAATAAATAAATAACTAGCTGAATACATAGAGCCCAAGAAAGTAAAACTCCAGGGAAACTTCAGAGAGCTTAGATGTAGGAACTCATGAAGAGTTTCATTAGGTTTCATCTTTAAGATGCATGAGTTCTAATCACTTTCCATCGTCACATGAGCATAATCCATATTAAAACTAATGACAAGAGCTGTTCAGTCTAGTTGCCCTAATCAAGGTAGAGAAGGCTACATGGTTGACAACCCAAATAGCACCAGGTGGAATGCAAGAATGGCAGTTCCCCAAAGGAAAAGCTAGTTGCCGTTACAGGAATAAAGGCAAACAGATTCTGGCAGGCCAAATCCCTTCATTCAATGTAGGCCTTCATTCAATGTAGGCCTTCATTGGACGTCAGCAGTAAGTTAATGTGTGAGGATATATGACTACAGGAGAAGCTGTTGGATGGCAACAGTCTAGACACCTTGGGAACAAGGCACTAACCTCAATTGCAAGGGCACACAAGAGGCAATGGAACAAAAGTCTAAGAGTCTGCTCACATTTGTTAGGAAGAAAAGCTTTGTTAGGCCAAGTTACATCTGATGGAAGAATTAAAAAAAAGAGCCCATTAGATATGCATGCTCATTACTGGAATATAATAATAAATTCACCAGTTGGAATGTGTTTTTAAAACTTTGATATGAATGATGTATTAGATGAAAGACATTCTGTCCTTATGCACACCTGTTTCTATATAAAAATGTTGACTAAATCAAAGTCCCTACTATGAAATAAAAATGTAAGATGTTCAAACATTATACTTTAATGATAGGTGCTAACAGGTTTAATGATTTTTTTTAAATAGTAATATGTACAAATAAAAAGCTAAGAATTATTAACAGAACAAATAAGAATTTTAATAATGTATTTGGTAATTATTCTTCTCCACTAAAAAGCATTTTTGGAGTTATGTAAGATGTAAATAAATAAATAGTCGAGTTACAAATTTTGGACTGTATTTCAAATCTGCCTATCTGTCTTAGATATCTGCCATGTATAAAACTGCCTGTGCTATATGAAATTAAAGTAAGGAAAAGCTAGCTTCCATGAAAGAAGTTTTGGTTTATTTGAGCCTTTTAATTTTGACTACTCTTAAATATCATAAAATTCAGATTATATTTTAAACATTGAGAACACAGACTATGATATATACTACTTTGAGTTTAGCTCTCTTCTAAGCTGAGGTACATTTATACTATGTGTATATTTTTAATTAATTAATCCATCTATTGATGAGTAAAGATCATTTTCTCTTGAATCAGTAGGTACTGAAAGAATAAAATTTTTTTGGTGTGATTCAAAGAAATAGATAGGATAAAAATACTGAAGCTTTTCAAATGGCAAAAACAACAAAAGCATAGACTTGGCCTCTCATCAACATAGCACTGTGGAATCACACGATATCATACCAATCATATCATATTGGTAACACAGAATAGTTATTAAAGGTCAGCCCAGCTCTAAGTACCTATACTATGAACATGTTGTGTATACTGTGTAAACAGCCTATGCCCTTAAACAGCTTTTTTTTTGGGGGGGAGGATGTTGAGGGATTTTCTACTCAGCCCTTAAGAAAATAAAACACCAAGGAAAAGAGTTTGAGACAGGAACTCAAGAACAATGTCCTCAGGTTTAATTCTTTAGGATGATGAGTTTCAAAACAATATCTTGGATAATAAACTGCAGTTTACTTGAGGTAAACTTTTTTTTTCTAGTGAAATGGGCTAGGAGAGACTGGATTTCCTTGAGGCCACTACCTTACTTCTTTCAAAAGTACTTCCTTCCAAGACTTATTAACTTTTCATAAAAATGAAGACCAGGATTGATAAGCAATGAGAATCAGTATGTTTTTACATCCACAACAATACTTTTTGGCATTAACTACTCAGACTATTTATCACTGTTTTTCTCTTTATATGGCCATTCATGTAGAACTGTCATTCAAGATCCTCCCCACTTATATTTTTATACAAGTGAATAAAAAGTTTCAAGGAACAGGAAGAAGAGTTTCAAAGGACCAAAGAAGTCCCAGGGATATAGCCCTCAAAGAGGTATGGAGGAAGTGCCTCAGAAATAATGCCTATTTGTTCACTTATTGACTTAAAAAATCATTTACTGAATAAGTGTTAGGAATTCAGAAAAGATCAATTCTGTGCTCTTCAGTGTTTTCCTCTCTACTTTGCCTTAATAAGGGGATTAGGGAAAGATTGTAGCTACCAAAACCAAAGACCTATTGACTTTGCCATATCATAATCTTTTTTGAATTTCCTTATCAAACACAAACACATACACTCACACACACTCACACACATACTCCACCTGTCTTCCTGAGTCTCTTTCCTGCTATCTGCATTGCCTGGGCCTTTACAAAATATGAGTGGTAGGAGAGGGGGTGGATTGATATGATTTGCCAGACTGTGAGAATAAGGCAGCTGGCTTATCTTCTACCTGAAACAATTACTTCCATACCTTGCTAAGTACTTCCAATCGGCACATTAGACATTGCCAAGCTGCACAACAGCAGTTGATTATATTAATGCTAAGATAATCAGATCCTTTCATTGGAAAGAGTCAACAGTATGGATACAGCCTGTGTTTTTTGAATATGTGTATCTGAGGTTAGAGATACACATAAACTAGAGAAATCACAACCGACTGCCATCTTCAAAATAGTGTCACTAATCTATTTCTTAAGCTGAGTATGAAGTATGTGTGTGCTAAATACTTCATAAAACACAAAAAGAAGGATAAGGCATATGTCCATTATAAAGACATTAAGGAGGCAAATATATCTTATGATTTGCATTCCTTTTATTTCCATACTTCCTATTAAATGCACTTCTTTCTGACCTAAGTTGCTTCATCTCTGAACAGGGTATTTCTTTCTTTTTTTACATTTATTCATTTTCTTGCCGTTCCTTTTATTTCATATGAAACCCACTGCCTACAAGCAAGAGTAATTATTCACTGTTACTCTTATCTTTCTTTCCCCACACATTCCTTCCAGGCAAAATGACTGTGACTCTATGCCATCTCTGAATAGGCTGGTCTGCAAGTCCAAACAAATATTCTCTTAACCTAAGGACATGAGTGGTAGGTGAGTGAGTGGGAACAAAATTCCTTCAGGTAAATGCAGGTGGGTGGAAAATGTTAGCTGCCTCATAGGTTCTCTTGAATGCTGTAATAATATTTCTCTTTTAATTAATAGTGTGAGAAGAGCACTGATAAAGGCTTGGAAGGATGACCACAGTATTCTACCACAACTGTGCACAGAGGAGGTGGTGAACATCCCCTGACATGTTAAAACCATGCTAATCTACAGTGAAACAGTACTGAAAACAACCTTTCACTCACAACTCCAAAAAAGATGATTGCCAAGAGGAGGGCAGGAGTCCTGTTGACTCTTCAGTAAGCCCTCCAAAATGCATTTTAATACCTATGTAGTTTACTTGTATGTCAGATGAGATACATATTTTTAAATACAGAAAAAGATCAAGTGTAAAGTTCTAATAATTCTCCATACTTGACAGTGATTATCCAGATTCTGAACAAAGTAAAAGATCAACGGAAGGAAAAGGAATTTAGATTTGTTCAATAAAACATGCCCATGGTTAAGTGACAGTATTTGTAGAAGCCTGGCTCTGAATCTACTTTATAAGCTTCCTAAAAGATGGCTAGCTTGGAGAAGCTGACTCTAGCCAAATAGGTTTCTTAGCTTCAAACCCAAAAGAAAAGTAATATCTACAATCATGTTGAACACTTCTGTTAGGATTTATTATGAATATGATGTGGCAAAGGAAGAATGTTCCATCAAGACAGGCTATAAGAGAGGTGAGTACTTTTATTAATTATGGAGTTATTTTTCAGAGAAACGACAAATGCCTCTATTATCACAGAGAGATTTCAGAATATAAGAATTGCAATTATTCCTAGAAAAATATTTGTATATTCAAGACCTATATGGGTGCCTGTGTGGCTTAGTCTGTTAAGTGTCCAGTTTCAGCTCAGGTAATGAGTGAGTTCCAGCCCCACCTCAGGTTCTCTGCTGTCAGCACAGAGCCCTTTCTGTATCCTCTATCCCCCTGTCTCACTGTCCCTCCTCTGCTCATTCTCTTTCTCTCTCTCTTAAAATAAATAAATAAATAAAAGACCTATATAATGTGCATGTATAACTATACATACATATATACACATACACATGTATATACACACACATATATACACACACGTGTGTGTATATATATGTAGATATATGTGTGTGAATATATATGATTTAACTGAAGAAAAATCCAAAATTGGCTGTAAATCTTCCCTATATAAAATTTCAAAAACAGACAGCATTTCAAAAGATGAAACACAAATTCATGTCCAACAAACTAGCATTTTACTTCAGAAAAGAATGCTTATTTTTGATAAACCTACTTATGAAATGAACAAACAAACATTCTGGACCTGTACAATGTAATTTGTGCTAATTGAAGTACATAGGTATGGCGTAAGGACAAACTCAAAAACAAAGCTTAAAACCTAATGTGTGAAAGATTAGCCTAAAATTTTAAAGAAGAAATAATTGTATTATTAAGTGAATAACACTGAAAGAAATTCACAGCTTTTCCATGAGCATAAAGAAGAAAACAAGAAAAAAGATCTTATGATATAAAGGTCTTCAGACAGAGGCTGTGAGCAATACAACAATAAATAAGACATAGCCTCTGCCTACAAAGACCTTACAACTTACAGGTTAAGGCAGACAGATGCAGCAAATAGTTTTAATAAAACAGTAGAGTAGTCAGAAGAAAAATGTTATTTACAACACTGGCTGTAATCTGAGTCACAATGATGGAAGCATTCATTCCAAGGAGAGAATTACTCTCATCTTCTGGAAAACATGTTTTTGGAACTCTTTGGTTGTGTTCCCTCTACCCACCGTGGTAGATCTATCAAAGAAAAGGGAGGCCAAGAAGTCATTAAGTATCGGAAGGTGGGTTTTCCTTCTTGCAGGTCAAGAATGAAGAATTGTTTTATGGATTGGGACAGGAATTTGGAAAAGAGGAAGAGAAGGGTTACCTGAGGAACATAAAGGCAGTGGGATCTTAAGGGAAGTACACTGTTACAGGTTAAATTTTGTCCAATCAAAATCCATAGGTTGATCCAGGACATTAGAATGTAATTAGTTTTGGAGATAAGGTCCTTAAACAGGTGATCATTTTAAAATGAGACATTTAGAGCAGGTCCCTAAACTAATATGATTAGCATCCTTATATAAGGGAAGGGCCAGCATCTTGATCTTGTACTTCCAAAATTGTTAGATAATAAATTTCAATTCCTTAAGCCACCTAAGTCTATGGTATTATGTTATGGTAGCTCCAGCAAATTAGTACATAGAACTAGTGAAGTTAGGGTGGAAGAACAATATTAAAATATAAAAGCTATATTTTTAAGTGGTTTTATTATGTGCGATATTCTATGTCCCTTTATTATCATCAAACCTTAAAAAAAACTCTATTCACGTAACAATTTTGTGGTTGGTGTTTTGGGGAATAGAAGAGAAGTGGTGTAGGAGGGAGTTCAAGGCAGAGACAAGACATCAGCTAAAATAAGGAAGTCATAAATAAACAGTTAAGAATTCAATAAGAGCAGGGATTTAGCATAAAAGTACCAGAAAACCAAGAGGATTCTGGGAAGATGGTAGAGTAGGAAACATCTGAAATCTGTCTTCCTGACCCAGACAACAATTGTACTGGCAGTATCTAGCTTCTGTAACTATTTTGGAACTCTGGATTCTGTTGAAAACGTGTAATTTTCATAGGAAGATTTGGATGGTAAATTTTGGTCAATTTCAGCTCATAACAGAGCAGCAGCTACCCATTCCCCCATCTCAATCCCATGGCAGGCAGCTGTATACGTGTGCATGGAGCACCTTGCAAATAGCTTGCAGAAGCCAAGGTGGGCCAAAAAGACATTTTCCTCCAAGTATCAGACACCGTGCTCTGATTGCACTTGCAATCATAGATGGGAAGAGAAAGAGGAGGCTGCTATTGTTCCTTGCACTTCCTCCCATTATTGCAAACTGCTGCCCTTTGGACTAAGGTAAATTCCAGAGGATTAAAGCACTGACAACTTATTTCTCCTCATCTTTCTTCTTCTTTTAGGAGCCAGATATTGATGACTAAAATATTTTATAGCAACCATATAAACAAGGAACTCCCAAAGGAAGATACAGGCTCAGAAAAGACCTCAGAACAACATAAGTCTTTCCCTCAGGCTCATACTTTGGCACAGAGACAGTCTATACTAATCCTTAAAAACTTTCTAATCAAAAGATGAAGATTAGTAGAATGGGTTAAAAAAAACATGATTCAACTATAAGCCATTTACAATAGACTCAATTTAGATTAAAAGACACAAACAGATTAAAGTGAAAGGACGGAAAGTAATATCCCATGCAAATAGTAACCACAGGAGAGCAGGGGGAGTTTTGCTAACATCAGAAAAATTAAAATTCAACTCAAAAATTCTGTAACACAAAAAAGACATTATATATTAATTAAAAATTCGATACAGCAAGAGGATATAACAATTAACAACATTTACACAACAAATAATAGAACATCAAAACATGAGGCAAAAATTGACAGAACTGGAGTGGGGAAATCCAGTTCTACAGTTACAGTTAGAGATTCCAACATCCCACTCTTAATAATTAATAGAAAAACAAACATACAATAATTAATGAAATAGAGGGCATGAACAATACAACAAAGCAACTAGATCTAACAGACATAAATGGATCACTTTATCCACCAAGAACAGAATACATATCTTTCTTTTTTTTTTTTTTAAACTTTATAGTTTATTGTCAGGTTGGTTTCCATATAACACCCAGTGCTCTTCCCCCACAAGTGACCTCCACCAAGACCATCACCTCCCATTACCTTTCCCCCTTTCCCTTCCCCCCTCAGTTTGTTTTCAGTATTCAAGAGTCT
>CM053573.1:58678263-58746096 GCA_028646485.1 Cryptoprocta ferox
TTGCCATTGGATACTCTTTCCTCCTTTGTCAAAGATTAATTGGCCGTACATTTGTGGGTCCAGTTCTGGGCTCTCTAATCTATTCCACTGGTCTATGTGTCTGTTTTTGTGCCAGTACCATACTGTCTTGGTGATGACAACTTTGAGAATACATATCTTTCAAGTGCACATGAGACATTTTCCAAGAAAGATAATATATGTTAGGTCACAAATTAAGTCTCAATTGTTATATATCATACACAGCACCTTCTCTGACCACAACAGGATAAAATTAGAAATCAGTAACAGAAGTAAAACTAAAAAAAATCACAAATTTGTGGAAATTAAACAACACATTCGTAATCAATGGATCAAAGAAGAAATCACAAGGGACATTTCAGAATATGTAGAGAAGAATGAAAATGAAAACACAACATATCAATACTTATAAAATACAGTGAAAGCAGCAGTAAGGGGGGAAATGCGAGCTAAAAAACAAAGGTTACATAACATAAACAAATAAACAAAGAAATCTCAAACCAACAACCTAATTTTATCACTTAAGGAACTAGAAAAAGAAGAACACAAAGCTATCAAAAGGAAGGAAATAATAAAGAGTAGTACACAGGTAAGTGAAATAAAGGCTAGAAAAATAATAGAAAAATTAAAAAAAACACAAGTTATCAAAAAGTTCAACAAAATCAACAAACCTTTAAGGAAAAACGAGAGAAGAATCAAATTAATAAAACCAGAAATAGAAGTGGTGATATTACCATCAATTTTACAGAAATTAAAAAAAATATGAGAGTACTATGAACAATTGTACACCAACAAATTAGATAACCTAGACAAAATGAACACATTTCTAGAAACAAAACCTACCAAGACCAAACTGGGAGGAAATAGAAAATGTAAAGAGGCTTATAAATAATAAAAATATTGAATCAATAATCAAACTCTCCTGGCAAAGACCTGATTGCATCACCAGTAAAATCTACTAAACATTGAAGGAGAATTGACACCAACTCTTCTCAAAATTTCCCCCCCAAATAAAGAGAAAGGTATAGTCTCGAACTCATTGTATGAGAACAGCATTATCCTGATACCAAAGTCAGACAAAGATACCACGAGAAAACTACAGAGCAATAACTCTTAGGAATACTGATGCAACAGTACTCAACAAAACATCATCAAATTCAGTATTACACACAATGGCAAATGTAGGATTTATTCCTGAAATCCAAGGGTGGTTCAACATACAAAACTCAATCACTATAATATACTACATTGACAGAATGAAAGAAAAAAAAGAAACAAGAAATCTCAATTGATTCATAAAAAAAATTTTGACAAAATATAACACCCTTTCATGATAAAACACACTCAACAAACTAAGAATAGAAGGAAACTATCAAGACATAATAAATTCATTTATGAAAAGCCTATCTCAAATATCATATTCAGAGGTAAAAGACTGAAAGTGTTTCCTCTTTCAGGAAGATCACAAAGTTACCTGCTTTTACCACTTCTACTCAACACAGTACTGGAAGTTATAGCCAGAGAAATTATCAAGAAAAAAATAAACAAAAGACATCCAAAACAAAAGGAAGATGTATAATAATCTCTATTTGTAGATGATATGATCTTAAATATAAAAAATCCTAAAGATTTCACACACATACATACATACAAAATGTTAGAATGAATAAATGAATTCTGCAAAGTAGGAGGACACAAAGACAACAAAAAATCTGTTGCATTCCTATACCCTAACAGTGAACAATCCAAAAAGGAAATTGAAAAAAAAATTCCATTTGCAGTAGCCTCAAAAACAGTAAAAATGCTTAGGAATAAACCAAGGAGGTAAAACCCTTGTGCAGTGAAAACTACAAAACATTTCTGAAAGAAATCTAAAAACACAAACATTATATAGAACATATATAGACAATATAGAATATATAGACAAACATTAAATAGAAAGACATTTTTGTTCAGGGATAAGAAGACTTAATATTGTTAAGATGTCAAAACTACCAAAATCAATCTACAGATTTATGCAATTCCTACAAAAATCCCAATTATACTTTTTGCAGATGTCGAAAAACCCACCCTAAAATGCAGATGTAATCTCAAGAGACCATGAATAGTTAGAAAAAAAAAATCTGAAAAGGAAGAATAAAGCTGAAGAACTTAAACTTCTTGATTTCAAAACCTGCTACAAAGATACAATAACTAAAACAGCATGGTATGAGCACAAAGACAGACATACAGCTCAATAGAATAGAGAGTAGAATAGAGAGTCCGGAAATAAATTATTATATACATGACCAAATGATTTTTGACAAGGGTGCCAAGACCATTCAATGGGGAAATGACAATCATTTGAACAAATGGTGCTGGGAAAATTGGATATCCACATTCAAAATAATTTAAGTTGGGCCTCTACCTAACACCATCTACAAAAATTAACCTAAAATAGACCCATGCCTAAATGTGAGACCTAAAATTGTAAAACTCTTCAAAGAAAACATAGGGCAAAACCTTCAGTACATTCGATTTGATAATGATTTCTTAGATTTGACAACAAAGGCACAGGTAAAAAAAAAAAAATAGAGAAATTGAACTTCATTAAAAATTTTTAAGATACATACATCAAAAGATTCCAAAAACAGAATTAAAAAGCAACCCACAGAATGGGATAAAATATTTCTAAATTACACATCTGGTAAGGGATAAATATACAGAAAATGCAGAGAACTCCTAAAGCTTGAGAACAAAACTAAACAACCCAATTCAAAAATGGACAAAGAACTTAAAATAGACATCTCCCTGGATATACAAATGGCTAGTACGTATATGAAAAGATGCTTAAGATCACTAATCATTACAGAAATACAAATTGAAACTACAATGAGACACTGCTTCATGCCCATTACGATGGCTATTATCAAAAGAACAGAAAATAATAAGTGCTGGTGAGGATGTGGAGAAATTGAAGGCCTTCACATACTATTGGTGAGAATGGAAATGGTATCGCCACTGTGGAAAATAGTATGCCAGTTCATCAAAAAATTAAAAATAGATTTACTATATGGTCTAGCAATTCCACTTCCGAATATATATCTAAAAGAATTGAAAGCAGGGTCTTCAATAGATATTTGTATACTCACATTCCTAGGAGCATTACTCATAATAGCTAAAATTTACAAATGTCCACTGACAGATGAATGAATAAGCAAAATGTGATATACATATGCAATGGAGTATTATTCAGCCTTAAAATGGAAGTAAGTTCTGGAATATCCTAAAACCTGGGTGAACCTTGAAGACATTATGCTAAGTGAAATAAGCCAGTCACAAAAAGACAAATACTAGATGATTCCACTTACATGAGGCACTGAGAGAAGTCAAAATCATACAGAGAGAACATAGAATGGTGGTTGTCAGGAGCTGGTAGAGAAGGAATGAGTATTTATTGTTTAATGTATATAAGAGTTTCAGTTTTAAAAGATAAAAGAGTTCTGGAGACAGATGATGGCAAAGGTTGCACAACAATGTGAGTGTATTTATATCACTCAACTGTATGCTTAAAACTGGTTAAGACGTGAAATTTTATGTTATGTGTATTTTGCCATAAAAAATTACCAAAAAAGTTACTGAAATTTACATAATCTCCCCAACTCCCCTCCACCATATCTTCCCCAAATAAAACCCTAGATATTTTCAGAAAGGTGTGAAGAAGACTTCTAAACTTATTTCATTAATTTGAATTTGTTTTAAATAATTTTGCACATTGAAGAGAAAGGGATTCCAATAATCTGGATAAAATAGGGAGCATCTAAATTATCACATATGGTAACAGTAGGTTCTATAATCAATACTGAGGTCTCATGAGGTAGTGGACTTTGGACTGGTGTTGGGGGAGGTCATCAAGAAGACGTGACCACCAGTTGACCCATGAGCTCAATACTACAATCAGAGGCTCCTTATCCCCTCCTCCATCCTTGGAATGTATATTCCGCTTGCCTTCCTCACCCCCAGAGTCTGTTTCAAGGGCACAGCTTTGAGAGAGTGACATGGTGTTGAGATCATCTGGCAGTAAACATGACTGAGTTCAGTTAAAGCCTCCATATAAACTTTTAAAATATGGTGGGCAGGTGCAGAGACCTACCTGTCTAGCAGCTGTCCAAGGCAATTCTCCTATGTTAATTCCCTTGCAATTGCCATCTACCAATCTGGTGTCCTGACTCTTTCTTCAGTCTCTCCATGCCCTCCACATACAGAAGCCATTTGCAGTTTACACCTGGCAAGCTTATAAACCAACAACCTGTTTCTTATATATCAAAGGTGATGAAGAACATTCTAGGGTGAGTAGACAAACATGATCAAAGACAATCTACAAACCTCTTAAAAATCCTACAGTCTGGTGACACAAAGCAAGCAAAAACTCTCACATTTTATTACAGTAACCACTTCAAGTTCCTCCATTTAATATCTGGTTCCGTCATTAATGTCATATATAAAAGAAAATGTCATCTGCTCAGATTATTTGGTGAGACAGATCAAGAGTAAAGAGATTGGACTATGGTATTCATTTATGATCATGTAAGAAATCAATGTGATTAATACCTTGCAGGACAATGAAAATTTCTCTATTTTGCTGATGAGAGCACTGGTTCCCTAGTCATTTTCAATACAATTACATAAAGTTGTAATAAAATAAGAAGCTGGTTTATAATGCATTCAAGAGAATACATATTTTTTTACGTGGAGACATTTGATTTTCATGAAAAGCTTTGAGAAAACTGGAAAGCATTTGTCAATGTATGGGTATAATGCCACTTGACACTTAGTACCTACCTTCTAAAATTTTAATAAGCTTGACAAGCATTATTACAACATTAAATGCATGTTACTACAAATGAAATGAGGTATGAAGAAGTTAAGTGTCTGGCCCCATGTCACTAAAGAAGTCCACTGTAGCAATGAAAACCAAACTCTGGTCATCTATACCTTAGCTATTAAATTTTTGGTTATATCATGCTCTGTTATTCCGGGAATGCATCAAATTTCAATAATAACAACAACATACAACACAGAATAATCAGAAAAATCTCTGTTGTTGGCAATCACTTTTGGCTTTGTGAAGCCACTGTAACTATTAACAACTTATTTACGGCTGCATTTTTGTTGTCACCCAAACTATAATTAGTCTACAGATCTTTCTTTTTCTTTTTTTTTTTAATATTTTTTAATGATTATTTATTTTTGATATATATAGAGAGAAACAGAATGAGAGTTGGGGAGGGGCAGAGAGAGAAGGAGACACAGAATCTGAAGCAGGCTCCAGGCTCCGAGTTGTCAGCAGAAAACATGACATGGGGCTTGAAACCCAGAAACTGTGAGATGCTGTCCTGAGCAGACGTCGGACTCTTTCTACAAGCTTTGAAACTGAATCTAGACTTGAGAACTGGAGGTCACAAGTTCTCCTAGGCCCTCAGAGTATGAATTGCTACCAATGGAGGTTCTGAGAATGAAGAAGTGGTGATGAAAATACTGAATTGGTGAATAAAGAACAGCTCAGTCAAGTCTCCCCTGCCAACTGCATAGCTCCTTTAATCATTCTGCCTTGGACTCACCACCCACCTCCCCCCCCAAAAAGGACTGATTTCCTTTGATAAATAAGTCATTTACTTAACAGAGCTGGTATATGAGAAACAAATGACTAAATCTGTGTGAAAATTGCTTTGAAATGCATGTTATGCTTTTCAAATAAATGCTTTGTCTTCTTTGTCTATCATCATTATTATGATCATCATTATATTATTACTGAGAGAAGAAAAAGAGGCTATTTTAACCACTGTTAGGGAAAAGGACTCTAAGCTGTGTTTCTTGTTAAATGTTTCTGAGCTGCTGTTTGTTGCTGAGACACTATTTGAAAAATTAATTAAATCTTTAAATTGAAACTTTCATTTTTTTAAAATTTTTAAAAGTTTTTTATTTATTTTTTTGAGAGACAGAGAGAGACAGCGTGAGCAGGGGAGGGTCAGAGAGAGAGAGATACAGAATCTGAACCCGGCTCCAGGCTCTGACCTAGCTGTTAGCACAGAGCCCCACGCGAGGCTCGAACCCACGAACCGTGAGATCGTGACCTGAGCCGAAGCCGGACACTTAACTGACTGAGACACCCAGGCTCCCCTAACTTGAAACTTTCAACATTAAATATGAATCATTTTTTAAATGATTTTAAAA
The DNA here is from genome assembly GCA_028646485.1 of Cryptoprocta ferox. Classification (NCBI taxonomy): domain Eukaryota; kingdom Metazoa; phylum Chordata; class Mammalia; order Carnivora; family Eupleridae; genus Cryptoprocta; species Cryptoprocta ferox. Next base: position 58,684,495 of record CM053573.1, read on the forward strand.
GAAAATGCATTCATCAAATTTAGGAAATTTATAATATACCTAAAAATAAAAATAATAAAAATAAACTTCTTTAGTCCTATCATCTAATGCTAAACATACTAACATTTAGTATTTTTACTAGAATTTTTTTTATGCACTAGTTTGAGTTCTGCTTTATATTATGAATATCATGGTATACATAAAATGCTGCATCTTTCCTTTTTTCTCTTCATTTTTCAACAAAAATATTTTTTGTTATCTATAACAATAACTCTACTTAATAGGAGATTTCATTTATAATATCTATAAGGAATTGTCTTGACTTTTAAAGTTCAGACTCAAACAATAACCCTGAAATTAAGCATTGTAAAGAAACTGGATGCGATTAACACTTTAGCCATTGAATCCTCTAGTATTTTCAGGAGTAAAATTCCAACATACTTTTCTACACACTCAAGTCTCATTTTGTATAAACATACTTTAAAATGTAAACATTTACATGAACTGTTTATCGTTTATGACTACTTTTTTTGGTAAGATAGAACTATTGTGCATATTTTTACTATGTATATAATTTACTTTTTATTATTTTAATTTGACTCAAATAATACACTAAATTCATTAATATTCTGGGAGTTTTGCTATGAATATAGAAATACTTACTCTTCAGAACTTTAAAATAATTTAGTTAGAATATTGCTTGCCAAGAAACTTTTGGAACACAATCTGTAAGTTGGAGAGGTGCTACAATTAAATGTTGTATATCTTATCAATTCTTTACAAGGTATACTCTTTAAAAAAAAAGGAATACTCTTTGAATTCTGATAAATAAAATCATAATAAGGTAAAACACCCAGTGGGTGAATTAATTTTACATACTAATGGTGACGTATTCTTGCATCTAATTACTTATTTCTCAAATAGAAAAACTTGTGTCTCTCATTTTGGATAAAATGTATAATGAAAAAGAACTCCTTCTTATTACAGTAAAAAAATGTTTTATCTTCACAAGCCAAACTGGTACTTGACCTGATATTTTCAAAACAAAAGATAAAACAATAACAACACCTCTGATATCAGGCAATTATAGGGGGATTGGACTTTTATCCTTAAAACTATACAAACACTTCATGAAAGCCATAGTTTAATTTTTGTTATTAATGGTTCTCTGGGGTCAGCAAACGAAAGAATATTTCTGTACTATTTGGAATCTGTCTTTAAGCATTTTTCCTTAAGGCAGTTTTTACATGTAACTTGTAACAGCACTATTTTGATTTACATACTGGATACCCAGAGACTAGGTATTTTTACTGATGCCAAAACAAAATTTAAAGTAAGCTGAAGATGGAGAACACATTTCAATGATGCCCCTGTGGGGTCAATTAGCACCAATAAATATTTATATAATCCATTACTTAATGCCCCATCAATATTTCTAAAACTTTTAGTTTAGAAATCAGTTCCATGTTCAATAACCTCTCCAAAGATATTAAATAAAATCCAAATCTTTAGCTCTGTATTATAAAACAGCCGTCAACAGAGTTTGTCTTACCTATTTTAACTCTTTCTAAGACAACTTCAAACGTTTTCCTTTGTATTCCCTCCTTTCTTCACTCTACCAGTTCAAATACTACTTCTCCTATCACGCAATAACTCACTATTGAATTTATTGACCAATATCCTACACTTTCCTCTTCAAAGTCCTAGGCCACTCATCTTTTATTTCAATATCTGCTAATAATATTTAAGTTCCGTAGGACCCTTTCTTTTTTCATAAAGAATATGTGTCTATGAGACACAAAATTATACACATAGATTATTAAGAGATAGAATAGAAAAACATCATTGGTCCACTTCAACCAATAAGTAAACAGAGAATGCAGCTGGCTTGAAAATAACCAGTTAATTGGAACCCAGAATTAGAGCCAACAAATCAGTTTAACACATCTCTCTGAGTGTACCAGGCCTTAGGTGTCTATTACGCCCTCTTCTACCCCAGACACAAGAAAGAAAAGTCATAACCTTATTCCTGTCCCTCAAGTGGGCCTAAACTTTGGGATGCCTTCCTCAAAATTTCTGTTTCCCTCTAGATCTAAAACCAGGCACAGCTGTTTCTTCTCTTCACAGTGCACTCCAAAACTCTTCTCTGAGTGAAGTCAACCAAATGTCCTCCAGAGTGTGCCAAGGCTCATGACTGGATTCAACCTGAGGTCCCAGGGCCAGGCCCAGTTCCCTGTGGGTGGCCTAATTAGTACACTGCTCCCAGTGGCTGAGGTGACATTTCTTACCAGAATCACACGACATTGGGTTACCAGAAGGGTGCAGACATACTAATTTGGGGAACTGTTTAAAATTCACATAGAGGTCTCTACAAAAAATATTTTCTGGAAACCCACTCATCCTAGGGGTGGCCTTCCTTCTGTGGTATGAAGAAGAATGAGAAGCAGTTACAGCAGTGGAGAGAGTAATTTACTATGATACATTTTTAGTGTATTTTACAATTCATAAAAAAAAAACACCCCACATATCATCTTATTTGATCCTCATAAGAACTAAAGTAATTATTTGAATAAATATTTATTGAGAGTCTTCTATGTTTTGGCACTGAATTAGATGCTGAAGTTTCACAGACTTACAAGATAGATACTATTCCTGATATCATGAGATTTACAATCTAGTGGTGGGGACAACAAATAAACTCATTACACAAATAAATAATTGTCATTTGTGACTGTAAACACTGCAATAAGGTTGACATGAGAACACCCACCCCCCAATTAGAAAACCATCTCATCTAGTTTGTATGGTAGGTAGTGGCTTAAGATAAATAGTATTAATTTAAGTTTACAGCTGATTGAATTGAACTTGCCAAACTTAAATTGTCCAAGGTCACACACTCCTACGTGGCAGAAGTAACAGATATAACAAGACTTACACTTGATCTCTTCTTTTACTATGAGTAACTGCTTAGACCAAAAATAGTTAGTCCAATCATGCTATAAACAAGTTCACTCTTATTGAGAAGAGCGTTTGTGTGTTTGCAGGCATTCTGAATGTTGTTATTACTTAAGGTAGATTTTAAAGACATAAAAACATTAGTGAAGAATTTAATTGTAATGTTGACTATAAATTTTATTGCTATAGTTACTACAAATAAAGATGATCATTTTTCACTGATAAAATCAAAAATATATCCTTATATGTTCTCCATGTTATGCTGAGAATTAAAACAATCTGCTGATATAGAAAGTGTTCAGGTGGCCAGAGCAATTTCTCTGAGGTGAGAAAGACAACAAGGACCCTGACTCAGAGATTGTTATTGTCATAAACTGTGAATCTTGCCCAAGTTCCTTTCTATGTTCAGAATTTCTGATTCAGCAGTCTATAATCACTGGCTTTCCCATGTGTAAAACTCTATATACCTGGAGCTTTTTAGGACACAACCATACATTTTGTGTGATTACAACACTTTGATGAAAACAATGGCTTTAGATTTAGGCAAATTGGTATATAAAATCCAATGCAACCTCTTTCAGGCCATATGAGTTGAACAACTGATTCACCCAAAGTCTTCTCATTGGTAAAATGTGGTTATCAATAGCAGCTACCTCCTAGGGCTAATGTGGATGCAAAAAATGATAATGATAATCCATATGAAGTGCTGAGCACAGTACTTGGATCTTATGTATAAAATTACAGTTTTTGCTATTATTATTATTACTATTATAGGTTTATATTATAAAATCTAGGATTATTAAAACTAATGTGTCTTGTATTTCAGTTGGCATATAATTTATGTTTACCTCATTAACTCATCTTATCTTTTTAAGATTAATGATACATTTATGTAACTATGCCCTGTATTTCCTTTATCTGAGTGCTTTCTCCTGTCTTTCTTTGTTAGCAGCTCTGCCTGCTTCCACCATTGGTACCATCCGGAGACAAGCAATTTTAACAGCCTGATGTATGTGTGTGTGTATATATATATATATAAATCCATGCTCATCTAAACCTATAAACATATTATGGGGGTTGTTTTTACAAAGTGGGAGCCACATTATATAAATGAGTCAATAATTTCATGTGCTGTGGAGATTCTTCCACATCAATAGATTCAGATCTAACTCATTTTTATCAATGAGTACAAACCATTTTGTAATATGAATATACCATGATATCTTCAAGCATTCTCTTATTGATGACTATTTGTATTATAGGGTTCTTTTTAAGTTTATTTATTTGTTTTGAGAGAGAGAGTGCAGGGAAGGGGCAAAGAGAGAGAAACCTAAGCAGGCTCTTGGCTGTCAGTGTGGAGCCTGACACGAGGCTCAATCTCAGAAACCATGAGATCATGACCTGAGCCCAAATCAAGAGCCCAATGCTCAACCAATTGAGCCACCCAGGTGCCCTGGATTGATAATAGTTTTTGCTTTTTGTTTTTAACCTATTATCACTATTGCAATAGTAAAAATAGTATGGAATTATCATCTTATTACTAATAGGATTAATTCAGCAAAGTCAGAATGCTGCTTCTTATCTTATATTCTTTATTGTACAGGGCATAACTACGCACATTGAACGGAATTCTTGACAAAACGTACTTAGGTTTTTAGTCTTCACTAGCACTCATATAGGAAGAAATGCTTCCTTTATTTTAAAAGAGCAATTTATTCTTTTTGTTTGCTACTCTTTTTTTGTTTTATCAGATCCAAACAAGTGAAGAATATTAATAAATTGGTGGGTCCTCTCCTAGAGCATTTCCACTTGTCTCTCTCAACTAAGGACTCTCTACTGGAGATATACAGGATCTAAGGGTTATTTCGAATGTCCAGGGAAACAGGTATTAACCAGTTGACATATCTAGCACTATGTGGGCATGTAGATACATGCATGTGTGCATTATATGTGTATGAAAGATCATGTATACTGATTAGACCTTGAATATTTTTTCTCATTGAGGACTGTATAACAGAATAAAGTGAATACAAATTGTGCATCACTAAAAATTAAGGGAATATTAGTATTGTAAAAGGTAGCCTCTTCATCATGTATCTCCCTCTATATCTATCTATCTATCTATCTCAGGGAAAGTCACAGTTGAAGTTACATGGGAAAGAAAAGAAAAAATCATTTTTGAGATTTTCAACTTTAGAATTATTTTTCAGAAACACATCAGCTGCATAACTGGATATAGCCTAGAGAACAACCTATATCTGGAGCCCAATGAGCTTTGGACAGAATTGGGAAAGCTTCCATTCAAGATTTCAGGTTGCTTATTGGAAAATTTATCCCTTCCAGAAATGGGTCTTGCTTTCAATGGTTGTCAAGTTAAATAGCACAGAGATCACATCTTAGATGTCAGTTTAATGCATCTTGATATGTTAATATCCCTTGTTATGAGCACCTGATGTGAACATCAGTGTTCCTATTGGACTGTGTCTCAGGACCATAAAATATGGACATGACTCTAAGGCAGGGGTTGACAAATGATGGCTCAAGGGCCGAAACTTGCTTCCTACCAAAAAAAAAAAAGACAATTATTATCTGCCCTTAGTATCTCTTAGGGATGTCATAACTGAGATGAGAAGAGATCTGTTTTCTTCACCACTTGCTATACAGATCCAAGGCATTGATACAATAATTTATTTAAGATATTATTAATGAAAACTTATTACATAATAATAACTATCCTTGGAGGAAAATTTGGAGGTGGTAGTGTCACCTTGCAATATACTTGGAAGTATTTTTTCATATTTAAAGGTTGTTTTCTTCTCCCTCCTCTACATCTCTATAGCAGGGGAACATCATTTCCTGTGCCACTGACTACTAATAGTAGGCACCTTGTTTGCTGTACAACCTATGGTTCAAAAATGAGTCATCATGGTGATGAATAAAGTTGATAAAAATGATTCCAAGGATATAAACATAGAGCAGATATGCAAGGGAAATCTAGAAGTCTATTATTGTAAAGAAGGGCATTACTGCTTACCTAGTTCTTTTTTCCTATTATTATGGAAAAAGGCTCAGAGAGATGAAATGACTTGCCCTTATAGTAGAAACAAGATTAGGTTGTAGGGCTATTGAGTCTGCAATAAAAAGTAAAAGGAAATAGAGAAAAAGATGAAACACAGAGCTTGGAAAACAAGAAAATAAAAGGAAAATGAAGTATGTAAGTACATATTTGGAAGTATGTAAAGAATGACATATAGGATCTCTATATGAAGAGAAAAAGGAAAAAAGACTCAAAGTGGGTAGTAAACTGGCAATGTATATTCTTGTTCACCAATGCCAGGATTATCCCAGTGATGTTGGACCAAACTGCCATGACAATAATTAGCTCTAGTACTTTGACATATCATTATGAAAACATCAGCAGGGCATTAGTGACAATTTTCCATTTTTCACCCATTTTTGACACATAGTTTGCTCATTAGTATATTTGTGTCTAATAGCTGCATTGTAACCTGTATTTTCCTCCTTCATCTGAGATACAAACTCATTAACCTCAGACCAAGCCATATAAAAAGACTTTGTTAAATAAGTACAAATCCATTGCACTTGTTTAGGATGAAATTCATTCATGAAGCCAGAGAATTATTTGACCCATCTCTGCTTTGCAATGCACAGTAGCCCATCATCTTCCTCTTATAGAAATTATGTATCATATGTTTTGGAGAAGAACAAAAGATCACAGCAGCATCCCCCAGACTTTCTCTGGTTACTACTATCCCAGATCTCAACTCAGGAAGAGAGTGGCTCTCACTTTATTGTCTTTATTCTGAGGAATATTCTTGTATTTCATCCATCTCACACATCAACTGCCTTGGCTTATGGAATCAGTATATCAATTGTCCTAAACAATCTGTACATTAGAATCACCTGGAAAGATTTCAAAGAAATAACTGCTATCTGATCCACATCCCAGAACAAATGACTCAGAATTTCTGAAAGTGGGACATGGGCATCTATGTTAATTTATTTGAGTTAAGCTCACAAGGTGAGTCTGATGCACAGTGGGGGTTGGGAGTTATTGCATCTTCAAATATATATCTAGGCCCATTAACATGGAATATTAGGTAGTCTGGGATCTATAAAGTGATAAAGTTAACAAATCAGTTGGATTATTCCCAATATTGATGACAGATGGTGCATTGTTCTCAATATATGTGAACAATCTAAAATTCCTAGGAAGAGAAAAGGTAATTTTGAGGGGGTGTTTTATAATTTTTTTTTACTTTTCTTGCATATCACCACCTGTCCTCCCACACAGAAAACACATCTAATTTTGAATCATATATTTTAGAAGGTACAATTCTCTCATACTATTTTATGAGTGATTATGCTTTCCTAATTCAAAGAAGTCCAGCACGGATACCTGGGGAAAAGCTACCTTCACCCTCCCTCTCCTTCCCTTCACTTGCAAAAGCTGTATGTCAAAACAACACCAACTAGAATGTGTGAAATGAATTATTGAGATGCTAGGAGTTAAGCATTCTCTGAGGCTGGTTGGATTATAGGACAAGCAGGAGTACATGTAGGTCATTGAGCTCCTCTCAGTCACAGGGTCAGAATCCAGCTTCTTTTACTTCCACAGGAACCTCAAGAAGGAGGAAGTCAAAGACAGAACCCAAGAGAAAGAATGTGATGGGGAAATACTGTATTTATATGACTCCTTTAGACTTTAGGAGTCTAAATAAATACTGTATTTATATGACTCTCCCCAAGAGTCTAAAGTGGAAGATTGAAATTAGGGAGAATTGAAATTAGCTGCACAACTGTGACCAAGATATTTCCCATCTTCTGGATTCAGTTTCCATATCTGTCACATGACAAAGTTGATTAAAATCCTTTTAATTCTCAGCAAGCAGTAAAATGCACTTCTATGAAGTCAAATATGATTCTATGAAATAACTTGTTAGAGTCCCAAATAGAAGAGTGCACATAAGCTGACTTCAGCAATGTAAGGTAGATCTTTGGCATTTGAATGTTTATTTTTATAGTTGCCATTACTTGAGAGCACTCCTAAGGGCACAAGGAATACAATAAAATGCAACTTGGCCACGGCCACGTTGAATCTTAAGTCCAAAGAGGCTGCACTGTAGTCAAATTATAAACCTATCCACTCTGAGCATCAGTGGGGCATTTCCATTCTCTATTCATCTTTACAAATTAAAGATTCACAAGGATCTGAAGCTATGTCTCCTATGATTGTTAAGAGACTCTCATAAGTCACTCTACATTTTATATGAATGCCTTTACTTAATATAGTTGGCTGTCTATTTAAAAATATTTACCTCTCTAGTTATCATTTGGGGCACAATGGAGAAAGTAATTTAAAAGATAATAAATGCCTTTGGAACGGTTTAGGGGTATAAATTAGTTTACTAGGGCTGCTGTAACAAAGTACCACAAACTGTTTGACTTAAGAAACAGAATCTTTCTCTTTCTCACAGTTCTTGAGGCTAAAAGTCTGAGATCAAGTTATCTGCAGGGTCAGTTCCTCTGAAGGCTGTGAGACAAGAATCTGTTCTAGGTCTGTCTCCTTGGCTTGTAAATGGCCATCTTCTCCCTGTGTCTTCACATCATCTTCTCTCTGTACACATCTATATCAAAATTTCCTCTGCTAATAAGGATACTTTTATACCAGATTAGGGTCCACCCTAATGATCACATTTTAACTTGATTATCTCTGTAAAAGCCCTATATCTATCTAAATAAAGTCACATCCTAAACTACTGAGGGTTAGGACTTCAACACAGTTGTTTTGTTGTTGTTGTTGTTGTTGTTTTGTTTTATTTTGTTTTGTTTTGTTTTCATGGGGGAAGGGGATATTAGGGCACAATGTAGCCCAGAACAAGGGACGTTTTATCTAGGTGAAGAGTGCTTTAGCCATGGGTGGGTGTTTTTAGTTGGTACGAGTACAATGTTCTTGTTGAAATGTGATTTAAAAAAATCAAGCAAGGAATAGCTATTATTATTGATACTAATATCAACACTACTACAAATAGATACCACTTATTGAATACTTACTATAGGGTGGAAATTGTACTAATTTCCTCACATATATTATTTCCTTTAATCCTCAGAAGAACTTTGTAAAATTTTAATAGTATTTCCCTAATTTTATAGGTAAGGAAATTAACTCTCAGCTTGGCCCAGGGTTACATGGTTAGTAAAGCAGTAGTGGAAGTTTTATAATCCAAATCAGTTTGAATACCCTAAAGTCCCCAGCACATAGTAAGTGCCAATAATAAAGTAGTTAGTATGACACAATGTTTAAGAAAGAACTTGGAATAAACAGAGTATCTGAGAGGCTTTTCTCCAATACATCTTCTATTCAGCCATAGAGTTAATTTTCTTGATGTTCTGTTTTGATAAATAAAAATCTTCATAACTTTACATTTCCTATCTCTTATATTCAAATATCTTGTGTAGACATTCAAGGTGATCTGCCATCTGGTTATAGCCTATGTTGCCACTTTTAATGACCACAAATCTTCCGTAGTATTCCTAATATAGTCATATGACTCATACTCTTTTCCATTTATCTAAAATGGCATCTTCCATCTGGTGGCCTCCAGCTAATGGAATCAGGGAAGTCTTAATGGAAGAAATAACATTTTTACTAGATCTTGAAGGATAACTAGAATTTTGACAGGTGGAAGTTGGACCTCTGGAGGAAGGGAGGCGAATATCTGAGAAGAAAGGATGTGAGAAAGAGGATATCATAGAAGAGCAATGTTGTAGAAGCATTGAAGAACTAAGTCATCCTGCTTGAGTAACAAATTAGGAAATCATTAGGAAGATACATACACTGACCCTACTTTTCAGAATTTCAAGTAACTGTTCAGTCAATTCACCTGAAGGTAAAGGTGAATGGACAGATGTTGAATATATTTTCATTTACCTTTTCATTCTCAATTACTCTTGCCATTTTACATCTCTGGACAATTTATACCAACAGCCTTCCCCAGTGCCCAAAAGGTACATAACTCTGCAATTGACTGGATCTAACAAAAGAACATTTCTACTTTTGTAAATATTTTTTAAAATAAAAATAAACACCCTGAGATATGGAAAATTCTTTTACTAGATGCCAACAGAAAGCACTGTAGAAGGGAGAAGAAGGCAGAATGTATATATATTATACATCATTATATATATATATATATATATATATATATATATATATAGTCTCTTCCAAAGTGATGGCCTAGAAAACTCGGGAAGGTTTTAATTTTCAGCTCCACTGTCTTCTCTTTCTCTGATTCTGGTCTCTAATAAACAAAGTAAAGAGACAGAAAATACAAATTTTTCTTTTGAACATGTTGCCAAAGTGATTTGGCAAAAGACAACAGGAGGTCTTTTCACCAGCCCTAATGTATACTGGGACCACAACTCTGAAAGTTCTGGGTATAAGGACATTTGAAGGTAAATCAAGGTTGACAGCAGGCATCTTAAAATTTAAAAGCCAGAGCCTAATAGAAAACACATTAAAATGAAAAAAATAGCAGGCCAGGCCAGAGAAGGAGGAGGTGCTTTTGTGAATTTCCAGTTGAAAGTTGCTAAGCAATATCCAGAGGAACCAGTCAAGGAACCCAAGTTGTAATTGCAGATGTTACATTCCTGTCTTCCAGGGCTGGGGAAGAGGTTTTCAACAATCAAACAGGATGCTAAGACTTCTCTCCTGACCTTGGGCCAAGACAATCTGCTTTTTAACTGTAGGCAACTGTAATCCATTCTGTGAACAGATGGTGTGCAGGAAAAAATGCAAACATGGGCTCTCTAGTGTCTATTCCAAAAGTTAGCCAACTTCCAGCTGTGGTAGATAGGCAAGGGATGATGAAGGTCCTAGTGGGTAGGCGAGGGTTTTGTAAAAAGCAGAAAAGATACTTTCTAACAGTGAAAAATAACAGGAAGGGATTTTTTTGGTTACGGTAATACTGGATAAATTCACATTGCAATCACTTTTTATCAGTTATACCTCATAACTCTCCCGGATCACCCATGATTTCTCCCTCTACAATAGGTCTGTATCTTGTCTCATTTCTACATACTTGTCCCTTTGATGATGACAAAACATTGTTCAGTTACTATTTATACTTAATTTCCTCATCACATTGAACAATTTGAAAGCCATGAACTGCATTGCTAAAGTTTGGTTACAAGACTGAAAAATGTATGTCAGGAACATAGAAAAAGATTCAGCAAGAGGAGACCCTTCCCGTAACATAATCAGGGAAAAACATACAAACAAGACTGAATGTCCATGAAATATCCAGGGACAGGACAGTGTCACTTTTGAACATGATATTAATATATAAAATGTGTTGATATTCTCTACTGATTTAGAAAGTGTTGACTGTGAATACACTCTTACTATTTCTGGGAAATTTTTATTTAAAATATTAAAAAGGAAATTTGGACCCAATGTAAATTATAATTACTAAGAGAAGAGTGTGGACTTTTAGGCTCCAAGGAACAAACACTCCCACCTTTGATTATTACTACTGCAGGCCATTTGGATAAACTAAAGGTGACAGTTTGGGCTGGAAAATTATTTAAAATAAACAGACCAAATATCCCACTGGTTGTGAATGCAATAGACAGAGATTTCTACACCGGGTGGGAGTTTAAACTTCATTAACGCAAAAGGATCCTCCACGCAAAAACTTCAATGTCCCTTACCTGCAAATTCATTTCTGTACATTCAGTTACATTCAGCAAAATTCACTGATACTGACCATATACCAGACATGGACCACAGGTTCTAGGCTTTCAAAGATGAACAAAAACATAGACACTATTACCAAATTAAACAGATATAGAAATTAAAAATTATAATTGAGTGTGATATGTCCTATGTTAGCAACTAAAGGTGCCATAGTTTTATAATGAAAGAAGTGATAATTTCACATAGAAGGTAAAGCTTGAGTAAGACAACAAGGGTGGGGCAAGAGTTCAAGAGCCAATCAAAGGGAAGAGGTTAGGGGCACGTGGGTGGCACTGTCGGTTAAGTGTTCAACTGTTGCTTTGGTGTTAGGTCATGATCTCACAGTTTGTGAATATGAGCCCCATATCAGGCTCTAGGCTGACAGCATGGAGCTTGCTTGGGATTCTCTCTCTCCCTCTCTCTCTGCCCCTCACCCACTCATTCTCTCTCTAAAAATGTATAAATGAACTTAAAAAATAAAAAGGGAAGAGGTTAATTAAGGGCATTCTAGGGAAGGAAAGCTATGTACAAAGGCAAGGAAACACATAATAGCATGGTATATTTGAAAAGCTGGAAGGTATGGGAATGGGAGGGGTGTGGAAGAAAAACCAAGGGCTACACTAACAAGTAATGACAATATCCATATCTTGCAGTCAATATGGAGCCTCTGAAGTGCCATACCATCTGCAGTAGATTTGGTCAGTGTTCTGCGCATATCTCCTCAAATCCTCTGCCATTTTCATGTACATTGTCTTCCACTGAGATTCAACAGAAAAGCTAGCACCTTCCTCAGTGGTCCCTCAGACTGCTAGAGTTTGTTTTGCCTCAACATATGGAGCACTAAAAGTGCCCCCAAATATGTGTTCCTCCAATAAAGCTCCTAACCAATGATTCAAAGTGCTGTGATACTCAGGCCTTCTTGTTTCACTTAGGACAACTTTGAAGCATGCCTTACCTTCTGTGGCAGTCTGCCTGATATTTTTCTCTCACTTGTGATTTTTCCCATCCAATACCCGCTGTCCTACTCATCGACTGATTTTTCCTTGGAATGGAAAAATTAGTAAATAAGTTTGACACAACTCCTCATTTCAGGGTCCACTTTTTGGGGGAGTCCAATCTAAGATACCTTTTTAACTTACAGCTGTGAGGTAGCAAAGTAAATCTGTAGAGAAAATATTTCATAGATAAACTAAATAGCCCTGATGAAATTAGAAATGTTTCTAATTAGTCCTTAGTATATTGCAAGGTTGGAGACATTAAGATTTTAGATGAAGTTATACATTTACACATTTATGTGGAACAGTAAGGAAGCAAGGCTTTAGTTATTTCATTTCCATTGGGTCACCATTTCATGGGCATGTCCTAGGTTGGAACTGATATTATGGCTTGGGTATCAGTGAATCTGGTCTTTTGACTCCAGGTGCATAGGGCTATGTGTATCTAAGGCACCCATTATGCAAATGCTTTTTTACCTTTCTATATTTCTCTCTTCATTAGAGAAAATTCCTTTCATTTCCACATACGTCAGGTTAGAGGACAATCAAATAAGAGGGAATCTTATTACAGTGGCAAACATCCACGTTCTGTATACGTCAGCAACATCTTTGTAGTCCCAACCAACTCTTTATCTTATGGTTATTTCATTGTAAGCCAGAAAAGGCTCAAATTCATCAAGCATGAGAAGCAACTAAATGATAATTAGTTTTTGATATATGTATACAAGATTATCCATGATTATAACAACATTGAGAAGAACAATCACAGAGTCCATTAAGGCAACTAAAATCCCAAGCTCCCTCTGCTACTCCTAGCCTAGCCCCATGACAAATTCTGTCAATACACCTTGAGCTTTAGTAATCTTCCCCCCTGAAAAATGACACCTTGCTCCCCCAACCCCCTGCCACACACACAAGTGCTACCATGTAATGGATGCCAGCCTGCTATAATCTTGACTCATTAGAGCATGACTTAGACCAGCTTCTACATTATGCCCAATTTCTAATTACAAGGACTGGACAGTTTTAGACAGAAAGAGAAACCACACACTGAGATCTCTGATGCTTGTTGCTGAGTGACTTTTTCTTGTGGTTGTAACTCTTTCTTCCTCACAATTCCTCACTCTGTTCCAGCTTCCCCAGTTTTTGTGAACTAATATGTGGTTTTCCTCCCAAATCTATTGCAACAGGACATAATTCCTCAGGAAGTTTTAATATGCAAAATCTTTCCCCATTATTCCTCAGCCTTTCCTTCATCATTAGCCCTTATAAGCCCAGTGGACGCCAACATACAGTTGCATTTATATTAACTGACAAAGAATCAGCAAAGAGATCTCGAATCCACTTTTTTCCAAATATTATTGAGAGCTCTGCACCAGCTTCCTACCAGGCAGGCCGACTCTGCCCTTTGTTCTCATTTCTACAGTTCCTTTCCTCTTTGTAATCACTATTCCCCTCTATTTTCTATTCCTTCTGTTATTCTGTTCCTTTTTTTTTTCCTTTTTACTATCACTTTCTACCCTGCTTCACATGTAGTGACTAGTACATTCATGTCCTTTCCTGAAAATAAAAGAAGAACTTCAAAGAGGCATGAATGATCTCTCCTGTTTTAATAATTAAAGATGAATCCACCACAAAGCTCACTCTGTCGTTCCCTGTGTTCACATTAGATCAGAAATGGCATTTTTTTAGCCCCAAAAGAAATATATCAGAGTAGTTCCCACCCTGAAATACATGGCACGAAGCCCAGCTTTCCCCTGGAACCAACATGCTACCAATGGGTCTGTTTCAAAGTAAGTGTATTCAGAATATGGGAAGGAGGATTTGATAGTGTTTGATAATTCACAATTTAACAGCTAAGGAAAGGCAGCTTATTATTAAATGCAAATAAATGAAATGAAGTCCGGCTGTCTGGGTGCAGATAGAAATTACACAAAGCCCATAAGCCACTCTGGAGATCTTAACTAGCAGACAGAACAGAGCTCCGGGAGCTGCCAGCAAGCACAAATCCTTTCTTTGAAGGGGCTTGCACCCTGTATTATCTCCAGAGAAAGACTTAGCTTATACAAGTCTGCTTGGAAAACTAAGGTGTGACTAGAAATAGGGCAAGTACAGCCACTTCATTGAAGGCAAACATATTTTGAGGTTTAAAGTATTTCAACATCTTTAATTCCCATTGTTACTTTCCTCTTCGACAGGATGGTTTTTACTGGTCACTGGAAAATTACCAAAGACAGTCGGCCTAGAGCAAAAGGATACATATTGCTCCAGGCTGTCCAAATTTATAACATTAATATGACTGCTTCCTAATGGTCACAAGTATGCATTTGAGAACATGACAATAATTTCATATAAACAGTACTTATATACCTTTGTTACATCTACTTATATTTTAAAATAGAGGAAGTATTTCAAAGCTATTGAATTAGACATTTTTTTTTCTTCATCAGTTAATTAGACTTCAGGGCTCTGCTGGACAATATTTTGGAGGAAGTATTAAAACTGGATTCGCAAAACTGAATAAAATTCAATGTGGCCATCAGATTCATTTATGGAAAACAATGCATCACATATGTTATTCGCTAACTCAAAAATCTCTAGGGATACTTTTTTACAAGATCAAGTTCACATCATTTGTTAGGCAATTTTACCTTTTATAATCTTATCGGGGACTTCCATACATCCATTGCTAGACAGATAGAACACCTCATCTGTGTTTCAAGAGTTTTGTATTCTCATTTCTGAGATACTTCTACCCTTTGCAACTACTGAAATTCAACACGTACTTTTAGATTCTTCTCTTTGGACCCTTTCCTGAATGTACACCTCCCTTCTCTGAGGTGTCACTGCACCTGTGTTTTTCAGCATTCATTTCAGTACTTAAATACTTTGTAAACATGCTACATCTACTGCTTTGCATTGCTTATTAGTTTTATGTATCTATCATGTCCAGTCAGTAGATTATACATTTCTAAAAATCACAGATGATATTTTAGAGTTACCATCTATCTCCCGTAGGATTTATCGTTAAATCCAACATATCTCCATCCTAGATATTTCTCTTAGACTCCAGACTTTTTTATCCATCTGTCTACTCAACATCACCCCTTGGAAGTCTAATAGGCAATCAAACTTACTACATAAAAAACAAAACTCTCAATCTTTTCCCTCTATAATCTGCCCCTCACATTGTTTTCACTATGTTAAGTTTTGGAAGTTCCATCTTTCCAGTTGTTCATGTCAAAATACCTTGGATTCATCTTTCTGATATACTCCATGTTCCATTTACCATGAAATTATCTCACTTCTATCATCAGAACAAATCCAAAATATGATCACTTCTACTTCCATTGAACACTTTTGCCAAGCCATCATCACCTCTCTCCTATAATAATACTATTAAATTTGATAATAAGTGTTCTTGCTTCCATCCTGCACCTTGTAATCCATTTTCAACATAGGAGCCAAGAGGTCCTTTGAAAACATAAGGCAGACAATGTCACTTACTTTCCCAAAACACTTCAATGGTCTCACATTTTAGAGTTAGTGTTAAAGTTTTAACATGATAGTGTTAACATCTTAACAATGACCTATAATACGCTACAGACATTCCATTATTTCTTTGACCTCATCTCCTTCCTCTTCAACCACTCACTCCACTCCTCCACACCAGCCTCCTGCCTATTCCTAAATGTTTACTTATTTATTTCCATTATTACCTCTTTCCCTCCACTAGAATATATTAACTTCTGGGCAGGAAATTTTGTTTACTGCTCTATTGCCCAGAGCTAGAATATCACTAGGCAAGAAGTAGATGCTCAATAATTTTTTTGATGATATATGAATGAATGAAGAAACAGTCAAGCAATATAGTCCTGCCAAATGCCTGAGTTCTTACAGTATAAAATAAATTGGAATTGCTCTGAACAAAATTTCAGAGAAAGGAACTACTCAAAGAAAGCACATTTCTCCTATAGCATGGGCAGTTGTACGTTTCTACCATGGCTAGAAATAGCAGGCTCCAGGCCAAACTCAGCCACTGGTTACTTGCATAACCCCAGGAAAGGAGTAATGCTCTCCTTGCCTTGGAGAGTAAATTTGTTTTGATGCCTACCTTTGACCTGAGGGCTTTGCATATTGTTTTATAAATTTTTTCATGCTGTCTTCTCTGTGAATATATAACTTCTAAAATAGAGCTAAATATCTTTTACATAGAATTCTAGATCCAAACACAGACTTATGTTACAGAATTGGTAAATAAAATAACATTTATTGTCCCAAAGTTTACACTCTGAAGTAGAAAAACAAGTAAAGAACTATGAAGTATAACTTAAAAAACATAAAATAAAGACATAACTAACCTTTATAATACTGCATTTTAATCTTGAGCTTGACGATTATTTCCTCAATATAGTAACACTAGTTCATAGTATTTGCTCAATAGATGTTCACTGAGCAAAAATATAGCTAAAAAATCATAAATAACTTACTGTTGAGTGAGTGCTCATGGGGGGGGGTAGGAGAAGGAAAATGGTATGAGATGACCAAGTGTGACCAAGTATATTGTCTTTTTTATTAATTTGACTCATTATCTCATAAGGCTCCATAAGAGATATAGTTTTAATAATATTTGTTTATTATTTAAAATTTTTGTTGTTTATTTATTTTGAGAGAGAGAGACAGACAGACAGAGAGTGAACAGGGGAGGAGCAGAGAGAGAGGGAGAGAGAGAATACCAAGCAGGCTCCATGCTGCCAGCACAGAGCCGAATGCAGGACTCAATCTCACAAACAGTGAGATCAGGACCTGAGCTGAAACCAAGAGTCAGATGCTTACTGACTAAGCCACCTGGGCACACCAGAATCTATGTTTATTTTAATGAATAAAGAAAGAGATGGCTTTTATGCCATGTAATACTTAGACTACATGGGAAATTTACTCAAATATTGAATGTGTTTGGAGAAACGTTAGAAATGTGTATTTAAGGAGGGTAAAGAATATTTGGTAACTGCTAGAATTACAGACAAGTTTTTTTTAATTTAGAAGGTAAGCATCTTGAATATTATCTTGAAGAGCATAAAAGGACACTTCATGTTTTAAATACCTATATAGACAACCTCTGCACAAGATGCTAGAGATAAATAAAACATCGCTGTTTTCAAGGAGTTGCCAGTATCTGGAGGGAAAAACATAATGAAATAAATGAGCCCAAAAGATAGTGTTGAGCATATAAGGGTTACCTAACCAAGACCCAGGTGGGTCAGGAAAGGCTTCCCAGAAGGAGTGAAAATTGAGATAAAGACTAAAGGAAGAGTTGGAGTTGGAAGAAGTATTGGAAAAAGATCTGTATGTGTTCAATCTGGCACATTGGAAGACACATAAGGTCAGTGTAGTTCAATTTCAAATGGGTTGAAAAGCCAGAGGAAGACAGAGGTCAGAGGAGATACTAGGCAGAAAATACTTTTAAATGAAACTAGGAAAGTTGATAAGTAGGGGCAAGATTACAAAGAATTTGTTTGCTTTTAGAAGAAATTTTAATTTTATTCTAAAAATACTGGACTGCAACTGAAGCACTATAAGAAAAGCAATGACTTTATTAAAGTAGAATCATATTTAGAAAGCTCTGCCTACAGTCTGTAGAATAGACGGGAGAGCCAACACTGAGGACTGAAGCCAGTGGGAGGTTCTTTCAATGATACAAGCAAGAAATAATATAGGCCTGAGTATGAGTAGTGATGATAAAGGAGGAAAATAAGGGGATAAAACTGAGAAATGTTGAAGGAGTGAAATTGGCAGGAACTCACTGCAGAAAACATTGGAAAAGAGAAGAAACATAATGAGGCAATTGGTTAGGATCAGATAGAGAGGAGTAGCACTAGAAATGGGCCATCTAGCAAAACCCCAGTTGAGTACTGGTAAAAAATCAGATATTTTGTTATTGCAAAGGGGAAAAAAAACCAAACAAACAGGAAATTATAAGAAATGCGGTGGTGGGGCACCTGAGTGGCTCAGTCAGTTGAGCATCCGGCTTCAGCTCAGGTCATGATCTCACGGTTTGTGAGTTCGAGCCCCGCATCAGGCTCTGTGCTGACAGCTAGCTCAGAGCCTGGAGCCTGTCTTCAGATTCTGTGTCTCACTCTCTTTCTGACCCTCCCCTGCTCGCTCTCTCTCTCTCTCTCTCTCTCTCTCTCTCTCAAAAATAAATAAAATATTAAAAAAAGAAAAAGAAAAAAGAAATGTGGTGGCATTGTTACTAAACTTCCCAAAAGTTAGGTGCTCTTCCACACCTCACTTGCCAACATCAGTACCATTTCCAGCCACTTCTGATAATGTTCCTTGTAGATACCACTTTTCTTTTTCCTGAGTGCATATTTTTTCATACTCCACTTTGACTCCTTTAGTAATTTTATTCGCTTTTCTTTAGGTCTCTATAATGGTTTGGTCCTACTGTTTAGTCCCCTGTGCATATGCACTAAGTGCCACGTGATGAACCTATAAGCCCTTCTCTTCTTCGCCCTCGCCTTTAGAAAGGAATTACTTAAGTATAGATCCCCCAAGAGAAGAACCACTGATGGCAGTGCTATAGTTCTGCTCTAACTTTGTATTTTCCTGGGCCAACCCTGGCTTCCAGGACATTTGAAATATAAACAAGGTAAGGGCTTCTAATAAATTATTAGTTACATAATATCCCTCTGTACTTTGCCATACACTGAATATCTCAGAGCTTCCGTATAACATCCAGGAAAGACTGGTTAGGTAAAAGCTTGTTGCTCTGCACTCTACATCTAAAGTGTTTTCTTTATATCACCCTACATCCTCCCTTGCTGACTTGATTATTCCTTCTAATCCTTCAAGATTCTTGTGTAGTCTTCCTTGCAAACATACCTAACCATGTCCTGATTCTTCTTGTGTGGAAAATTAAGTTTCTCTTCCTCTGAATAGCTCAGAGCACAGAAGTTAATACTAATAATTAATTCACTGTTCATGGAAAATAGACCAGGTAAAGGCTACATATGTTCTGCCAAATAATACCTTATATATACACATATAGAAATATGTGCACATTTATTAGATACATTTATTAAGTTGTGCAAGTCTGTTCACTCTGTAGTTTGTAATCCTGAGATCAGAGGTTTGATCTCATTATTTTTGCATCCTCACTGTCTAGTATGAAACCTGACGTACATTAGGTAGTTAATTTTTTTTTATGAAAAGAACTAAACTACTTGCTACTCCATGAAAAATCTTATTTCATGCTTCCATTGCCCAATATAGAAAGCCAAAGTAGAAAATTCAACCACTGTCACTTTTCAATAATACACTTCACTCTCTCATTGTGCAAAACATTTGGTGACTCATAGTCTAAATATACTGTAAAAACAGCTGATATAATGCTATTTTAAGGTGATAATTATGTATTTTATTTGTGACTTCACATGTTAGAGCTAAAAAACAAATTTAGGCTAATATGTCTAAAGAACAAACAGACATTAGCACATCAACTCATTAAGGTACTGTTTGTAAGTCTATTATGATGAATAATCACATTTCATTTAAGAAAGATCTTGACTCTCCCTGAACTGTCATCATATAAAACTGCTGACTGAGGTTAGGCCTCGCTAGGAAAAGCAGAATGTGTACACATTGCTCATACGACTTTATTTTAAAATCACTTATCTCAATATCTCAATGATTAGAAATAAAGAAATTGAAACACACACACACACACACACACACACACACACACACACAAATATTCCAAGATCTTTGTTTAAACAAAAAAGTCATTTTGGTCATTTATAGAAGTATCAGCTTAATCATGTTACTAAATTAGCTGAATATACATATGGGAATATATATACACATAAATAGACATATATGTGTAAAACTGAGTTGATTTATTTACAGTATGCACTACGAATACCTTCAATTTCAAAAAACATAAATCTACTATGTATAATACTAGATGCTATAAAACCCCATCTAATGCTGATTATGCCTCTATTCAGCAATCCTTGTGTATTCTGTCATGATACAGTAGACATATGTCTGCTTCACCTATGCAGTAAGTACATCTTTATGCTTTTCACCCGGTTGAAAACACCCTTTTTTGCTAGGACAGCTCCCCTATCAACCACGTATGTTTTGAGCAGAAGCTGACATTCCCATTGCCCCAAGTCTCTTGCCTTAACTGTTAGCTTATGATCCGGATATGGACAGTCACTGTATCTCATTCCTCTGATCACAGTGATTACTCCAGAGAGGGCATAAAACCTAAACCAAGTTAATCAGTCTTCTCCAAGGTAGGGTGATTAAATAATTTATTGCCCAAACTAGACTTCTGAGTATAAAAGAGTGTTATTAATAGCCATGCTGAGACAAGAGGCTTACAGTTTCCTAGACAATAAACAAAGACTAATGATAACCTTCTCAGAGATTTCCTAGATGGTGTTGGCATGGGAAGTTTCTTTCCCTTTATGGTTATAAATCTATAATCATAGGTGTAAAGCCTAGTGCTGCCAACAACCCTGCAGTCCTCTAATATGTGGAAAAGTCAATAAGCAGCACAGAAGAAAAAAGCCAGAAATGAGAAAACATGGAAATAGGAGGTGAATAAAGAAAAAACAAGAGTGTACAAAAGTTAGGAAGTTAGATTCCACTGCATCCTGAAGCCATTCTCATTCATATCTTTAGGGAAATTATTTTTTCTAAAGCTAGTAACAGTTGGGTTTTCTTACCTATAAATCTCTGAATAAATGAGGTATTGCAGGTCATCTAGCTCAAGTCCCTTATTTTACATATAGGAGATTGAGCCCACACAGGTTAAATTACTTATCCAAGAATTCAAATATTTACAAGTAGGCATATAACTCAGGTCATTGCCTTCCCTTCCGTTTCTCTTTATATATAGATATCTATACATATATATATACGTCTATACTTATATATGTCTATATACACATGTATAGACATATACATACTTTATATGTCTATACATATGTATGCATACACATACTTTATATATGTCTATACATAAATACATATACATACTTTACATATACATGACTATACATATATGTCTATACATATATAGACATACTATATATACTATACTATACATACTAGATAGACATATATATAACATCTCTCCTGTATTAATCTAAATTATGACTTTATTCTTTTATATTCTAAGAGAAATGTATATCTCCTTTAAAGGAAGCTTCATTAACTTCCTACACCTTTTATCCAATGAAAATTTTATAAATGCTTCTAAAATTAACAGATAAATAAATGCAATGCAGCACTTAATAATCTGCCTCTAATGAGTTTCCTTTGTCATGACAAAAATGGACAGGAACCAAATAATTTCTATACATGTGTACCAATGGGTACATTTACATTATAAAATTTTAATGCCCCCAAATATCCATACTTCTAAAGGCATTAACTATGTGCATATGTGAATTACTATAAAACTAGAACAAGAACAGTCTCCTAGAGGTAATTATGCTCATTTGAAAGATGAAAGATATTTCTTCTAAGGAAGAGCGTTTTAAGAAGGTTAAAGAGACAAAAAACATCTAATAGAATGAAATCTCCATGATGGCAGACACCATTTTCATCTTAATAACTGCTGTCAGGAAAGGCAGAAATAAGGACTGAAGAACTATCCTTGCATGAACAGTAACAACAGGTGAAGACAAGTGGGTTAAACATGGGGAGAAAATTCATTTTTAAAAGGGAGTGTATACCTAAAACAGAGTCAGGACAGCCAATTAAACCCAGAGGGCAGTGGGATTGAGACAGAGGATTGGCAAAAAAGATGCTGAGGAGTTGGAATATGAATAATGGATTTCTGCTTCCATAAAAATCACTATAAATACATTGAGTCACCTAAATGTGAACCTTAGAAATATCTTTTACAATACATGTTTAATGAATAAATATCTACCAGTATTGGTAGATTAATCTGGGAAGTACTAATCCATATATGTAAGTATTAAAAAAATTCTTTGGTACAAATCATCTCAATTTACAACCTGCAAGACATGCCTAAACGAAGTACACTTTAATAAAATTTAGCCAAATGTCTAATTGAAATAAGTCTAAGTGGTCTCAAAAATTTATAGATTCAATACATATAGTCTTATTATTTTACATATTTTCTCAAGAGTGACATAAATGTCTCTCATACATGAGTAGTTAACAACACAAAAAGTATCAAAATTTAAGTTGGCTTAGAATCATTTACACATTAAAAATAAGAGATTTATGACAAAAATATTTTCTCCCAATGTTTTAAATCACATTTCACTAAACAAATGGTAAAACAGTTCACTATTTGAAGTTTACTATAGATTTCTAATAGAAAGAATGAAGATGAATATTCTATGAGTTTGATGACTATATTAATTATAACTTTTAGATTCCATTCCTACAAGATCAAATTTAAGTATCTGGTTCTTATGATGTAATAGTGAAAGCTGAAATTCTATTTTTAATGTGTCAGACAATATTAATATCTGCCTGCCCTACTGAAGATTCTAATAAAGTAAAAATATGCCCAATTATTACTAGACTTAATTGGCCTGAATAGATGGTCATTGTAAATTCTTTGAGGACAGTTCCTGATTCCTTTCATTGTGCCCTACACAATGTATGCATAGAAAACATGTGACATTCACTGATGGATGAATGAATGGACGGATGGATAATGGGTGGGTTAAAACAAATGAGTTATACAGGTGAAAGAAGACATGCTTTCATTATTTTTACAAAGATAATGATAATGATAATGACTGTGATGACAACCACACTGTATCTTTATAGATCACAAAAGAAATACTCTAATTTCATTGAATAAAATATACCTTTTTTCTTCTTATCAGCTGACCTCAGACAGATTACATGATTCCAAGGATGAAACAAAATTATCTTTAATAGATTAAATATCAAAAGCCATACTTACAATTAAAGGAGAAATATAGATCATAATTTTATCTAGAAATTTTTTTCTTGTTGTCTTATATATAGTATTCAAATATATGACAAATCTATTTCTCTCCATTTAAATGCCTCATTCCCTAGTATCTGAGGTGGGTATAATAATGCAACTCATGTCTTTAGATATAACATTGTACAAAAACAAAGGCCTATTACAAGATGGATCAATGGGAAATCACAATAAAACTAGATCCAGATCATTTAATTCCGAAGCCAGGAGTTTTTATTCAAATCGGACTGTCAATTAGATAGGGAGAAAAAAAAAAAGAAATAGATTTACTTCCTAGAGGTAGGCAGCTCAAAAAGACTCAAAGAACAAGCATAAATGAGTGGTGCTGACCACAGTATTTCTTTGAGTGGGAGCCCCGAGTAATTTCCCACTCTTAACAACAGGACTGTCTGGGTTGCAGTTTGGGGGTGTCTTATATCCTATTATATTACATTATCAAAATTGCAAGAATTGCGGATGCTATGCTATTACCTTCTAGACAGACAAGCTACTAAATTATTTGTATGGGGAAGATGAACCATTTACTTATCTTCCTGATAATGGGCAGATGATAGGTGGGCACTGTCTGGGACACAGACAGTGGTGGGGACTTCTCTGCCTAGATTGCAAAAATGCCACTCTTTGAGAAGTTTTATCTGACTGACACACTGATAGTAACAAATACATCAGTAATATGAAATATTTCTAATATGATAAATAATTGGAGAGGAGGTGTTTACATCTTGATTTTACACTTGATCTTAGCCAAAAGGCCGAGAAGCGATTACATCTTGACTTTAAATGAACAAGTAAAGAACACGCAAAGTTCTATCAAAATGAGCACTTTTTGTAATGAACAAGAATGCTAATAATAAAATAAGAAAATGGAGAATTTTTAATAAGTCTCAAATATTTAGATAAGAGGTGGTAGAGATTAATCATTTCCACCCCGTCAGGTGAAGATACTGAGCCCACAGATGTTGAAACTGGTACAAGATCATGTAGTTAGTTAATAACTGAGAAGGAGTAGAATCTAGCCTTCTGATCTGTCAAGAAGGATGTATGTGAACCACAGTAAGGAGAAGAGAAAAAAATGACATAAAGTTAAATAACCTAGAAACAATTAATTTATTATTGGTGTTCTAGCCTTGAAAACTATATGGCAAAAACTTTATGAGACTTCTGGGTTTTCCCTACATTCACTTTGCTACAAATCCAAATAGGATTGTCTCATGGCAGTTAAATATCTATCTCTTTTTATATGGTAAAATGTTGGATTGGGAGTAACTTGTTCTGCGAGTGTTCTGCAATAGGAGCAAACATTTCTAATAAATTTTAACTTGAAAAACCAGTGATGTCTTGCACTTTGAATAGTGCACAATGCCGGACATCACATGATCATAACCAAGCCAATGGTTCTTGAAATTCGCTTTGATCTACAAGTGCTTTGGATTAGAAGAAGCATGTTTCTGGAATGAGTTATGCTCACAAAGCAAGGTTATACTGTACTTTCTTTTAGTTCTGGCTAAGATCCTGAAATACACATCTGCCCCCCCCAAAAAAAAAAAAAAGAAAAGAAAGGAAAAGACAAGTCAACAAAAGACATGGTATCTAAAATTCTTTCCTCCTTGGAATAATGATTTACTTAAGGTTTAGGGGATTCTGGGGATTTACAACATGAATGAAGGAATACAGGCCACAAATACCAATGATGAATAAATTAACATACAGAGAAATGTATCCAAACAAGCAACTCTTTCTATGCCTTGTCACACTATATATACAAGTTAAAGTCAATAATATATCGTATAGCCTAGAATCAGTAAGTAGCATCAAAGGGTTATTAGCTTTAAATTCTTGGAGGCATGGCTGTCTTTCAGGAGGAATGATATCATTATGAATACTTCTGTGGCTATTTCTTTCTTGGTAATGTCTCACTAAACCCCCTCTATTATAATACTGGGATAAATTCACTTCTTGCCTTTCCTATTTTTATTGATATTTAGATAAAATAATCCCACTTTATCTTCCTATTTCTTTACATCTTCTTCCCATTCTTTGATTAGGGGTCAGGTAGAAAATGTTCACGATTACAAGATAGAGCAAATATGGCAAATTTTAAAAGTATTCATTTTTCTTCTCTAAAGGTGTACCTCCTCCTGTTTCCTTCTACTTTGCACCCTTATAATAAAAAGCAAAAACTAAAATAAGTCGTCATATTTTGACATACATTAGGTGGTCAAAATGAGAAAAACAGTGAGATTAAGAGTAAAGATTAGCAAACAGAGCAGTAGAATATATAAGTATAAAGAAAAGCATGATGATGAAGATTAGAAAGGTAAAAAGGTGAAAACCAGTTATAAGAAATTGTGGGGGGGAAAAGGATATACAGAAAGAAAAAGACAAGTGATGGCTCTTTTTAGTAATTCTTAAGTCACCTGTCTTTGATTCCCAAAGCATCTGCTGTAAGTTCATGAAAAGAATTAACTTTCTGCCTTAACTAATTGATTTTTTTTATTTAAATTTCAAGTTCTTTAAAAAGACTGATAAAAAAAATAGCCAAGCATATCTGCCTGTAAAGGGAACGCACAGTACATTCCCATCGGTTCATCATCCATTCAGGTATCCCTCTCCCTATTCATCTTCCATCTAACTTGTCTATACCGATGCATTATTTATGTATGTGTCTTTCCAACAATGCATCCATCAAACACCTATGTGAAGCAGATAGAGGGAGACTATTTTGAACAAAGCAGAAATAGCTTTGCTATTTGATGCAGAAATGTGAAGGTAATTAAAATAAAAGTCAAATTTAAAAGACCCTAGGCTACAACAATTGATGACCCTTTGTTGAATCTTAATATTGATTATTGTAAATCTTAAGTAATACTGATTCTCAATGGTAGGAAGCTTTGAGGAACCTCTATGCCACCTAGTTGTTTTGTTTTGTTTTGTTTTGTTTTCCATGGAAGGATACAATAAGATTATATTCTCTATATTCAGGTTTTTGCCTGAATGCTTATGTTATGAGACAGGTGTAAGTATAGGCCAAGGATTTGCACAAAAGCAAATGGTGACTTATGAAGGCAAGTCTGGGCTTGTTCGATCTTAGGAAATTGTTATTTATTGTTCATGTAGTACTCTTATTATTGTGGTACATGATTTGCATGCTTGATTTGCCCTGTCATGTAATTTGATGAATTTGTATGGCAGGATCTATAAATTGAGCAAGACAGGAGCAATCCTGAGGCCAGTGACTACTAAGCTCCGCTTCCCAGGTGGCCACTAATCTTATGAACTCCAGATACACCGATCATTCAACAAGGAAACCCATTGTAGTGACAGTCGCCTAAACCATAGACTTCTAGGAACACAATTAAACTGTAAACAAGTTTTTTTTAATGCTTTATGTATTATTAAAACAAACTGTTATGTGAACCATGGGAGATAAGAAGGTAAATATCAGAGCCTGAGGTAAATTCACTGAAGAGTAGCTTTTGAGGTAACGATTACACAAACTTCTTGTCATAATACTTCTCATACACTAATTAGAGACAAAACATGCACTCTGAGAACTAGGTTCTTGGAAGAACTCTAAAAGAAAACCACCAAATAATATTCATGTTTTCCTTCTTTACAAATATCTATGTCATTTAAGTTTTATATAATAAGTATTTATTGTTTATAATTGGAAATGTGATGTATATAAAAATTATACTTATAAAATGGTAAAAGATAATGTAAGCCAACAAATGGATGGATAAGGCATTTATTAATACTATGTGTTTGTTCTACAAATACAGAAAGAATGTTTGTTTTCTTCCTTTGAAGAAATTCACTAAACTAGAGAATTTACTTAACATAGACAAACCTACAATGTGTAACTTCCAAAAATGAAATCTGAATGGGGAAGGATATTTAACATCTTTTTATTTTTGGCATTTTATACTGAGAAAAAGTAATGGGTATTGAGTTTTTTTTGGCCTATGAATTTAATCATGCTTGAGTGACTAATACAGAGTTTACATTAATGCTCAACATAGTAAGAAACATCCTATCTTGACTATGGGCCTTGCAAAGATAGGCGTAGCAAAAATAGTTGTCTAATCCTCACATCCGTGATGGATGATAGATAGTATATTACCCAGTTTATGGGCTCAGAGAGGTTAGAAAGATTACACAGTATCTCACAACTAGTTAAGTAGTTGAGTCAATCTGACTCCAAAGTCAATGGTCTTTGCATCACAACAGGAGCAAAACCGGATAAAAGCATAACAACAGGTAGTTTGAAAATAAATTCACTTACTGATTCTCAGATAAGTAATGTGTATAAAAGCATAAATCCTTCTTTGGTATAGTTGTAAATAGAGTCTTTTCCGGAGAGAGTTCTTCCTTAAGTATGTGGTCCAGGGCCTACCCAGACAGATCATAGTCAGAAGACATACATTCGATTCCCAGGACTGGTGCTGAATCATTTCCCATTGCAGAAACGTGGGGAAAAAAGTATTTTGACATTCTTCTACATTGGTTTCTCCATCAGCACACCAGAGATCACATCTGCCTTCTAGTTCCCTCAGAGATGTGTTGGGAGCTCTAATGAGTTATCATGTGTAAAGCTCTTCAGGTTTCTTGGATGAGAGATGGTTTTAAGAATAAAGCTTTAGGTTATCATTGACATTGTTATGAGACACAGTAAAAGCTTAACAACCAGCTGTTTGTTTAAGCATTTTCCCTCTGGATCCTTCAGGCATAATGTAAGACAGGTGTGGACAAAGCATAGTTTTTCAGGCCAAATTTGGTGTAAAGGCACTTTACAGTGACCTCGGTCATCTTCCTCTTTACTGATGAGGAATATCTCAGGGAGATGAAACAACTCATTATGTAGTTATTTGTTTTCTTGTTTTGTTTTGTTTTGTGTTGCTTTTTATCAGCACCAGGAAGCTGCTTTGCACGCTGGGGTCAGTATTTTTCATTCATCATACCACCCTTTTAAAGATGAAACTTCAAGTCCTCTGCTCCAATTTAAACCTATGGGAAACTGCTCTAGTAATCTGGAAAAATAAAGGCAATAAGTAGAATCAGCCCCCTCCATTTGATCCTTTAGAAATGGCACTAATTAAGACTGGGAGGGTGAGCAATAGATCCATTGTCATGCTGATGTCAGGTCTGGGGCACTTTTTCTGCCATCATTTAATTACTCCATATTAATATATAAATACAAAGAGACAACCAAAGATGAGGTAGGTAGAGGAAAAAAACTGTGCTTAGTTAATTATTAATTACTAGGAATTTTCAACAATGGAACATTAACATCTTGTCCTTTTAAATGGTAATAAATAGTAGACATATTCTAATAAAGGAGCTGTAAATGCTTTGAAGGAACTGAATGGAAAGAGAAAGATTCTTATTTACAGACCCGTACTGAATAAAAGAGAGTTATTGGTGTGTCGAAAGCCAGCTCTCACACAGGATCTGCTCAGATCCCCAGCTCTCTGTTTTCTCTGCCAGGGAACTTCTCACTGAGGCGAGTGTCAAGGGGGAGGAGAACTCATGGATTCTTTAAATGGTCTCTTTACAGAATAGTGTCTGAGAGGACCTCAGGCGAATCTCACTTTCTGATCGTTCCTGAGTTTTCATTATTAGGATACAATTTCTATCACATTGAGACAATTTCTTCTGCTTTTGTTGCTAAATCTCCATATAACACCAAAATCGTAACTCTAACTAATAGGATTCTTAGCACTCTTCAAAGACTGTTATAGTGAAGAGAAAGAAAAGATTTTTTTAAATAAGACCCTTGTTTCTTAGCCCCCACCAATAGAGGCGAACTTAAATATCGCATTACCAAGACAAGAGTATAAATGGAGTTTTACACAAAGACTTCCAGTGTCATGTTATTCCAGTGGACTCTGGCAAAGCTGAAGGACACTGCAGAGCAGAAGAATTAGTGTTAGAGGGAAGCTCCTTGAACCTTTTTCCATTACCTGCTGGAATCCACCTTTGAAACTGCTGGTGTGTAAAATCTTTGTAGGATTACCGAATTAGTCTTTCTGATCTTAGCAAAAACTTCCTTTGCTTTCTTCTATTCCTAGCTTCAGTTTTGAAAACAATCTCTTAACTGCTTAGAGCATACCAAAACTTAGAGCAAAATTCACGTCACAACAAAATACAATGTGATCAGACAAGTGCACAACCATTGTCCTTTGGTCCGTCTGAGGGATTCTGTGTCAATTCCACATCAGCACTCCTCTCGTTACTCTGTATCCTCCAAAGTTGGTCACCCTGACAGGAGAGATAGGGTTTCTCAAGCCGTCTCTTCTCTGTTGTAATCTCTACTTCTGAAAAGTGGGGAGCAAATGTTTTATAATGATTTTCTCAATTTATCACCTTCCTTCTTGCAGTGGTTCCCCCACAGCCCCATAGCAGCTTTATCCCTGCAGGCTATAGGTGTCTCCCTGTAAGGTTTTATTATTGAAACTGTTATTACCACTAAATCTACTCCCCTGGAAATGTTCCCTCAGAGGTACTTGTATGGACATAGCTAGAGGTCCTAATTGTTCATACATGATTATACTACTCCGAGAATGGAGATGAAATCATGAAATGAACAGGGAAGCAACATGATAGATTATATTAAGTGAGAAAGATCCACTCTCTAGGAAAAGTCACAGAGGATCCTTTTGGCTCTGCCTGCCTAGAACTCCCTTGTTATTCTTTCTCAGGATTTCTTTGACTATTCAAGGTCTTTTGTGGTTCCATATAAAATTTGACAGGCTTTTTCTACTTCCATAATAATAATAAAATAATACCATTAGGATCTTGATAAGGATTGCACTGAATCTATGCATGGCTTTTGGTAGTACTGACCTTTCAACAATATTAACTCTTCCAATCCATAAACACAGAATACCTTTCCATTTATTTATGTCTTCTTCAATCTCTTTCATTAATATCATGTATTTCCAGAGTAGAGATCTTTCACTTCCTTAATTAAATGTATTCCAAAGTATTTTATTGTTTATGATGCTATTGTAAATGGGATAGATTTCTCTATTTCAAAAAGTTTGTTGTTAGAGTATAGAAACACTACCAATTTTTCTATGTTAGCTTTCTATCCTGCAAATTTACTGAATTCGATAATTAGATGTAACAATATTTTACTTTAGTCTTTTAGAATTTCTGTATATGAAATCATGTCATCTGCAAAGAGACACTTTTACTTCTTTCTTTAAACTTCTGACACCTATTATTTATTTTCCTTTTCTGATTGCTCTAGTTAGTAATTCTAGTACCATGTTAAATAAGAGTGGAATACGCACCCTTGCCTTGTTCCTAATCTTAGAGAAAAAGCTTTCAATCTTTCAACATTGAGAATGCTGTTTGCTGTGGGCATAAAATATATGGCCTTTAATATGTTGAGATATGTTCCTTCTGTGCATAATTTGTTAAAAGTTTTTATCATGAATGGATGTTGATTTTGGTGAATACTTTCTGTGTGCCTATTGAGATGATCATATGATTCTTTTCTTTCATACTTTTAATGAGATGCATCACACTAATTGATTTGCATATGTTGAAACATCTTGCAACTCAGGGATAAATCCCACTTGATCATGGAATAAGATCCATTTAATGTGCTGCTGAATTTTGTCTGCTACAACTTTATTGAAAATTTTTATACCTATAATTGTCAGTGACATGGGCCTGTAGTTTTCTTTCTGGTAGTTTCCTTTTCTAGTTTTGGTATCAGAATACTGCTGTCACTGTACACGGAATTTGGGAGTGTTCCCTCCTGTTTGATCTTTTGGAAGAGATAAGGGTTGGTGTTAATTCTTTAAATGTGTGCTAAAATTCACCAGTGAAGCCATCTGGTCCTGGGCTTTTCTTCCATGGCAGATTTTTGATTACTGATACAATTTCCTTACAAGTAATTGATCTATTCAGATATTCTATTTCTTCCTGATTTAGTGTTGGTAAGTCATATATTTCTAAGAATGTTTTTTTTCCATCTCTTCAAGGTTATCCAGTTTGTTTGCAGTTGTTTATAGTAGCCTCATATGATCCATTAAATTTCTTTGATATCCATTGTCCTATTCAATTGTGTTGATTTGGGTACTTTCCTTTTTCCTTGGTTAGTACAGGTAAGGGTTTTTCAGTTTTGTTTATCTTTTCATAGAAACATTTCTTAGTTTGGTTAATCTTTTCTATTGCTTTCCTGTTCTTTATCTCATTTATTTCTGTTCTAATCTTTTTATTTCCTTTCTTCTGACAACTTTGGGCTCTGTTTGTTCTTCTTTTTATGGTTTCTGAACACATAGGGTTAGGTTGTTTCTTTGGGATCTTTCTTACTTTTGAATTTAGGCATTTGTTACTATGAACTTCCCTCTTCGAACTATTTTTGCTGCATCTCATAATTTCTGGTATATTGTTTCCCCTATTTTCATATGTCTCAAGAAATCTTTTTTATTTCCCCTTAGATTTCTTTTTTGACTCCCTGTTTGTTCAGGAGAGTGAATTTTCCAATTTTCCTCCTTTTACTAATTTCCACTTTCATTCCATTGTGATTAGAGAAGATAATGGATATGATTTCAATCTCCTTGAATTTGTAAAGACTTCTTTTGTGGCCTAATATGTGATCTATCCTAAAAAATTTTGCATGTGCACTTGAGAAGAATCTATATTCTGCTTTTGTTGGAGATTATTTTCTGTTTATGTCTGTTCAGACCATTGTTCAAATGGGCTGTTTCCTTATTTACTCTGCATGGATGATCTATATATTGGTGACACTGAGGTTTTAAAGTACCCAACTATTATCATATTACTGATTTTTTTTTTGCTCTGTTAATTTTTGTTTTATATATATATATATATATATATTTTTTTTTTTATTTTGAGAGAGAGAGCATGAATGCACACACATGAACAAAGGAGGGGCAGAAGGAGAGGGAGAAAGAGAATCCCAAGCGAGCTGCATGCTGTCAGTGCAGAGCCCGATATGGGGCTCGATCTCACAAACCATAAAATCATGACCTTAGCTGAAATCAAGAGTCAGACGTTTAACCGACTAAGCCACCCAAGTGCCCCAACTTTTGTTTTATATATGGTACTCCAATGTTGGACGCTTTTTTGCAATTGTTACATGTTATTGATTTATTGACCCCTTTATCATTATATAATGACCTTCTCTGTCCCTTATTTACCATTTTTAGTTTAAAGTCTATTTTGCCTGATATAACTATCCCTTCATTTATTTGGTTACTGTTTGCTTGAAATGTCTTTTTCCATCTCCTCATGCTCAGTCTCTGCATGTCTTTAAGGCTGAAGTGAGTATCTTGTGGGCAGCATACTGTTGGATTTAGTTTTTTTTTTAAATTCATTCAGCCATTCTGTGCCTTTTAGATAATTTAATCAATTTACATATAAACTAATTATTAATAGGTAAGGGCCTACTATTGCCATTTTATTGTTTCCTGGTTACACTATAGCTCCCTAGTCTCATGATTCTTATCCTACTGTATTTGTATGTGTGTGTGTGTGTCTGTATGCATGTGTGAAAAGATGTCTTTTGGTATTGGTATCTTTGACTTCTTTGTCATATATTTTGTGTAATTACTATAGGATTTTCCAATGTGGTAACTATGAAGCTTACACAAAATATTTTAAGTTTGTACGACACCTGGGTGGCTCAGTTGATTGAGTGTTCGACATCAGCTCAGGTCATGATCTCACAGTTCATGGGTTCGAGCCCCACATCAGGCTCTGTGCTGACAGTTCAGAGCCTGGAGCTTGCTTCAGATTCTGTATCTCCCTCTCTCTCTCTGCCGCTCCCCCTTCTTAAGCTGTGTCCCTCTCTGTCTCAAAAATAAATAAACATTGAAAAAATATTTTTAAAATATTATTTTAACACCATATTTTAAGCTGATAACTAATAGAATTTTCAAACTTAACACTTTTACTTCTCCTCCTCCTCCTCACATTTTAAGTTATAACTATTATAATGTATATATTATATAACGCAAAATATATAAAATTTATATTATTTATCATATATGTTATATATGATAAATAACAGGTTATGTAATATTATGAGCATTATGTTATGATTATTTTTGCTACATTCATTTTTTTAACTTCAAATTAGAGTTGTAAATGAATTCTGCACCACCATTACCTGTTGTAGAATCTAACGATCACTATATATTTACCATTGCCAGTGACATTTATACTCTCTTTTTGTTTTTATGATGTTAATGAGCATTTTTTTCTCTCCTCAAAAAAACAAACAACCAAACAAAAAAAAAACTTTTAGCATTTCTTGTAAGGTAGGTTTGGTGGTAATGAACTCCCTCAGTTTTTGTTTGTTTGGGAAAGTCTTTATCCCTTCATTGTTTCCAAAGGCCAGTTTTATTGGGTATGTCACTGGTTGACAAGTATTTTCTTTCAATATTTTGAATATGCCATCTTATTCTCTCCTGGCCTGAAAGTCTTTGTTGAAATATCTGCCTAAAGTTCTGTGTGTGTGTGTGTGTGTGTGTGTGTGTGTGTTTAATTTTTTAATGTTTAATTATTTTTGAGAGTGACAGAGTGCAAGCGGGGGTAGACAGAGAGAGACAGAGAGAGAGAGAGAGAGAGAGAGAGAGTAGGCTCCAGGCTCCAAGACAGGCTCCAAGACAGAGAGAGAGAGAGAGAGAGAGAGAGAGAGAGAGAGAGAGAAAGTAGGCTCCAGGCTCCAAGCTGTCAGCACAGAGCCAGACACAGGGCTCAAACTCATGAACCATGAGATCATGACCTGAGCCAAAGTCAAACACTCAACTGACTGACCCACCCAGGCACCCCAAAGTCTGCCCAGAGTTTGTGGAGATTCCCGTGTGTATAACTTCTCTGTTTTCTCTCAATGCTCTTAAAATTCTTTGTCTTTGACTTTTGACTTTGTTTTGAAATTAAATTTTGACAATTTAATTATAATATATCTCTCTGGAGCCCTATTCAGGTTTAATCTATTTGGGTTTCTTTGGGCCCATGGGTTTGGATGTCCATTTAGCTTCCCAGGTTCAGAAAGATTCCTGCCATTATTACTTTAAAAAACTCTCTGTCCCTCTCTCTTTCTCTTCCCCTGCTGAAATTCCCATAATATGAATTTTGTTTCTTATCATTGTGTTCTATGATTCTCATAGGCTTTCTTCATTCTTTTTCATTTTTTTTTTCTTTTTTCTTCTCTGATTAGGTATTTTCTAATGTCCTCCTCCAGGTCACTAATTCTTTCTTCTACATGGTTGACTCCACCTTTGAAAACTCTCTATTGAATTCTTCAGTTCAGTTATTGTACTTTTCAACTATAGGATTTCTGGGGGGGTTTTGTTTGTTTTTCTTTGGATTTTTTTGTTGTTGTTTTATATTTATGTTCTTTGGTTTTGTTTTCTTTTGTTTTATGTTTACTATTTCCTTGCCAAACTTCTTGATTTTTTTTGTTCATGCATTTTCCTAATTTTGTTTAGTTGTCTGTTTTTTCTTGTAGTTCACTAAACTTTTTTTTAGTAAGTTTTTTTTTTTTTTAGTGAATTCTTTGACAGTTCATATATCTCCATTTCTTTAAGGCCAGTTAATGGAGCTTTATTAGCTTCTTTTGGCGATATCACATTTACATGATTTTTTATGATCCTTGATTCCTTACAATTGAATTTGAGCACTTGAGTAATTGGGTTCCTCTTCAAGACTCTAAAGGTTTGCTTTGGCAGAGAAAATTCTTTAGCCAAAGCCCAGTTTATGTTTCTGGGTGTGCCTGCTGGCAATGTCCTTGGGTAAGTGAGGCCTGCTATTATGGTCTGTTTTGGGGTAAGGCAATTGTTCAACCACTGAGAAGAGGAATGGGTGCCATTGGCTGAAAACAGTTAGATAGGATTGATGGGGGTTCCCTACCCAAGTGAGGCTGTAGGATTGGCTCCAGGGTTGCCTGGATTCTCCAGTCAGACTTATTAAATGGTAGGGTCTGAATACTACATTCAGTAGCAGATGAGGCTATGCATTAGCTTCCCTGCCCTGGCAGGGCATCAGGATGGGACCCAGAGCCTAAACAGCTCATTGTTTGGGGCCTGAAATCAGACCAGAGTATCCACTGAATTCCCTGGTCAGGTGAGGCCATGGGTTTTGCACTGCAAATGGGGGAAGCCACAGGCTATGCTTTCTTCAAGTGCCACTGTACATAGGGTTATTGATTGGGTTATGCAGCTTCCCATGTGCTCTGGTTAGGTTTCCTGGTCCAACAGGCTGAAGGGGTTGGAAGCAATTAGTGGGGTTATGAATTAGATTCTTTACCCAGGTACAGCAAGAGAAGCAGCTCTGAAGTCAGTAAAGCTCTTTGTTGTATTAACTCAAGAAGA
This sequence comes from Cryptoprocta ferox, assembly GCA_028646485.1. Classification (NCBI taxonomy): domain Eukaryota; kingdom Metazoa; phylum Chordata; class Mammalia; order Carnivora; family Eupleridae; genus Cryptoprocta; species Cryptoprocta ferox. Next base: position 58,720,552 of record CM053573.1, read on the forward strand.
CCCACAACCTAAGAACTATGACTGAAAATGCCCATTGGCTTTGTTTTGAATGCTATCACTTCTGCCAATCTGCCTCTTAACTCAAATGGTAGTGAACCACACAGCCACCAAAGATCTCTCTAGCCCCTCTGGTCAGATGCAGCCAGAAGATACTCTCCACAGTAGGCAAGGTGGTCTCAGCTCCCTTGCCTGGGAAGGAAGAAGAGGGCTCACTTCAGTCTAATCTCAATTTCCCAAATAGACTCTCTGGTTGGTAGGTCAGGAGATACCCTCAGCCTTGGCTATAATTTGATTCTCCCTGCTTATAACACAGAAACCCTCCCCACCCTGCAGTGGTTTTGCTATGGGGATGATCATCTCTGTCTGCCTACCTCTTGGCTCAAGTGTCACTGGGCCACACTGCTTCTGGGAGTTTTTGCCAGCCCTTCTGGTCCAATGGGGCCAGAAGATGCTCCCAACAGTGTGTGGGGCAGTGATTTAGCTCCTTTATTGAACATGGACAAACAGTCCATGGGGCCCATAAAACTTCTCATTTGAAAATCTGAATCAGGCAGATCGGCACCCCACTGAGTTCTCTGGTCAAACTAAGCCCTCTACTTGGTTCTACAGATGAACAAAGCTGCCAGTTGGGATTGATAGTTAGGCACTACAGGCATGAACTTGGTCAGACAAGATATCCGTGCTGATTGTTGCAAGTCTTCCCCTTTCTCCATCCCAGTCAGATTCCCAGTGGTTGAGTCCCACAGATTCCACTTCAACTGTTGTGGTATGAGGTCAAATTAGGGGTGCTCATAAAGCAAGCCACAATGCTGGGGGGCAGATGGCTGTCCCTCCTGGATTCTTTTTTCCCAGGGAAGAACCAGAGGCTCCAAGATCTTTCTTCATGGTGTTATGCTGGCTTGGGGAAGGGCCAATTCAGTCAACATGTATCCTCTTCTTTTATTCTTCTAATGCATTCTGTTTTGGTCTCTGTGGTGCTGACAGGGGATGGGGGTGATTCAGCTTCACCCCCATATTCGAGGATTCTCTCAGTGGTGTCTTGTTCTTAAATACTTGTTAGTTTCTTTCTGTGACTAGAAATGAAGTCAGGAACAACCTATATACGATCTTGGTGACATTATTCTCCTCCATTTTAAACTGGCTGTTGTACCCTGTCAGATCATACAACTTTTCATTTTCGGGAATCTATACTTTTGGAGGGTGAATTTTATAGCTGATCTAGAGACTATTATCACTGTTCAATGCACACTGTGGAAGCAGAAATGACAGAGTATTTACTACCGGGGGGAACAAAAGGGAGTAGAATCTTCATTTTCCCCTAAAATACCCCCTACTTTTTTGGTAGCAGGTTTCTCAAAATGCATCCATTTTCTGTGTTTACTGCACAGTTACTTCAGCATGTCACAATGCTGAATTCCCTGTGCCTTCAAGTTAGTTCATTCATTCATTTACTCATTCATTCATTAGACATGTATTAACATAGGGCTAACCTCAACAATCTTACATTTCAATGATTGGGAGCAGACAGAGCAATCATCCAACCTTGGTTCCTTCTCATCTCAGTGAGAATTATATTTCAGCTAAAAAGTATCTGATACACAAAAAAGCCTGAGTAGACTCTTTACTGTGCCTTCAGGTGCTAGAAGAAATTGGAGTCAGGGAAGAATCAAACTACTATTGTTGGATCCTATCTTTACTGGTTCACAGAACTTCAGCAAGTTCATTGAGGTCTACTCTGTAGTGTACTGTAATCATCATGCTCAACTCTTTGCATGTGCCCTGCCGTTTAATTTCCACAAAAATCCTAAGCAGCAAATATCAAGTTTTCGCAGTTCATAATGCCCCATTTTTTAACCTGTTTTGTCTTTCTTCTGACCAAACTTGAGTCAAGCTTGTCTTTCCTATAGGCCCCTGAATTCTGCTAGCCTCCAAGCCTGAACAAACACTAAAAAAGTGGACTGTGCTCCCTTACCAGTTTCTCCTTGGAATCAGCTGATCACAGAGTAATATTTTTCTACCAGATTCCAGTGGTCATTCCCCCTTGCTTGTAATAACTTGCCCTCCAGAGATTCTGCTTATCTCTGCTTACCTCCCTCTTTACCCTATCAAATAAAGCTTTTGGTTTGTTTGGTTGGTTTGATTTTGAGACATTAGAAGATTTCTGAGATCACAGTATTATTCCTATTGTGATAATCTTGCTTTCTAATTAAAGTCTCTCCCTATCCATGGCCAGGTTTATATTTATTTGACACTGATAATTATTATGAGGCTCATAGAGGTGATTTGAGGTATTATGAGGTCAGCTAATATCATAAATTATAGGAGTAAGGGTTTATAGAGATGTGTGTCCAAGAAACAGTTACTTGGCAAAATAAAGACAAACATTTTCTACCTCACAACATTGCTGAAAGTGGGCTATGGATATACCAGCCCAACATGACAAAGGTCAGACGGAGTTAAATCTTCCATAAAAAATATAGGTAGATCAATGAGCTTGAAACCAAGAAACAGATTCCTTGGTGCTTTTCAATATGCATTAACAAAATGATCAGGGTAGGGGACTGTCTTCTGAAACTCTGGCAAGAAGAGTTGCCCAGATTGTCTTGACTTTCTTATTCTATATTGGAGAGAGAGCTGACATCCCCATAAATTATGTGTATAGATGATTACTGCAGACTGGAATGATGCAGGCATTTGAAACTTCCCACAGGTAAAGTGTAAACTCAAAGCATCATAATAAATAATAATAATGCTTTACCCTTCATGTGCATTGTAATGCCGCTGATGTCAAATTAACATAGGCCCTCGCAGAGAATGCAAATGAAAGCTCTATAATATGTCAACAGGGCTTTGGGCAAAGGATGGAGTGAGAAGCAGCCAGAAGGGGAGAGACAGGTGGTCTAGAGGGGGATGGGAATGAAAGGAACAGGACAAATGTGTTCTGTAAATTTTGTAAATTTTAAAGTAAAATGTTTATTACAATTCAAACACTTTCCTTAAAGCGATGACATTCACAAAGGCTTCACTGTATGTTCTTGCAATTCTAAGCATAGAAATCATACATAAATTCAAGGAAGCAAAGTTATCATTCACATGGGTTTTATTGTCACAGAGTAAAACATTACTTGATTCTGTAAAACCAAGGTGGAGTGGGAAATGGTTCTGGGCCACTTGCCTTCAGTCAGCATTATTGAAATAAATGATTCATTAATTGAGCACTTCTATGTGATAAGAAGTGTGTCAATGCTGGGACCACAAAGCTGGACAGAATGAGTCTCAAGGAACTCATATTCTTGGTTGTTCTATTTATCTTTTCTATTTCTAGCACTTTCTACCCAGCATATTTCTGAGCTCATCTCCTTCTCAAGATCCATCCTGGGCTTCTTACACTACTTTTCCAGACTCATTTCCCTCCATTTCTTGAGGTTTCAAGCCACCTAACTACTCACTCTCCAAACCACACAGTGTTCCCCCCAGATAGGTGCGAACATGTGTTTTGTGCCAGGCCTGGAAAAGAGGCATTTTTACTGACATGTAGCTGTTAAATAGAAGGCTTTAAGGGAGCACCAGGATTAGAGCTGGAGGGATGAACCACTAGCTTACAAGTTTGAGGTACTACATTTGGAAGGAAAATAAGATACAGAAGCAAAATGAGGAAAAGAAAACAATGAAGTTAAGTGACTGTATCAAGCAGGTGGTGGTAAATCTGCAGCTTTCAAGGTGGAATGCATGCTTACTTTGAGTCTGCCATTTAGTGGAGCTGGTATATAGCTGACACACTACCTTAAACACATCACATTCTTTCTACACATGCTTACTTCTCTTTGAAATGCTCCTCTTCTTATGCTTTGAATGACTATCTCACCATCTTTCAAGACCCAGGACAAATCTGCTCTCTTACATGGAGCCTCCCTCAATTTTCTCTTGTTTGTATAGCACATGGTAGTCTGTTACGGACTTCTCACATTACTGTTTTGTGACATATCTAACTCCTGCTCCTTGGCTAAGTTGAAGGCATGTCCATGATGACAGAGAATTCCTTTTTGTCCTTTTTGTGTTCTCAGCATTTAGAGAGTATCTCAATAATAAGCAATGCCGAATGTAAAACAGAATCAAAGGAGATTAGAAGAAAGGATGAGGCAGGCAGGAAAGAACAGCAACAGTGGGGAGGTGAAAGGCAAAAGGAAGGGACAGAATAAGACAAGAACAGAAATGAAAGAATGAATAAATCTCTTTTTTTTCCACTCTCACATTTGGAAGCAGTCTTATAATTGTTTGCCTTTCTACTTTCACTTTTTACAACTATTTATTCTAATCTCTCATTTTTCCCCCACTACAAAAATGTGCATCCCTCACTTCTTGAAATTCGAGAAGTAACAATCTTTTTTTGTTTTTTCTTTTTTGGCTTAACTAAAAACTCAGAGGAAAGAGATCTTTATTCCTTTATTGTGAGCACCATTAAGTAAGCCCAGAATCTGGCCTTCCACTACACTGGATTTCAAAACAGAGGTAGGCAAGCTGGGGTTTAATTTCCTCCTCCTTAAAAGGAAGGGATTCTATTGCACTCTTAACAGGGTTTTCTCTGAGCCAGCCCCAGGTTGCGAAAACCTACTTGGGATGGGGCCAAGGGGCTGTGCTGTCCATGCTGGAGGATGGCTACACTGGAGTGAGAGCAGAGATTAATCAATCCAAGACAACATCTGTCAGGATATTGAGTTTGGCTCTTGTTATCAGCTGCCTGCACTTCAGGGGCTGTGTAATATTCAATTTGATTATCTCTCACCTGCAAGGAGTAAGCTTCTCTCTTTGCTTAAAAATCACTGGGACTAGTTGAAGAGGAATCGATCTGTGGAGAAAATGCTGACAGGAAAACAAATCAGAAATAGGACAAGGAGAAGAGAAAGGAAAGTAAAGAGAGTTTGGCTTATGTCCTGGCCTTTTTGGTTGTTGTTTTTTTGTTTTGTTCTGTTTTGATGAGGTAGGGGTGTGTGTGTGTGTGTGTGTGTGTGTGTGTGTGTGTTTTGCTTAATCAGCTGGCTTAGTTCCCTATTGCTTTAAGGGAATGAGATTCTTTGTTTCACTTGTCAGTCTTGATTATGATAAATGATGACAAGAGAACAACATAACTCTTTTGTATTTCTTTGAGATCCCATTAGTAGAAAAAAAAAAGAAAAAAGTTTTCCTCTTTATCCCTAAAGACAAGGACCCAAGTCTCATAGAACTTATGGATGTCCTACTGAAGAGGTCACAGCAAGGATCCAATGCAATACTGTACATTGGAGAGGAAAAAAAGAATACTGCCCAGGGAGACAGAAGTGACAGGTTTGAGTCTAACAGTTACTGTAATAACCTAAATTCCCTTCATATATCACTGATACAATCTTTAAAAGTTGTACCATCTTTAGGGCATTGGTTTCATAAATTTGTGTTTATTCTTTCTTGCTCCCTCTCACTGGTACCTAGATTGTCACTTGGTCATTTTCCTGTATAACCACAGTGAATGCATTTTTATGCCATTTATGTTTATTTTAAAGTACTACTCTTTTTTTCCACTACGCTGAAAACTTCCCAATCCAATCTTCAGCACTGATGTCACTCATGAGATTTAGTTATTCATATTAGTTGGCTAGCTTCTAGATGATGCCACTGTTGCCAACCTTTTCACACCTTCAAAATATCTCATTGGACAAAACTATTGCAAGGTAAGTTACCAAATCATGTCCTCAAATACATAAAAATTTGAAAACTAAATTCAGACTCATAAACCTGCATTTACTCATCACTCATAACTCATCCATTCTACATTTCCAGATATATCTACTTTGATTCTTTTTGTAATCTTCATACTTGCCCCACAAAGATTCACCATTTTTCTAAATCACCTTGAGCTTCCCTAGTTGTATTTCAATTGCTCATGCTCACATGTATACTATGCGTCAATGATAACAGCCTACTCTCAATTTCCCAAATTCTCAATATGCCTTTTAGTGTCTCTTCCTTTGCACATGCTATTGTCTCATCCTAAAACATTTGTTCTTCTTCCTTCTAACCATTATGAATTAACTCTTACTTAAATGTTAAATAGTCAATATTGATGTCATCTTTTGAGATGTGTCTCCCCTTCTCTCCCACTCTATGTGGATGATTCAAACATTCTCCAAAGCACCCTAAGCTTTCTATTCTCTAGCATTATACCTGATGATGAATGGACGGATGGGTGAGTAAACAAATGAAATTATACTGTATGGAGTTGTCTATTTTTTCATCTGTCATACATCTGTACAAACTTTTAAAAAAATTTAATGTTTTATTTATTTTTGAGAGAGAGAGAGAGAGAGAGTGAGCAGAGGAGGGTCAGAGAGAGAGGGAGACACAGAAACTGAAGACAAGCTCCAGGCTCTGAACAAGCTGTCAGCACAGAGCCTGACACAGGGCTCGAATCCACGAACCATGAGATCATGACCTGAGCCAAAGCTAGATGCTCAACCGACTGAGCCACACAGGTGCCCCTGTACAAACTTATTCTTACCAACCTTCAAGGATCTTCATTTGCCATATATCTTTAAAGTTTTTCTTGACTATGCTCACTACATTTCTAAATTTCCTAAATTCTTTTTCAATAAATCATACAGCTTTTATTTTGATTTGTAGTAGTTGGATCATTCCTTTGTTTCTGGAAAGTTTGCGGAATAGGTTAATGAGATTTTATATAATATTGGCTTTAGGAACATTTAAATTTCTTTACTAGAAAACTGGTGTTCTGGGGTTTAAATTGAGACATTGGTCCTAGAAGAAATAGAATTGTAAAGTGGGACAAAGTGGGGCATGAAGACAAGTAAGATCTCAAAGACAATTATTTGGGAATAAAATAGTAATTTTAAACAATCCAAGACAGTTACCAAAAGGAGCAGGGCAGAGTGGTAGAAATACAACTGTGTAAATTAACACGATGTAGACAAACAACAAAAAGGCAAAATAGACACTGTGGACCAAAAAAGGTAGGATAAGCTGATTATTGTTTGACATGGAGATGAATAGAACTCTTGGTATTCACCTATGTGTACTGGCCATTTAGAAACTTAAAGTCAACCATTCTGGATACACAACTAAACAACCAGTAATATATTTATCATAGTGTCTTTTACTAAATGACTCTCATATGTCAACTTCTTTGGACTTAAAAATTCAGATTTCTTCATTTTGCTCTTTATCACATTTTAAAGTGATATTGTGCTTACTTTCATTGATATGTATGTAAAGGCATACTTATTAAAATAATTTTTGAGGGGTGCCTGGGAGGCTCAGTCAATTGAGTGTTCGACTTCAGCTCAGGTCATGATCTCACGGCTCATGGGTTCGAGCCCCGCATGGGGCTCTGTACTGACAGCTAAGGGCCTGGAGCCTGCTTCAAATTCTGTGTCTCCCTCTCTCTTTCTGTCCCTCCCCTTGCTCTCTGTCTCTCTAAAAATAAATAAGCATTAAAAAAATTTTTTTTTAATTTTTGAGAGAAGAAAAAGTTCTCCTATCTTGCTGTGCCTAATAGAATAGGTACTTAATGTCAAGACTCCACCTTGTAAATCCTTTTGAAAAGTAGGCAGTAATCGAGATGGGGTACTACAAATTTCAGGGATCCTATGGCAATGACTGATCTACGGACAAAAAGACAGATTTCTGTTTTGTGGGTCACAATTCTCTCATGAAGTAGAGCAATTTAAAAACAAATACAGGGGAGCCTGGGTGGCTCAGTCCATTAAGCATCCAATTTTGGCTCAGGTCATGATCTTATGGTTCGTGAGTTCGAGCCCCGCTTCAGGTTCTGTGCTTACAGCTCAGATCCTGGAGCCTACTTCACATTCTATGTCTGCCTCTACCCCACTCACACTATCTCTCTCTCTCTCTCCTTCTCTCTAAAATAAATAAACATAAACAAATTTAAAAAAATTGGCAAAGGCACCACATGAATTCTAAAGAGACAGGATAGTCTTTTCAACAATGGTTCTGAGCCAACTGGATATTTGGATGGAAAAAAATTTATTTAGAATGTACCTCACTCCACACACAGAAATGAAGGAAAAGTAAACAAGAACTCAACTGTAAGAGCTATAACTATTTTAAAAAATTAGGAAAAAAAATACTTAGAATAAATCTTTGTAACTTTGGGCTAAGCAAAAAGTTCTTAGCTCTGATACCAAAAGCACAATTCATTAGAGAAAAACTTAATAAATTGGCCTTATCAAAATGAAAAGAACTTTATTCTTCAAAATAAAATGAAAAGATGAGCCATTGACTCTAAGAAAATATTTGCAAACCTATATATCTGATAAAGGAACTGTATACATAATTCTTACAATTAATTGAAAAATTCTTACAACTCAATAATATGGTAAACACACCATAGGCAAAATCTATGAATAACATACTATTTAAAAAGCTATGCACATGACTATTAGGCAATGGAAAAGATGTTCAACATAAGATGTTATGTCAGTACAAATTAAAACCACTACACACCCATGCAAATGACTATACCAAAAGGAAAACATCAATAAAAGTTGGTAAGGATGTAGAGAAATACAGTATCATACACTGCTGGTGACAATGTAAAATGGTGTAGCTACATTGAAAAAGAGTGTGGTGATTTCTTCAAAGTTAAATATAAATTTTCTATATAATCTAGCAATTGCAACTCTAGGTATCTACAGAAGATAAATGAAAATGTATGCTACCATAAAGAATGGTTCACAAATGTCACAAATGTTCACTGCAACATTGTCCATAAAAGCACCGAAGTGTCCATCAACTGATGAATGATTAAATATAATATGGTATATCCATATAATGGTATGCTATTCTTTCATATAAAAAAACCCTACTGTTGCATGCTACAATATTGATGAACCTTCAAAAACATTATGTTAAATGAAAGAAGCTAGATGTAAAAAACCACGTATTGTATAATTCCATTTATAGCAAATATATAGAGACAGAGAAACAGATTGGTGAGTGACCAGTGTTTGGGATAGGAATGGCGATTGACTAAAATCGGCTTAAGGAATCATCTGGGGATGATGACTATCTTCTCAAACTAGATCGTGGTAATAGTTGCACAACTCTGTACATTTACTAATAATCATTGAACTGAACATTTTACATGGATAAATTTTATGATATATGTTATACCTCATTAAAAATGCTAGAAGTAAATAGACAGGGCTGATAAGCTCACATAAGCACGGTTATGTCTCAGCATCAGGATCACCCTGTCAGAGGGGCTATACTTAGAAACTTTATCCGAAGTACCCCCTTCATAGTGTCTATTATAATATACTGCTGATTTGCAATTATAGCACTACTGCACACTATTACTGTTATGCAAGTATTGGAATATTTGTTGTCTTTCTCAATTTGAATGTAAGCCTCATGAGGGCAGCTATTTTATTTCTCTCATTTACCATTTTATTCTTGCAACTTAGACCAGTAGCAGGCACAAAAACATGGTGAGCAGTTATTTGTTAGATAGATGGATGGATGAATAGATAGATAGGTAGGTAGATAAATGACTGAGGAACTGGATGATTTATATTTTCTAAGCAAATTAGTTATATGTATTTTTAGGAGATTCAGAAAATAATCTTCCATTTTGAGAAGGGAAAATGCAACAGAAGGGAAATAGCATTTCCTCATGATCAGGAAAGCAGAACCCCTTCCCCAGATTAGGCATCCGAGACTTTAATTCCCAAAGAGGACAAGTTGCCAGAACTGAGCAGAGCCAACTTCCACCTCTCTTTTTCTTTAACCATCCCATTAACAAAGCAATTTTCTCTAGGGTCTAGATCCAATTAAGAGCAAGGGCAGCAGAGAGGAGAACATTGAGTGAAGCAATGTTAAAGACGTTTGCACACATTCCTCTGGGGGATAGAGAAAGCTTTATTGGTATTCCCACCCCTCCTCCTCCTTTTCCCTCTCCATCCCCCACCTCCTAAACTCCTTTGCAGAAGGCATCAGGACAAAGAAGCACCCAGCATTCAGCTCAGGAACAGAAAATAAATACACTGGGAATACCCCATGGTCCCTGGCTGAATACAAAGCAGTGATTCAGCAAAGAAATTGCAGCCTCAGTGAGAACAGAGAGCCTGCACTGAACCTACCACCAGGAACAAGGCGGGAGGGGCGAGAGAGAACATCTTAATGTCTTCACCTTCTATCCCTCTGGTGATGTCTCCCACAGTAATGAGTTTAAATGCAACCATAAGTAAAAGAAGAAAGGCAAAAAGGAATGGACTGTTAACACTGCACAAAGGGGAGAAGAATATAGCAAGATAAAAAATATCCACTTTCTTACAGATTTGAGACAAAAATGAACTAGAATCTAAAACAGGTGGTAGAAATAGATGATTTAAAAAGGGAAAGTGTAGAAAAATAAGTGATATAATTTATTGGTGAGTTCAAAATGAACCAGGGAGCAGTGTTCCATTCATGTCCTGTAGCCACTGACTTCAATTATCTTGTTAAAATGTCTGAGCTTTATTTCCAGTGTATGTGGTGGGGATAATGTGTATGTCCTCCTTTCCTCCTTTACTAGGGTCTGGCGAGTACTAATTAGGCAAAGTATGTGACATGTCTTTAGAACTTTAGAGTGCTAGATAAACAGAATGCTTTTTTGAAGTGCCTGTATATTGTTGGTGCTGAATAAACATTAAATCACACTCAAGTTTTGAGACTGAGCAAGAGAGAGCAGTTTATAGTTCATTGGGGAAAGATTTAAATTTCATTGCAGCATTTCTAAGCAAGTGACAAAACATTACTAATTTTCCATAGCCCTACCTTCTCCAGGGGACAATGAGAGGGCCGGGGGGGGGGGGGGGGCGGATCAGAGAAAACTCTTACTAATGAAAACTGAATGTTTTATAATCAAATGAGGGTCATAGGATGATGCAAAGTATAGCAGTATATGAATAAAAGGTGGAACTCATAACTATAGGGAAGAAATTATAAGGGGTAAAACCTAGAGAGGTTTTACATAGAGACTCAGTCTTACATAAAATGACAGAGGAGATATTGTGGATTAAATATCATGCTATTTACCTAATAAAATCTACAGAACCTAGTAAGTCAAATGCTTTAATAAGAGTATTGGAAAGGCAGCCTTTCCATTCTTCTGATTGATGGAGCTCTGTATGCAGCAAATAAGGCTGGGTGCCAGGTTAATACTCTACATATTAAGAAAACTTTGGGGAGTGTGCCATTTTATTATAATTTCATTTCTCCTGTATGCAGAATTCCATTTTTCATGCCCTTCAACTAGATTAAATACTGTAAATCACAGCTTTATTGATAGGAAAGGAGGTATTTGCATTACTCTTAAAGATGCCATCCCCAAGAGGCCAAATTCACTAATGAAAAAAAAAAAAGAATGGAGTTTGCCAAGCCAAATAAATTGCCTACTGTGAGGGGGCTGGGCATTTAGATCTGGTGGCAACACTAGATGACTAAGTCATAAAGCTTTTGCCAAGTCATGTACTCTGGGAATGTGATTAACACAAAAAATCAGCATGAAAATAATTTCAAAAGAATTGTTCACCTTTTGTATTTTCACTAGCCCTAAAGATTTCATCACCCCATATTTACTTCTGATAAAAGAAAAATAAATGTCCTATTATCATTCCATATATGGTCATATATGATCCATAAATGGAGCAGAGCAATAAACATACTTCACTCTTTGCCTATCATTAAAAGACATTATTGAGCACTTGCAACTTATCCACCTCTGTCCCAGGCAATAAATATGTGGGGCAGAGAAAATGAGGCTTCATGGAAACAGTAGTATTCTAGACTAGGATCTGCTAAAAACTAATTGTTTGATCATAGGAAAGTCATCTATTTTCCCAAGAGTTTTATTTCTCCTTTAAAATGCAGATAATATCATATACTTGAATATCAATACTAGTACTGATGGAGATGTTACCCAGACCAAGGTATTTGTGTGGTCTGGTAACAATTTAGGGAGCTTGCATTCTAGTTGAGGATACAAAGCTAAAATGTATAAAACTATTAGCAAACATTGAAGCACTAAATTGTTTGGTATTGCCTATGAGCCCCCCCCCCACAAAAAATAATAATAAACAAGCAAAAAATAAATAAGGAAAAATAAAAAATTGAGGATGGTATACTGAATCATTTCTTATAGGAGGAAGGGCGTAAGGTGAGTAGAATTTAGGTAAATGTAAGGAGGGAGAATGAACCATACGTCCTGAAGAAAGATAAAACATTAATATTTATCTATCTGTATACTTATTTATTTTTAATTTTACTTACTTTTGAGAGGGAGAGTGAGACAAAGAGGGAGGGGAGGGGCAGAGAGAGAGGAGGACAGAGGATCCAAAGCAGGCTCTACACTGACAGCAGAGACCCCGATGCAGGGCTCAAACTCACAAACTGTGAGATCATGATCTGAGCTGAATGAGCTACCCAGGCACCCCAAAACATTAATATTTTAAAAAGGGAACTGTGGGCATGGGTTATCAGGAAACATCCCTGACAAGAAGAGAAGATGGATATTACAGAGAGACACATTGAGAACTGATTATGCTTATGGGACACCTGGGTGGCTCAGTCAGTTGAGCGTTCAACTTAGGCTCAGGTCAGGATCTTGTGGTTGATGAGTTCAAGTCCTGTGTCAGGCTCTGTGCTGACAGCCCAGAGCCTGGAGCCTGCTTCAGATTCTGTGTCTCCCTCTCTCTCTCTCTGCCTTCCTGCTTGTGCTCTCTCTCTCTCTCAAAAATAAATAAACATTTTAAAAAAGTTAAAAAAAAAAAAAAGAACTGATGGTGCTTGGAAATTAAGGCTGATGGGACACAGACTGGAGGCCAATTATAGTTGATTAGCAAGGAAAGGAACTGATGAAAAGCTGTGTTTGCAGAAGAATCTAGAAGTTTAGACTACAATCTCCATATTACTCAATGCTCATTGCCAGTACTCAGCCCAGTGACTAGCATAAGGTAAGTACTGAATACATGTTAAGAATGAAGTCAGTCATGCTCTGATAAGGGTTTTCAATAGAGTGATAGCAGTGGAAATAAAGAAGTTCCATTATTTAGTGACAGTTCATCAAAATTACTAAGTATAAAGAAAAATAAAAGCAAAATAAAAAAATAATAATACCAATAATGCAAACTGTAACAGCACCATAGCACAACTGAGAAATCAAACCTAAAATGTGACTATGTATCTGCTGTGACTGCCCTGTGTCTTCACTCTTTATCCTGAACCCTAGAGCCATCATCACCATATTTCCTAACTTTGAAGCAACATAGAGCTGTCAACATCAGAGGGAGGCTGTATTTCATTGTAAAGAACGATGAGCCAAAGTAGTCTGCAGTATGGTGGGGTATAATTATAATCACTATTCTGCCTCAAGGTAAAGAAGTGTGCCAAGAAGGTTGAAACAAAGATCTCCTGGTGTTTTTCTGGTAGCACACAACCTGAAATTGGATTATTCTATGTATTACTCCCTCACTTCTTTACCTAAATGCCTCACTTTCTACTTTTACTCTCTCTCCCCATTCAAGTTTCATCACAACCCTTAAGACTCAGCCGTTTCATTAGAAATGTCCATAGGAACACATCGGCCCACAGCAATTTTTGAAAAGCCGTCAAAGCCAACTGAACCACCATCAGGAGTTCATTGTTACTTAATTTTTCATTTGTACAAGTTCCATGAGGGACTAGAACAAGTATGGATCCAGATTTTTGTGGAGGCTGAAACTTATACAATGTGGATTCTTTCTGAAAAAAATACAAAACAGTAAATTAAAAATTAGAGACAAAGCATCAGAATAGCTGGCCCATGCAAGTGAAGAGCCCTAAAGCTTAAGCTTCACTGTAAATCCACTTCTGCTGGGTATTTATTTGATCCCCATAGAATGTCCAGCACAGGCTTATGCATACTAACTACTCATGCTACATTCTTTCCCTTAGTAATTTCATCTAAACTATAGTTAAAACTATCTACTAATAAGGAAACATTTGATGATCCTCATTCATGCAATTCTTTTTCTGAATACCCGCGTCCTTAAATTCACTTGTCCATGGGCAATTGTACCTGAATACCTAATGGTCCCTCAAATTCAATTTAACTAACCAAATTAATCTTAGTTTGAAAATTTCCTTAATTCCCCATATCTGTATTTCCAATAATATTTTAGTTTATTTACGTGGGACTCTCCCTCTTTCTCTATCATCCTGCCAGCCTTCTCATTTCCATTTTCAATCAATATTTTAATTGGACCTATCCTTCCCCGGTCTAGGTTTGAAAAACAGTAATTCATTTACATGTGACCTATATAATGCCTACAGATAATACTTAGGGTATATACAAAAGTTTGGAAATTTTGCAATAATTCTGTAGTTGCCCAAGAGACTAGGACTTGGGAACTGATTGCCTAAACCTTTTCTTTTGGGACTAACATTGAATGAAACTGAGACATTAAACACAAGAAATTAACTCTGACATATTTAGGACTTTGTTAGATAATTCCTAGGACTGCTTGTCATTATCTTTTAACAAGTTCTATTTTTATTTTAGCATTCACAGATTTTCCATTGGGAAACTGACATCCGTGGGAATATTTTCAGCTTTACATATAGATAACCCACTTTGGAATGGGGCTATGTGTGTTTTACTGATATCTGATCATTTCCTAATATGCTTGGCCTTAACCTATCTCTGTCTTTTCATTTCTCCCTTCAAATCCTTACTTTTGTTTGCTTGAATTTTCTGAGCTCTTTCAAAACTATTACTTAAAATGCTACATTATGTATTTAAAAGTCACCTAGTTCCACAGGCAAAGCTGTGCATCGGTACTTTTTCACTATGAACACTGCATGGCAATGATGAGGTACTTGGTTAAGAACCTGTCAACTTAGCAGGAAGGAGACTGGTTTAATACTCTGATAATTGCTATTTACAAATTTTACCAGCTGAACTTTTAGGTAAATTAAAGTCTTTTTACAAAAAGAGATATAAAAGGAAACATGCATACAAAAAATAAGAAAGCAAAAACACTGAATTTAGTGAAAGAGGTTGAGTTTGGCAAGAATTGGAAATATGATTTACCTAGATATATTGATATATGACATTTGTTATTTGACCTCCAATTTAGTAGCAGCAGAGGCTATCTGAATTTAAGGACAGGAAATCAGACATTCAAAAGTTCTTGCTTACTAATTCCTGGAGAAGGTAGCAGAAGAAAAGTAAGGAAGTGATACAAACAAAGCACTCCTCAATTCAGGAATAGCAGATTTACCCACAGGCAAAAAAAAGTCCACGGACACTGGTAACCACTCCCATTTTTCTGAGATGATCTCTGATGATGCTGCATGAGTCAGCAGAGAGAAAGTTCTTATGTCAAATAGCTGGGGAGGTGACTAAGTCCTGTCAGGGCGCAGGAGCCATGGCTGGAGTGGCTCAAGGCCTAGGATACCTAAGTCCTCAGGGTAGAAAGAGAGCCAACAGGAAGCATGGATGGGGAGGTAATATCATGTTTCAACCTTTGGGGGAATAAATGAAGTAACAGTTTGAGCCATGTTGAACAATGTAAGAAATGAGGCCCCCATTTAACCTGATCAATCTTATCTGTCTCGATGAAGCTGGATGAATATAAAAGTATCTTTCTGAGACCAGATTTGTCTTAATATTGATCCACAAAGAAAGATGAAAGACCTAATTGGATCTTCCATTTTAATGAAACAGTCCCTCTCTCTTAACATATTTGCAAATTCTCCAGCGGGAAGAAAGGTGTAAAGGCATGAATATTAAAACCCATGGAAAAATGATTAGAGAACATATTTCTGAATGAAATTCTTCATAAGCAAAGTAATAATGGATGCCAAAGATAAACACCCAAAAAATAAATTAGATATATAGAATATCACAGGATGATAGAACATTAGTGATAGTATATGAAAAATCATCCATTTCAACCTTCTACTACATAAAGGTTTTTGTTTCTTGGTCCTTTTTAAATGACATTTCTTAATTGTGGTTACCTGGCCTCTGATTAAATACAAAGATGACTAAAAATGTACTTCCTTACAAGGAAATATAATCACTTACACACACACTCACACACACACACACACACACACACACACATATATAACAGATCCTTCTAATTTCATTCTTATACTAACCGTCTAAGATAAGTGGGTAAGTATTATTATCATATTCATTTTATAAATAAAGGACTTGAGACCCTGCAGGGTTAAGTGATTTTTCCTTATTTGTTCTTGCTTACAAAGCTGGAAGTTGGTAGAGACAATACTTGGAGCTAGGTCTTTTGGCTCAAAAGCTGTGTTATTTCCATCATGCCATAAAATTATGTGAATGATCATTTATAAAAGAATTCAACTTGGGGGCACCTGGGTACCTCAGTCAATTGAGCATCCAACTCTTGATTTTGACTCAGGTCATGATTACACAATTGTGAGATTGAGTCCCACATCAGGCTCTGTGCTGAGCCTGGGATTCTCTCTCCCCTTCTCTGTCAGCCCCTCTCCAACACTTGCAGTTGCTCGCTTTTACTCATTCTCAAAATAAATAAACTAAAAAAAATAATTCAACCTGATTTGTTTATTGAAATTATGTTACATTTAAATTATAAACTACCCCAAATTCTTTCCTTTTCCTTCCTTATTTTTTACTGAGGGGATAAAGTATGGTATAAACACATATACATATGAACAATATTCTTTTAAACAGAGAGTGATAATTTGATTCCCTAAAAGCTTTCATTCATTTTCAACTTATAATTCTGTAAAAAACCCCAGAATTGTCTTATCTTTGTGCCTTACACATGGTATGACTGGTATGACACAAAGCTAGCCTCTAATTTTTAGTCAAAGACACAGTAGCAAGTTTGTTTACCATATTTTTATCCAAATACTGAACATGGCCAAAGACAGAATGAGAGAATCCTTCACCACCATCAATCAGGATTTCTTCGGCATGACTATCCAATCAACTGAAAAACTCAAATGAACCAATAATCTGTTCATTGGTCTGTCAGGAGAAACTGGTCAAAATACAGACACTCAGAGAAAACGGTTTTTCCCTGATCTACAAATCTGGAATTTTATTTATTTTAAAGAAATCTACTGACCACGTTACACTTTGTTCCCAGGGAACCCATGTTGGCTCCCAGTAGTCACTGTTTCCTTTTTAAAATGTTCTAGTACCTAGGCCTTTACTGTTGTTGTTCTTATTGACCTAATATCATTTTCCCATTTTAACTAGGACAATATTATATGTCACCAATACTGTGAAATGGTTTTGATATAGGGTTTCAAAAGTTAGCAATAGTATATCTATATTCACCAAATTATCTAACACCTGAACTTATTTATATTACTCTAATCATTTCTTCACTTGCCTTGGGTCTTTAATATTACAAAGGGCATAAAAGCATAATTATGATTATTTTACTTGATAAACAAATTGAAATTTAATTAAAATTCTTATTCTCCTTCACAGCCAGTCTCTCATTTTAAGGAGGCATGCATGTTAACAGATCACAAGATCTCATGGTAACTTAGAATGAAAGAAAATGAAAATTTAGTCTAAAACTGAGATCAGAAAACAAATCAGTAAACTTTTGTAAAAAATGAGGCACCTGGGTAGCTCAGTCAGTTAAGCATGTTGGCTCTTGATTTTGAATCAGGTCATGATCTCACAGGTTCATGAAATCGAGCCCTACCTTGGGCTCTGTGCTGACAGCAAGGAGCCTGCTTTGGATTCTCTCCCTTGCTCTGTCCCTCCCTTGCTTGCACATGCATGCCCCCTCTCTCTCTCAAAGTAAACTATAAAAAACAGAATTGAGGGGTATCTGAGTGGCTCAGTCAGTTAAGCATCTGACTTCAGCTCAGGTCATGATCTCACTGTTTGTGAGTTGGAGCCCCGCATCGGGCTCTGTGCTGACAGCTCAGGGCCTGGAGCCTGCTTCACATTCTGTGTCTCCCTCTCTCTCTGCCCTGCCCCCACTCACACTCTGTTTCTCTCCAACAATCAATAAACAATAAAAAAAAAAATTTTTTTAAAGATTAAAAAAAACAGAATTGAGATCAGAAATACAAAGAACTAACTTTACATTTTTTAGTATTTCTCATTTAGCTAATACACCATCACTGCAATCCTATAATACAAACAGAAAAAATATTATACACTCTTATTTTACTCCATAGGGACTACAGTGCATGATAAACAAGATTCAATACAAAAAAGAAATTTTAAGTCTGAAGAAAAAAAAAGAAGAAACAGTAAGTCTGATCTCTCTTACAAAATAATTTTAGCACTTGCATAATGATTAAAAATAAAACTTATTAATCAAAACAAATTATGAAAGCCATTGTATGATGCTTCTTATTTATTATACCTGTTCATATCCTTGATAACTTGGAAAATTCCATTTTATGCAATAAACTTCTCAATCATTGGTGCAACAAATTAAATTGGGTTCTGATTAAAGAATACTATGACCCAAGTTCAAAATAATATTCAGATTCATATTGTGTATAAATTTATTGTACATATTAATAGCACATGTATGCTTTGCTTATATTGTTATTAATATATGCAAAAGAAACTAATTTTTTTAATCTTATATTCAAATACACCCATACAACACAATGAAGTAGATTTATGACATATTTTTTACACATCCTAACAGATTATATATAAATATATACTTTTATTTTAGAGCTAGATTTTGAGTTGTTTTATATTATATAAGTATTATATGTACTTTAATGTATATATCTTATGCAAGTATATATATAGTATCCTTTAATATAATGCTTTATGCAAGTATTTTGCATTAATGAAAAAATATTTTCAAGTTTCCTATAACATGACATTTACAAGATAATGTAGAAGTTTTTTTTTTTGAGCATATCACCATCCCACTTACAACATCATGCATGTCTTCTAATGAACTCAACCATACTCAAAAACTTAATGCCAGACCAGACCAATATCTTTGTATTAAAAGACAAGTAGGAATTATACCCATTTCGAAGTTAAAACAATAAAAACTAATTCCCAACTTTCTACAGTTAAGGCTTTGTGGAACTCGAGCCGAAATCCCTTTATGTTCAATCTAGAAGTGTATCTGATCTAGTAATATCCTATAGACTTTAGGCAGTTCCTTGAGGTGCTAATGATATTAGATATTAGTTCATCATATTAGCATCACAAAAGATAGACAGAAGAACAAAGGTCAAAAAGAAGGTAAAAGAAAAATCCATCTGCTAAGTTAATGATTCTGCAATATAAAATGCTTATCTTAAGATATGCTCATACAATTACATCATGCACATGCATAAGATAACAGTAATCTTGGTTATACCAAGAAAAAGATCAACCACAAATTGGCAATCATATGTCACTCAAACTCCATAAAATAAACAGGTCTGGTAAAGGTGTGCTAGAATGAAGTATAACTGAAGAAGCACAAAACTTAGAAATCAGGAAACCAAGTAATTTTCTCAATCAATATCTTCACATGTATACATTTGGTATGTATGACTTTATGTTGACTTTCAGTTTTATCTATAATGTTCCAAGCAGAGAAGTGAGGGAAATAACTTGATAACTTGAAAATATAGAAACTCACTATAGAAATACATCACCAAAAAATTATAATGGAATACATAGTAATACATTATTATATGAGAAGCTGGGTTTTATTTTCCTGAGAGTTACAGGCTTTTCCTCTAACCTCAGATAAATAACGCCTTTGTGCATTATAGCAAAACATACAGAGAGAATTTGGGATTGTTAAAAAGTCTACTGTATATTCAAGTTTGAATTTCTTCAGGAATGAGTAAAGATCTCAACACTGCAAAACCCAAAAGGCATAACTATTCAGGATAAATAATCACTTTGAGTCAAATGAGTTCAAGTGATCTGTACCTCGTCGCATTTCATAAGAAAGTAGAACAGATGAGGTGAATACACCTGTTGCACAACAATCCTCCCAACTGCAACTCCCAGATCCTCAACTTAGTCCCTCAAAGATTATAGGTACCTCTAGAGAGAGAAAGCCTCAGCAGCTCCCAAAAGATATATTACTTCTTGTAAGGTACCTGGGAATCTGAGCTTTAACATAGACATTGGACATGCACTGAGTGACTCCTAATTTTGTCAGAAGCTCATCTGTCAGCATACTTTGTCTGGACACCTGTGTCTGAAGTTTTGGGTTCCCCTAAAATTCTCCGATATCTGCTTCTCATTCTCTCAGAAGCTGTGCTTAAAAAGAGTAGCTCCTTGGAAAATGTTGAAAGTGTTTCTAGCCCAAACCCTTAACCCCCACCAATGATCAGAAAATAATTCATCTCTAATTTTATTACTTTACATTCTTTAAGCACACATTTACAATATCACCAGTAGTGGTTGCCTTTACCACTAAGATATCTTCCTTCATCCCTGCCTCCTTCAAACTTGTCCCCTATATGATAAACCAATTTCTGATCTGCTTGATTTACAGTATGACTATCCTTCTCTGTTTAATTCAGTAAGTAAATATTTATCTGAGCACCTGTAGGTACTAAGCTAAATTCTCAGATAGAAAGGTAAAGTAGATGAGACAACTGCCTTTGAAGGACTGATAGCACATTTGAGGCAAGACAAGAGTGACTTTAAAGTGTAGTAAATGCTGGGACACCTGAATGGTTCAGTCGGTTAAGTGTCCAACTTCGCCTCAGGTCATGACCTAGCAGTTCATGAGTTTGAGTCCCTCATCGGGTCTAGGCTGACAGCTTGGAGACTAAACCCTGCTTCATATTCTGAATATTCATATTCTCCCTCTCTCTGCCCTTCCTCCATTCACACTCTGTCTCTGTGTGTGTCTCTCTCTTGAGAATAAATAAACATTAAACATATTTTAAAGTGTATAAATGCTAAATTGAGGTATGTATATGATCCAGAAATTCCACTTCTAGGTATTGCTCTCAAGGAAATCAGTATCTTAAGGAGGTATCTGCACTCCCATGTTCAATGCAGCATTATTCACAATAGCCAAGATATGTAAGCAACCTAAGCATTTGCCAACAAATGAATGGACAAAGAAAACATGAGATGTATCTATCTATATCTATACCTATCTATATCTATCATCTACATCATCTATATCTATCTCTCTATGTATACACATACACACAATAGAGTATTACTTAGCTATAGATTTTTTTAAAATCTTGCCATTTGCAACAACATGGGTGAATCTTGGGGGGGCATTATGCTAACTGAAAAAGAGCTGAACAAAGACAAATATCATACAATCTCAATTACATATGGAATCTTAAAAAGGTCTAAGTCATAAAAAAAAGAGAACAAGAATGGTAGTTGCCAGGGGCTGGAGGGTGGTGGAAATGAGATGTTGGTCAAAGCGTAGACTCTCAGTTACAAGATGAATATGTACTGAAGATCTACTGCACATCATGGTGATGATGGTTCATAATGTTGTGTTTTATACATGAAGTCTGCATGCAGAGTGGAACTTGGGTGGTTGTAGCGCTACAAGAAAGGTAGCTAAGTGAGTGATAGATGTATTAATTAATGTGATTGTAATAATGATTTTATAATGTATATGTATATCAAATCATCACACTATACCACTTAAGTACTTAAATTTTATTTATCACTTATACCTCAATAAAATTAGGAGAGAAAAAAAAAGATATGGAGAGAGGCTATTACCAATAATAAATAGAGTACATAGCCCCATCTGGGAGAATTAGAGAAGATACCTGAATGAGATTGCACCAAAACAAGCCTTGAACCTAGATAAAGCAACAAGGAGGGAACCTAGCAAAGAAGTATGGTGGGGAAAAGTAGAGCAGGGAAGGGAAGGTTCCAGGCAGAGAGTGGTTCATGAACAAAGGTAAGAACCAGCACACAATCATGTGCTCATGAGCAGAGAATGTAAGTGGTTCTGAATTCGTAGATGCAATGAGGTAGCAGGGCATGGAGAATTATCCACGCTAACGACTTTGACTTCATGTTGTGGATAATGAGAAGGCTTTGAGAGATCTGGTGATATTTCTAGATTGATATTGGAAAACTATCAGCCTAGGATAGTCAGGTGAGGTCAGGTCCATGGGGTGTGAAAGGACTAAGTAGAATAAAGATGTAATCTAGCAAAATTGCCTAAGTCAGGGAGAAACAGGTAATGCCAATTTTTACCTCATTTCAGACCTCTGTCTCTATCTTTCTCTCACCTAACTAGACCAGGTTTTATGGTCCTGAATGAGTTTTAAAAAATGGAGTTCAGTGCTTTGAGGTTTATCTTCATGTCACCCCATGGTTACAATAGCTTTGATACAGAGCTTCACTTGTATACCTGACCAAGTTCGCTATCTCAGTAGTATATCCGGGGTATAAGAGCCTTATCACGGAGGTCTCTGCCCTGTGTAAGCCAGCCCTTATCCAATGGACTCTGTTCTTCTCTGAGCCTCAGCCTTGTGACTAAGTCTCTAAATAAGCTGACAAGCCTCCCTGTGACACCTACCTACCTACCTGCAGGGCTCACTGAGAGTTGCTGATCTATTATCTTCCCATTACTGTGCTCTGTCCCTTTTGGGGGGTAACACGTTGGCCCTGCCTGGGCTCACCTACTAAGAAAGCTTCATGAAAACTTGTTCTATATGACACACAAGAAACACCATATGAACTTGTGGTAGGACTTATTATGCAGTTGCATCCACCATGCCAGGAAACTGTCTACATCAAAGTCCAGTTCCTTTCAGTGACCAGATCAGGCCCATCATGAGACCAAAGTAAATTCTGTACAAGACAGAAAATAAACTCTATCTTCCTCAAAGAATTTTAAGTATAGTTTGTAATGACTACCATGTGTAGAGCTTGGCCCACAAGCTCACTGTGCAGTCATCCTAGTCAGGGTCTTTAAGAGGACTTTAAGAAGGTAGAAAGTCATAAATAACAATAAGAAGGTAGTAGAGTTAAGGAACCCAAGTGAAGTACTGGGGAAAAGAGCTAATAATTCAGAGAAGAAATCTGACAGAGTACCAGATGCAAAAAGGAAAAAGGAAAAAAACCCTTAAAGTAAAAGGTTATATTGGCTGACTTTTTGAATATGATAAGACAGATGCTGCAAGTGAAAAAAGAAAGCCTATGTGGTTAAGACCGATAGTGGACATATAAACAGTAAAGCAATTACTGAAAAATTCCTCCTTGACCAGCACTAGCTGGATAAAAATCCATAGAAAGTTTGGCTTTGATTTGCAGGGATGGAAAGGAGAAAAGAGGAGAGGAAGAAGAGGGGAGAGGAGGAGGAATAAGAGAAAGGAAAAGAAAGAAGGGAAGAGAAGGGTAGAATAAGGAAGAGACAGGAGAGGAGGCAAGTGGAAGGGTGGGGAAAGATGAGAAGGGAAGAAGAGAAAGAAGAGAAGAAAGGGAAAAACACTTTTAGCATAATTTTAAACAGCATATCCTAAGATAGCATGAAAACCAAGAAGATAACTTCAGTGCTATCATGGAATAAAGATCTCTGAATTAGAATTAGGAGGCATGAATTCTAGTTCTAATAGTCACTCAAATCTTTAGACAACCAACTACATTTTTCTTTTTCTTTTTTTCTTTTCTTTCTCTTTTTTCTTTCTTTCTTTCTTTAAGTAGGCTCTAAACCCAATGTGGGGCTTGAAATCACAAATCCTAGTTCAAGAGTTGCATGTTCTATTGACTGAGCTGGCCAGGCAACCCTAAGTATTTTTCTTCTCAGTTAAATCACTTTAAATGAGATGGGGGACTGCCTAATCTCCAAGGCCTTTCCTACTCTAGATTTCTACAAGTTTATCCTATGGTACTTAACAAAATCTGAAGCAATGTGTTTTCTTTTATGAAGGTTAATGACTAATTAACTTGAGATGATGTTTTGATTACAAGTGACTACAAAAATGTGTTCACTCACCCTACACTCCTGAAAAGAAATTCAACTATATTCTAAGATGCATGTAACTTTGAAGACTTTAAAGGGAAAAAAAGTGATACAAACATGGAGTAAATGACCATCTTTGACCATAGAAATAAAAACAAAAAGCTCATTTTATCAAATTTTCTAATGTTCTAAAAGTTATTTCCTACCATGAATATAATGAAAATAATCTTATTAAGAGGTTATATTTTATGCCTTCTAATAGTTTATAAAGCATTCCAATACATAGTATCTCATTTGATCATCATAAAAACACCATGTGTAGTAGGCCAAGCAATTGTCAGTTATTCTCATTTAATAGATCAAACTATTTCAAGCTATTTCGATCGAGATCTTCTAACTACTTGTTAAGCATTCTGAACTTTTTATATCCTTGAGAAAATCTTTACCTATGAAACAAAGACGTGATCCTAAGTTTCAGCTAAAGATTGATCACCATGTAAAGTTGAGATGAATTTCACAAACATGTAACTACTATCTTATATTTGTGTATAAGGCAACATAAGTGCACATAATTAAGCCTCTCTGAATAAGTTATCACTGAAGACATTTTGCTTGCCTAAACATTATCTGCTTTCTCTTAGAGATAGTACTGCAAAAGAAAAAAAAAAACTAGAACTGTTTTCTGTCTTCCTAATGTAAATGAAAGTGAGAACACAAGACAATCATCTTTAAAAAATCAAACTTTAATGCTGTTTCAATAGATATTATGTAAATTGGATCCATATTAAAATAAAGTCACTCCATTTTCCATGACATTGTAGTTATGAGATTGTTTGGTAAAGAAATGAATCTATGATGATCTCGTTCTTCTCTCCCAATTGAATTTGTACATCTTTGCTGTGGACATATTTCCCAAGCCATACAACATGACTTTAATTTTTTACTATGTATCTATTAAGCATTGCCCCAAAAATGGTTTGTAAAAGAGATTCCTCAACAAGTAAAGCAGTGGTTCTCAACTCTGTGTACATATTAGAATCATTTTTTAAAAAATACCTATGCCAAGCTGTACCCCAAACTAACTAAAAAAGAATTTGTTAAAGTAGAGAATATGGGACTTCAGTAGTTTTTAAAAGGTCTTCAGTCGATTGTCATGTGCAGCCATGGTTGTGAACCATGTAAAGCAGTACCTCTCCAACTTTCAAGTATTTATGAACCATTTGGAGATCTTGCTAAAATACAGATTCTGATTTATTAGCTTGGGATGGACCTGATATTTTGGATTTTAATAAATGACTATGTGATATCTAAAAGGTTCATCTGCAGAACACACTTATATTAGCAAGAGTCAGTCATTCTCAAACTGTGGCCCAATCCTGAAGCATTAGCATCATCAAGAACTAAGACCCTACCAGAGACCTACTAAATCAGAAACTCTGAAGTTAGAAGCCAAGTAATCTGTGTTATAACAAGCACTCCTGGTACACATTCTGGTACACCTTCAAGTGTGAGAAACACTAGTCTAAGCAAAAGAGCTTCCTAAAGCCAGAATAGTGGGCTGAATGAGGTTGGAAATGACTAATATTTTTATGCT
>CM053573.1:58746596-58827916 GCA_028646485.1 Cryptoprocta ferox
GTGCTTCATACTTATCACAATTTGCATTTGTCACAGCATGAGACTTGGCTGCTGTGTTCCTCTGTCCATGAGTAACAACAAATGATATAATTTATAGGTATATCAACATTAAAAAATGTATCTAATATACCATATTCCTAGGCAATATACAGTGTGCTATACTCTATTATTTACCAAATATATTTGATAAAGGATTTAATGAGCAATGAAGGGTTCTAAAAGTATTAGTAAGAACCAATAAATTTTGATTATCTTTAGTGAGTTAGCCACAAAGAAAAAGAACTTTCTAATTGCCACAAACTTTCCCTGAAGACCCGTGCCCACAAAGTTTGTTTTCAAATAGTGAATTACAAGTGGTAGAAAAATCACATATTGTGTCAGGAGTATGTTTGAGTGTTGACACTTTCTTTGTGAATGTAGGCATTCCAGATGCCTTATAGAAGAGAAGCCATTTTTCCCTTGAAATTTGCACAAAATTTTCACATTATACTGTCACATAATTATATCTTTCATGTTGTTTCCTCTTTTTCACCTCATATATAAGCAAGTAAGGAAATAAAGACCTAGAATTTTGAAAAATTAAAAACTTAACTACATTAAACTTAGATATTTGGTTTCTTGCAGTTAACATTTATTAGGTACATTTAATTTAAATGGGGAAAATGTTATCACCGTAAAAAGTATTATAATATCCTGCAAACCCCAAATAGGTTCAGAATAACAAAATAAATAAAATTTCAATGCCTCAAATTTAAAATATTTACAATCACAGTAGTTTGAAACCTTTGCATTTCATCATATATGCATTTATGCAATACGTCCAAATATGCATTTTATGTATTTTTTATAAAGTTACCTTGTGAATAGATACACTGGGATCAATTATTTTATTTTCTTTCTAGACATATGCTACTGACATTAAAAATGAAACTTTAAAGTCTAGATTAGGACACTTTTGTATTTGCATTTTTCCTTTGGCTTATCAGGAGACCTGAATGGTTTCAACATGCCAAGATTAACCTGGGGGAGAATCTCTACGAGAGCATGTGTGCAAGGGTGGAAAGTTAGAAAATCCAGTGCTAGAAACTTGTCCAGTAATTGATGAACTCTTAAATTTGTAGGGAGTGAGAGTGGGGCAGGTGGGCTCTGTTCAAAAAATATCCAAGATGTTCTCACAAGTCCGATGGTTATGTCTTATACATTATTGTGCGTACAAATATAAATGCAGATTCTGGTTCAATGTCTAGGAAGGAACCCCATGTACTGTTGTTGCCACCAGTGGTCTGTGGATCATACTTTGATTCTATGCCTTTAAGATAGATCTCATATAGAACTTCATGAAGACCTAGATTCTCATCGGGGAATCGTCAGGGTTAGGTTGGTATATATGAAAGTATACCTCTTTCCACCTAGTTTTGTCACCTTCATTCTACAGTCTTTTATTGTGTTTTTTTCTCAAATGATAGAAATTACAGAACAAGACCATCAAGACTAGTATACATCTCCTATTTTGTATAATTATACAAAATGAACATCGGTTCCCCAAAGAGACAATGTTTTGTTTTGTTTCTTTCATGGAAGTAAGGCAGTAAAGGTAAATGTTTCGGGGACAGTCAGCCAAATTGCTGTCACTGGACCACCAGAATTACAAACCTTCCTTGTGTCCTGTTGCCATTTCAGATTATTCAGGGCCACAGATTCACTGAGAAAGGAATTTTTTTTTCTCCATGCCTTTTCAGTTTCTCAGGGCCAAACATCTACTGTGGCTTCCAATGAATCAAGTTCTCCTTCCTCTCCTCCCCTGGAAGCTCATGCTCCCAGTAAAATGTCACAAATAAAGTCAAAGCAAGCCTTTCCCAGGCTAGACTTGTAAACAGAAAGCAAGAAAACCATTCTTCACCAGGAAACTGACCCACAAAGCTTACTGGGCTCAGTTAAAGAGATTGAGAAGAAGGTCAGCTAAGAAAACAAAGGAAACTCTCTCCATAGTTACTTCTGATAGAGCTCCATCAACCCAGAAATAAAAGCCTTGTCCAAGGCAAAAGAAAGAAAAAAAAGAGGGCACATTAGGTGAGATCTGGAAAAGCAATTGATTCTCACAGGTGACTTTTCTGCATGCTCTGTTTGTCTATCTTCTCTTTCCCAGTGAACAACTGCTTCAATATTTATTCTCATTTCTCACTACCCCCATTTCCATGCTATAACATCTACTGAAGTGTAATACTTAAAGAGTCCTTTTCTTTTAAGCCATAGACACATAGAAATACATCTATATCGTATGTAGAGATTTAGGTAGTAAGATGCCTCTCAAAAACACAGACTTCTATGCGTATGCTATATGAAAATATAAGAATATCTTTTTACTTCTGAATTAACATTTACATGTTTATCTAACTCTTTGATAACTATAGCTTAAGATAAGGTGATGCTGACTTACAAAGTTCATGGGAATTTAAATAAAAACTTAGACATCCAGGAGATTCACTTTTCCCATATTCAGTCTTAAAATCAGCAAAAACAAATCCTTCCAGGGATAGCACAAATTTATATAGAAAGCTTCCCTAGTAAAGGGTTAATGACGTTAGGGAGTATGAACGTTAGCAGTTGAGATGGCATGCTTATGTGTTTGCAAAAAACATTTTCTGCACCATGTCCAAATCCCTTTGCAAACAGATAAATTACTCTATAAATCTTATTACTCCATGTGGATAAATCATACACACAGGTTTGCAGGGCTGGAAAGCTGGTAGGGAAAATCTGCTTTGGATAGTAGGATCTCTGGGATTCATAATCACCCAGTGCTCAGGAAATGAAGAAAAGAGCACTCACACATTAGGATTTTCTTAGTTTTTACAATCTGCAGCAACACACACACACACACACACACATTCCTCTCTAACAAGGCTGGAGATCCCAAAGCAGGACACTGTGACAGCCAACCAAATTTATTTCTGAGAAAAGGAAAGAAAACTTTGCTGCTCTAGGCAGCTCTGCTAGAGAACTGCTCCCTGATGCCCCAGGGTTTATGCACTATCAGCTGCTTGCACACAGATTATAGGTTTATTTTCTATCGTGTACTGGTTTTTATTGCCACAACAAGCAATATTAACTGTATGGACAGACTGACACTAGGGCATTTTATTTGGACAAAATGAGATTTTAAAGGGTCTCCAAGGAAAACGTGTTTCTTTCTTTCTTTCTTTCTTCGTCTTCTTTTTTTTTTTTTTTTTAGTATCTGAAAGAAATTTAAGAAAGCTTGATAAAAGGGCACGGGGTATGTACAGTGGGTGGA
This sequence comes from Cryptoprocta ferox, assembly GCA_028646485.1. NCBI lineage: Eukaryota > Metazoa > Chordata > Mammalia > Carnivora > Eupleridae > Cryptoprocta > Cryptoprocta ferox. The sequence goes on from CM053573.1 coordinate 58,749,889, forward strand.
GGAGGGGCAGAGAGACGAGAAACATAGGAAAAGAAGCTTGAAGCTTTTTTAGAAATAGAATTAGGCTAGTCTCCATCTGAGTTTCTCTAGCTCACTGTCCCTTATAGGGGTCAAACTCCCAAGGACTGGGACTCTTCCTTTCCAAATTTCAATCCGAAATTACATTTCAGGGTTTGGCAGAGCTGCATAGAGATAGGACTTTAAGGTATATAATCAATCTGAAATACCCATTTTATGCCAGGTTAATTCTTGCCTAACCTTTGTGCTTAATATTCCTATTCTTAAATATCAGCAATTTGGCAAGTTCCTTTTTCTTTTTCTTCTCTTCATTCATGTGTTGATTTCTATCCACATTCCAGAAAAGGCTCAGTAACCAACCAAAGTTCTAATATTGATTTATTGCTCTCGATGTCAATTAGAAGATCTTACAGAAAGTCTCTAGTCCCGACTACTGCTGGGGCAGAGTGAGAGCCTTGATGTGCATATTCTCTCTCTTTCTCTCTCTCTCTCTCTCTCTCTCTCTCTCTCTCTCTCTCTCTCTATCACACACACATGCACAGCACACAGCACAGAGAATGCAGTACTGTGTACCACTCTGAGAGCCATAATTCAACAACTCCTCTTTCCCAATTAAAGAACCCCAACAAAACTCTTAAGTGCAAAGCATCTGAAACTACAAAAGCAAGAATACTGCCCAAGTGTCACTAATGCCATAGGTGAAGTTAGGCTTTCTTGATAAGAGAACCAAGGTCCTGAGAAATCAAACACATTTAAGCAACATTGCTGGTCCCTGATGGGAAGCAGAATTCCTTTGAAATTTGTTGGCAGATACCTGGGCCACTCAGTAAAAGGCGCGTGTGCACGCACACACACACACACACACACACACACACACACACAAGCCTGCAGCATCAGAAACTGGAGTTTAAGATCACACACACACACACACACACACACTCGCGCGCACAGCGAAAAGTTGCCCGAGAGCCCTACCTGAGGATGGCCGTGTCCCCCTGCCTCACGGTGATGTTGTCCGTGCCTCGGTTAAAATCCACGCTGCGAACAGGCAGTCCTGTGGGAAGAAGGCAGAGCAATCTCAGTAGGACCAGCGGCAACTGTTTTCGATCAGGCTGAACTCTGCCGACCATGGTGGCCACGCCGAGGTGCAGGTCCGCCGCGTACTCTGGAGGGTGTGTGCGTGCTGCTCACGCCGAGAGGGCTTTACAAACACAGGGCTTTCATCAACGGCCAAGGCGGAACGGGCTTTGCCAGTTTGTGCTCCTTGCCACTTTCCCTCGCTCTCTGCCTGGCTCAGTGTGTCTTCCTTCTAAGACTCAACAAAGCCCTCGTAAAACGCGAGGTGAGGGGGAAAGTCAGGGAACAAAATTTAAAATGAGAGAGTGCAAATATAAATCCCTCCAGAAAAGAGGAAGAGAAAGCTGCCGAAGGAAGGGGCTCTTCTCCGGTCTGCCCGGGGCTGGATGCTCCTTTGCCAGTGTCTGAGCTGAGCTCCTGCCCTCCCTAACCCACTTTCCCAGGCGGGCGGGCGAGGGAGCCGGCACCCAGCCTGCCAGGGAGTGTAAAGAAACCCACACAGCAGAGGCAGCAGCCCGGAGTCCCCCCCCCCCCCTTTCCTGTTTCTCCTTCCAGTCCCTCCCCTCTGCTCGCACCTCCCCCGCCCCCCTCGGATTTCAACAGCCCCTCCACGTCATCCCCTCCCGCCCTCCCTCCGGCCTGGCCCCTTGCTTTGCACAACTGCCCCCTTCAGCAGCAGCCAGCCTCGGAGAAAGCCTGATGCGCCTTTAGGTTGTCAGGACAACAGCTCCATCTGAGGCCTGGCTGATTTCCTTAAGAAGAGGGAATGGAGCTTGGATGTACTGTGTGAGAGAAAGGGGAGAAGGAGAGGGACTCCGGGCTGTGAAAGCACAGGAGAAAGAGTGTGGGAAAGGACAGGGAAAGGGGAGAGATGGATGGAATAGGAACCCGGGAAGGAGAGAAGGCAAGGAGAAGGCAAGCCCTGACAGACAAGGGAGTGGAGCAGAGAAGGATAGAAAGCATGGGGAGTGGAGGGGGACGGGTGCCCAAAGATGAGATGGGCAATGAAAACAGAAGAGGAACTTGCCATGGAAGGCTAGGATTAAAAGCCAAAGGTGGTTTCAAAACTAAATATTCCTGACCACTGGCTTTTCATACTCACATCTTGTCCAGTCTTTCCTCTCTCCTGCACTTTCTCTTACATGATTGAAAAGGTTTATTTTCTCTCCTTCCTTTATCGCCTCCCCCTCTTGGGAGCCCCCTTATGAAAGATGGATTGGAGACAATGCTGGTATTGAGTGGTCTGGAGTGTGAATGCCTGGTTTGTCTTTTCCAAGTGCCAGCCTCAGCAGCTGATTCCCAATCCCTAAATCAACCTCACTCTCCAGGAAACCCTCACTCAGTCCCACGCATGAGGAATGGTACTAAGGATTACTGTCTAAATGTCATGCTGCTGTTGCTACCTAGCTTGCTACCGGCACTTGCATCTCAAAATATTCATATGTAGGGAAAGACATTTGTATATCAGAAAGCTTGTCATTTGCGGACCACAATGAGGCTAAAGACAGCACTTCTGTGAATGGCAGACAGGTTACCATCATTTGTCATTCCTTCTACTCAGGGAGTCAAGCCAAGTGATAAGGACCTTAGGGGCTAACACTGTTGGTCACTCATGTGATAGCCCCAAACTGTTAGCTATCTCCCTCAGAGCTGATGTTGAGGATAAAAGATTGGGGAGGACCAGCCAAGGACTTCTTTTCTTTTTCTTTTTGAATTTTGTTTATTTATTGGAAACGTTAAGGCATTTACATGATGTAAAAATCAAGTGGTAGAGAATTCTGCACAGTCAACTGTTGTTCTCTTTCCTACTCCTGTCTTAAGGTCACTATTTCTCCTGTGTGGAGGCAACAAGTATTTCCAGTTTCTTATACATTTTTCGCTAAATATTCCAGGTATATATAAGTAAATACACACACACGTTCAGTCTACCCTTTTTAGTTACACAAATGATTAGCCACAGGCATGGGGTGGACCTGAGAATATGTTTAGGAATTCTTATCAAGTCCCATCAAAACATAAGCCCTAAAGAGGCACTTACCAGGCTGACACCTGCCTTGTCCCTCCAGAATTCAAAGAATTCATCTGCTGAATTTTATCAATTTGAAAGATAGATACACTCTTATAGATTATGTGAGGAAAGTAAGGAAAATTTTGTTTTTTGAGTGTTTCATACTATACTGGTGCTGATAAGCAGTGCCCAGGTAATGAACCAGCAATGTTCCATTACTAATTTGTAACTCAGCTATTTAAAACTTGGAACCCATTTTACCACAAAAAATTATTAAGCCAAGTGATCAGAAGAACTACAAACCCCATAATCCTGTGGTTGCCAATACCAATGGGAAAATGAATTTAGTGACAAATAGAAATGCATGGATTACATAACTCTCTGCAAAGACTGGAGGGAAAAGAACACCCACCCCACTCACCCCTGCCAATAGGTTTAACAATCCCCAGTGGGCTTCTTCGGAGCTTTTAGAGATGAAGGATAGGCTTAGATAGAACATCATCTTAGAGAAAGTTGTGTTTCTCCAATGGCAGGAGGAAGACAAGAAAGACCCAAAGGAATGGGGCCAGTAGAACATCTATTTCCATTGATGATGCCAGGTAAATGGTGTGATAAACCCACCATGGGAACTAGAAACTCTAAGTAGAAGGATCAGAAATGTTAAGAGTGTAAATATCCTTTTGTATCAGTGGGTTACACTCTGAATGAAGAAACAAAGAGTTTTTTCCAGGGCAAGCATAAAATATGGTAGAGTGGTAGCATATGCTTTGCAGGAGATGCTGCATAAGGGATGCTGACTAACACCTATACAAGTAATCTCAAATTACCAGTAGGAATCATCTGGTCCAAAGATGGAACACAGAGATTAACAAACTGGGGTTCAAAAAGCATTCACACCAAAATGACAGGAATGTGAAATTTGTAGCAAATCAGTCAAATCTGCAGTTTGTAACTACAATCACTCTGAGGCAAGAATGTATTAAGTTAATCATGATTGTAATCAGAAATGGAACAGACATGCCTAACCTAAAAGGATAAAATTGTAAGTACAAATTGATATCAGCAGAAGTGATACAATGCAATTAATGCTTTTTAAAATATTTTCTTTAAAATCTATTTATTGGCTACTTTTGTTAAACTAAAGTGACTTACTGTGTTCACTGGAAGTAAAACACAAAAAGAAGACTACATTTTAAAAATTCTCTGATTTAGGGGCACCTGGGTGGCTCAGTCAGTTAAGCACCCAACTTCAGCCCAGGTCATGATCTCATGGTTCATGGGTTTGAGCCACGCATTGGGCTCTGTGCAGACAGCCTGGAGCCTAAGGTCTGCTTTGGATTCTGTGTCTCCTTCTCTCTCTGCCCCTCCCTCGCTCATGCTTTATCTATGTCTCTCAGAAAGAATAAATAAACGTTAAAAAATACAATAAATAAAATAAAATAAAAATTCTCCAATTTAGACTGATAACTTATACTGGATTTCTGAAGAATTTTTTAAAAGAACATAGTTTACTGTATAAGTTAACTGTTTGATATTTACCATTTACATCCAGGAGGCACTTCAAATTCCACTTTCTGCCCCAACTTTCAGCACAGAGGCAGCATTATGTAACTGATGAAGGTGAGAAAAGAGGAATAACTGGATGTCCAAGCCATGCACGTGGCTTATCCCATCATTTATAAAATAATATATCTATTTGTGGCTGTACCATTGACTTCCATTTCAACTTTATGTTCTCCCTGAATTTTTCCCCTTTTTACTCTCTTGTAGATTCCTTCTGTTTTTCTCACCTCCAGGATCTCTCATTGAGATCTAATACATTCTAATAAATCCAATATTTTATTTACACACACACACACACACACACACACACACACACACCATATAGTGAGTAACGTATCTCATCCTAATGGTCACTCCGCCAAATCTACTCCAATATTAACTCCTCTGTTTGCTTTCCTAAGAAATGTAAAGAAAGGAACAAAGAGACGAGGTACTGAAATTTATTCAAGCTATTTTTCTGAATACCACTATATGCATTCTTCCAAGAGGGCTGGCAAAAATGAACATACTTTCAGGTTATTTGTGAGGCAAGTATGGCTGTTAGCCATGTGAAATAGCCATCATCACCCAAGTAAGATGATCTTAACTACTACTTTAAAATAACATACTGCCTTCTAAAAGAGGCTTTAGAAGATTCTGGCACTCTCCAGGGACAAATGCTGCAGGAAAAACAAAAACTGGCTATCGTCTGAGCACCCTAAGAAGCATGAAAGGTTTATTCTTCTGTTTAGCTTTGTAAAGTAACAGGCTCACAAGAAATCCAGATGCAGCCTGGAATGAACAACTAATTTAGTTACATTGCTTACATTTTATGCTGAACATGTCTATAATATTATTAATATACTACTCTACATTTCTACAGTTGTAAGGTCTTAATCATAATAACGCCATGCCTGTACTTTACTTTCATAAGTGGAATTAGCATTTCCATATGAACTAGAAATGCAGAACTGTTAATACTTCTCCTTAGGATTCCTGCTATGACATTTTCAATGATTTCATCGTAATTTAGCAATATTGAAGTATCTCAGTTTATGTTCATAAGCATGGCACTATCTCGTGTGAATTTCCTTTGGAATCTGGCTTCTTTGAATATGGTAGCATCATCCACATGTGTCTCACTGCCTAACAAAATCAATCAGCTTCAAGTCAGTTAAATATTGTTCAATCCTTGCTACGGAAGCCTCAGCGATGTAAAGTGCTCAATCTATACTCTGCACAATTAAAATTGCTCTTCATGGTTTGCTTTTAGTTCATGCCTTTGTGGCACATCGTTATATTGGTCTTCTTTGCTCATTCATTCTGTTTTGGTAGGTGTCAATGCTTGGATGTGTCCAAGTTTTCATAACGTCTTTGAGGTTTGAGAGCTGCTGGTTGGGTCCTCCCATACCAGCAAACTTACTCTCATATATATGCCTTATTATTTCACATACATGTACTTACTATCCTATAGAACCTCCTCTTTTCTAAATTGACCTCTCCATCACCATGTCCAGGGAGGAGACAATTGCCAAGCAATGCTGGATCTGCATTGCTGCTATTCTTTTATCTGTCCCTCACATGCGGGAAGAACATTGCAACACCTGGAAAGATGGTGGTAGCAGCACCTTTAGTATACCAAGATGTTAGTACAAGAAGGTAATCAGACAATCATATCCTCTATTTGTGGTTACTGTAGTGACTTGGATTCCTACAATCAGGAAATAGGCCAAGGAGAAATGAGGAAGACTGAAGACAGGTGTGCAACTGTGTACTGTGACATGCCCGGTAGGTTTATGATTCATTCATTCACATGGTGTTTATTGATTGATATGATAGTAAAGTAAGGGAGACCAAGACTCTGTTCTTGGAGAGTTTACATCCTTGATGGAGAAATAGACACTAAACAAGTAAGTACATATTAAGATTATTTTGAATAGTAAATGCTATGGAGAAAAATATGTGTGATACAGAGAAAATGGCCCAGACGAATGGTGGGGAGAATATATGTCCTGAATTCTCAGGAAGCAGACAAGCAAATATCTGCAAGAAAACTTTTTTAGATAAAAGAAAGGACATGTGGAGAAGTTCTGAGGCAGAGATGGGTATACCATGCATGAGGAAACAAAACAAGAATAATAAACAAGGAATATAGTTTATGTGTATGTTGTAGGAGATAGCTAGAGAAAGCAGACGAGATTAGAAATTGAGGAAGGGTCATAATGAAAAGATTTCCAAGGTAAGAATTTAGATTTTATTCTAGTGATGTGAATGATCAGTAAAAGATTTTAAGCAAGGGATTGACAGAATCTGATTCATATTTTAGGAAGATGCTCCAAATACCATATGAAGAATGGATTGTAGAAGAGCAGTAATGGAAGCAAGGAGACAAATGAAAGGAAATCTTTGTCATCCAGTGGCAACCTGCTTGGACTGGGGGCGTGGTGGGGGGGTGGATAGAGAAACAGAAATGGAGGAAAGATTGAGTTAACCAGATCTGCTCATAATGGGAAGACCCTTTCCCAAAAGGCCATGTTCTATCACAAGTAATCAATATTTCCCACCTACCAGCATTCTCCCTTGCGGTATTAGATCAATTCTGGTGTTCCCTTACAGGAAGTCACCACTCCTCAAATAAGAACGGACAGAAAGCCAAGGAGACTGTCATTTATACTAGCTAGTCAATAAACAAACAAACAAACAAACAAACAAATAAAGCAGAAACAAAACTGTGTCCCAGTTGGTACTTTTCTTCAGGTATAAACTACTTACCTTAAATATGTTTATTATATGCTAATTAAATGTCAGTATGAGAAAATGTTTTGCCACAAATTAAGAAGCACCAAACAAGATGAGAAGATGCCATTTAATTGCTAAACTTTACTAAATATATTCTTACATATCTATATTTATTTAGCAGGCAATAGTTATCCTGCTAAATCGAAATGAAATGCCTAGTTAAATATCTTGAGGCTATAAATCATGTAAATAACACTAATATGTTTTCTCAAGAGTTTACTGACAATATTGAGCTGCAGGGCAAGTCTAGTGTTAGGTCATTATCTTATTCAAAAGGTCCCAGAAGTTTGCTGCTTACAAGAATCTTCCTTTCCTATCTGTAAATCATATTCTCAGTCCTTTTCTGTTAGTAATTAAATGTAGGAGCACTGCCCGCATGAGAGGAAGAGAATTCCTAAAATGTGTCTCATCAATGATGTCGCTATCTATGTAAAAACCAATTCACTAAAATAAGCAATTTTTGAGACCTACCATATAACAGGTAATAAGCTTTCAAAAAACAGTAATGTACAAAACCGACACTCTACCCCAAAGAATATAATGAGGGGAATGCCTTTCAAAGCCCCTCCTAGAGAGGGACCAAACATCATCATTATACAATACATATTGCTATACAATATACAATATAAGGTAAGCCTCTCAAAATTGCTCTCCATTACAGAGGAGGACCAAAGTTAATCAACATATATGTCCAATCTTCTCTGGTGCTGAGCAATACCGCAAAATAATAAAATTCAGAGACTCAAAACCCAGATGGAAAAGTTAGGTAAACACATACGAAACAGAATAAGATAGACAGTGAATAACTGAGTAATAAATTATAAGGGATCAGAATTTTAAAAAAAAGTAGTTCATAAAAGGTAATCAAGAAAGAAGCTTCTGGGAGTAAATGGTATTTTAAGTAACCCCTGGAAGATATATAAGAGGAGAGTGGAGAAAGGCAATACAAGAAGGATGGCAAAGATGCAAAAGATGTCCATGAGAACCTAGCTTAAAACAAAGAATGGAAATGGAAGAAGATTTACCTGACTAGCAGGTGGGAGGAGAGAAAGAAAGCTGAAGAAAAGAGGTACATAATTAAGAATCCTAGATACTTGAATGAAGAATCCCACTTCACCTCATCATCTCCTATATGGAAGCCTACTTTAGATTGCAAAGGAGTGAGATGAGATATGAACATCTTAGGGAGATTATTCTGGCAATGAGAAATTAGAGGTTAGAAGGAAGATGAAGTAGAGAGACTAGTTAGAAGATGAATAAAGTTGCTGGACAGATGGGAAAGGGATAAGCATCATTCATTATATACATTGTTGCTTTCTAATAATGATGAGGCATGAAGATTTTCTTTCAGAGACTTTACATTATTGGGGAAGGTAAGTTGTAGGAAAGGATGTGGAGGTAGACATGAAAAATTCAGAATGGAAAATGATTGTGTTTTTTGTAAGTTGGGGTCAGTGATGGTCTTAGGCAAGTTAATGAGTTTGTCTTTTTTCTACATGTGAAAAGGAGCCATTAAAGAAAGGCTTTGTGTAAGCAAGTGATGTAAACAGACTTGTGTTTTAAGAAGATAGCTAACTAGCAGTGGAATGGAAGATACACTGGACAAGTCAAAGTCAGGGAAGACCAGTTATAATGTTTCTGAAACAGAACAGGCAAGACATGATAAAAGCAAGTCACAAGACAAGGACAGTGAAAAGAAAAAAGAGGTCGAGATTTTCAGAGGAGATTCGGAGAGGGACTGATAGTCAACTAATTTGAAATGGAAAATTCATTCTCTCCCCCCTCAACCCTGAATGAATACATATGTGTGTGTGTGTGTGTGTGTGTGTGTGTGTGTGTGTGTGTTTTCCCCTCTAAGTCCAGGCTGATAAAATGAGAAAGTTGAGGTAAGAAACTTTTAGAGGAAATTTGGAAATTCTACTTTTAGAATTCTGAATTGGTTCCTAAATTGGTACTCAAATAGTCTGTACCTCCAGATGGACATGTTTAGGAAGTTGTCACAGGAATATGACATGTTTCATAGGAGAGCTATCTCTGAGTTCTGTAATTCCCCCCATATTTTTTCTTCTGTTTTATCTTTCTTTCTCTCATTTGCTTTTGTAACTTCAATATGTAAATACAGCATTGAGCTAGTGACATATTTGCCAATAATATAAACCTCATTTTAATTTTTAAAAGTGCATGTGCACATAGCAATTAACTGATTCTGTGTTTCAAGAAGAAATATAATCTGAACTTGTCTCCCTCTGCTGGTTGCACACTGAAGTATCTTGGGTCTTTCAAAGCAGAGTAATAGTATAAAAGGAAATATACAATAATAATTGTTATGCAAAAGTAAGGAACTTTGCATTTCATAATGCATGGTGACACACATAATTTCATATTTTATCTTCACGGTAACACTTTGAGATAAACAGTGCAAGTATTATCACCTGACTTATCAGAAAAACACTTCAACTCCGACCCATTAATATCTCATAAGAAATTAAAGAAATCAGAGGAAAATCAGGAAGCATATGTAATTAAAAGAATTGCACACTGTTAAAGCTAAACCCAGAAGGTCTCCTTGGCTCAATCCCTCAACTTCATAGCTAAATCATGGAAACCTAGAGTTTAAGTTATTTCAGATCACTGACAATATTCAGAGAAGACGACTCTCTAAACAGTACTCTTTCTATTGTATGTTGCTGCCTGCCTAATATTGTCAGGATATTAATTCCCTACACTTCAGATGAAACATTTACATAAGTATACTGGGCTGTAGATTATCAATGCCCATTTCCCTAAGGCTAGATCCACATTGCATTGCATCAGAATAGTCCAGAGCTATGTTAAATTTACAAGCAAGTAAGAAACAAAAAATTAAAGGCAGGTACATCAATTGAACAAATAGATAATGAGGCAAACTCCAATCCTTAACTATCTAATAGATTTCTAATCTGTCCAGCCTTCGGGCTCTAGAACCATAGGTAAGACTTCAGATGATTTTCAGACATGCCAGGGCATTATAGATTTTGTCAGCAGAAGAACTGGTGGAATTCCTCACCCTCTAACTGCATGGGACGCTCTTTTCTTCTTCCCTATATGCTCTCCAAAGACAGTGTACTACAGCTCTCCGGCTATTCACTCAACATCCTACTCTCCAAAGATATCTCCAATCATAATGGATAGTCCCATTCTCTCTTGGAAGAAAAGAAAAACAGCAATAAATAATTGGTACTTGTGTGTAAGTGATAAATTCCAACTCCTGAAGGATGTGAATATTATACAAGGGGAGTTTCCGAAATCTGGCAAATCTCTATTTGGCAAAATATATGGAGAAGGTTTTTTTGTTTGTTTCTGTTTTTGTTTTGTTTTCTGTTTTTTTTTTAAATGGAAGAATCAGTTATTAATATTTGTGTTTTATGGACAAAAGATAAAGGCCATTCAGTCAAACAACTGCAAAAGTCACTTAAGAGATGTAAAATTAAAATTAAAAAAAAATTTACATCATCTTAGTCCATGAAGTCATCCCCTCACATAGAAGAAAACTTACCTTACACCATCAACATATTGTGCCTCTTAAAAAAAAGTTTTTATACAGGTGTTAGATATTGGTAAGGAATAGAGAAATAACAGTGAAATTTTATATAATACATATATACAGATATAAACAAATATAGGCAATACAGACAATTCTAAAACATAGACAACATCTAATATACTTGGTAAATATTTCCAATACCCATATCCAACAACAATTTATCAGTTAAACTTTTCACACAGGATTTGTTTTTTTCAGTAGCAAAATCAAAATAAGAGTCCTTTTCTTCAGTGGTGTTCTCTTATTCTATTGCAAGAAAGCATGACAGAGTATTGATCTTAGGCTAGAATCAGGTTGGTAAGTGGCTTTAGAAGCCTTTTGTGATGTTTGGAAGCAATGAGAACGAGCTGATACGAGGAATACTTGCTGTTTCAGGAAAAATAGTTATACTTATAGCTTTGAAGTAGAAAATATCTAGCATGGATATAAGGACTAGAAAATTTGGGGAAACAGGAGGATAGAGAAACTAATAAGCAGATGCGAAGATGTGTATCTGATACCACTAAGTGAACAAGAAGGAGTATAAGACAACAGGTGCAATGAGAGATGAAGATAATAAGGAAGTGAAGGGAAACAAACTTATAATGTGATCTATTATTTCCTAAAATAGATAATTTTTGTTCATCAGCTAATGTGAGAATGTCTAATGCTGGTTACCTATTTTAATGCATATAGCAAATGATTGAAATTATTTTTCTTGGGGAAAAAATGACCACCTTGTTATTAAAAAAAACAATACTAAATGATGATTTTCAAATTCTTTCTACTCCTACCAATTTGGTTTACATTATTTTTGGTTTATGATATTATTAACAATAGTTTGATTATTTAATTAAATAACGAATTTAATGATCACTTCTCTGTAAGCAGGTATTCGGAAAGATCTTTGGAACCATTCACTCTGGGCTCTATGATAAGTTCCCTCAGTAATAAGAAACAATCAACCTGGTTAGGAAAAGATCAACAAATAGATTGGTGAATAGTTAGCGATTAAATCTAAAGTTATGAGACGATTGCTCTAAATGCAAAGAATTTCAAACGTGGAGATCACTTCAACCCTCTACTTGTCAGTCAGGATACTAGCACAGAAGACACAAAGAAGGATAGGGAAAGATCCCTGCTCTCAGCTATGAAAAGAGATACAAATGGTTAGACAATAAAAGTAAGTATGACCTGGGCAAATGCTCTCATGGTACTGTGTCCCAGAAAGGAGATTACCTAATCTAGACTGGAGGGAATGTTTTCTGAAAGAGATGGTAACAGACCTCTATCCTGAAAAATAATTTATCTGAAAAGGTAGTACTTAGGGATTATATCCTTCATGGTTGGAAATGAGTGTGGAATAAAGTTCAGGAGGTCAGACCAGAGGGAAGAATATCAAGTTAGGAGGCAACATCTTGGAGCACACTGGGGCAGAGAAGAAAGTGCCCCTAACCAGTAAGGATCCCTTCTGGGGAGCAGTATGAAACTCATTTCGATAAGGAGAGAGGAGATGAACTATAGCCTAAGAAGAAAGGATGAATGAAATCTAAACTTAATACATTAGCAAACAAGAAGCGGTTTTATTTTCTTGAGGAAGGTCTTAAAGTGGCACTCGGTGTAATAATTGTATAAAATGGAGGGATACTGTCCAGTTAAGGCACTATCTCAGTAACTCAGGCTTGAAAGGTAATGATTTTAAAGTGAGGGTGGAGGGGCGGCTCACTTGATTGAGCATCTGACTTCAGCTCAGGTCATGATCCTATGATACCTGGGTTTGTGGGTTTGGGTTCAAGCCTCATGTCAGGCTTTGCGCTGACAGCATGGAGCCTGCTTTGGATTTTGTCTTCCTGTCTCTCTGCCCCTCCCCCACTCGTGCTCTCTGTCAAAAATAAAATTAAAGTTAAAAAAAGATAATAAAGTGAGGGTGGAGAAGAAGGATAAATGTCAGAAGTATAAAGGAAGAGTAAAAAGGAATTGTTAAATAACCAAATCAAATGGGTAAGAGGAAGGTATCTAAGATGAGTCCCGTGAATCCCTTCTGGGTTTCTGGAGAATGTGGTCATTACTGCTAGAGATCAAGGAGTTGCAAAAGCAGAGTGGAGTGTTTTGGGGATAGGGAAGAGTGAAAAACTATTCCCTGATAAGCAGCAGCTCTGCCATTTGGTTAGCTACACTTACTGGAGGAAGTGTTCTTGTTAATGGATTTGGCTGCAAGAGCTCAACTGGTATGAATTTCCCAGATGTGCATGGTTAAGAAAAATATTCCAAAAAGAAACCATAAGATCCTTTCAGTATGCATGCTTATATTTATAATTACTCATAAATAAAATAGCATTAGTTACTCTCTAATATCCACTCTCTAAAAATGCGATACACATAAAAATATCTAAAACATATGTAACACCTGGGCTAAAGTGAACCTTACTCCCTAACGGTTGATTATCCTAAATTTCTGTTTGATATAATACTAGATTTTTTAAAATTAGTTCTCACTAGATCTCATCTTCAAACTCCTACAGTACAAAATATCCCTGGCTATGCTCACTGAACTTGTTTATCATAATCCTCTACCCTTGAGCTTCTTATACCTTTCTTTATAATAATGTATTTCTAACTGGAGCCAGGCCATTTTTTTTAATTCTGTACATTTCAAAATGCATTTGGAATATCAAATAAAGTTATAAGACAGTTTTTCTAATGATAAATAAATAATGAGCTTTATGCTGGGAATGTTAGATTTGTTTAAATATTAAAGAAGAAATGTACAAAAGATAGTTATAAATATGAAGCAGGGTTTTAAGAAAGAATCCAGTTGTGAAATACAGATTAGGGAATCATCAGGATAAAGATGAGAGTTAAAATGTGTGTGTATGCGTGTGTGTGTTCGATTGAAAGATTAAAAGAAGAAAAAGAAAAGGAGAGTCTAAGAACCACACCATGGCTAGGACTTCCATGTTGGAGCAAGAATACAAGGGAGATGCAGGCGAAGATGTTCCTGGAAAGCAGCAGATCCAGAGTGGATCTGCTTTTATCTGTAGAGTACAAAGTGCCCCTGTGTTCGTTTGTCTTCACTTGGCACCTTATTGCACTCCAGAGAGCTCTTTGGAAGAAAGATGTTATAAATGTCAGGTATTAAGATAATAAACATAAAAACAATAGATAGATACTCAAGACCTTTAAATAGAAAGAGAGTGCTGCCTGTATTCATCACTAAGTGGTTTGGATCAATATCAAAGGACAATGAGAACCCAGGATAGAGAAAAGTTAGTACATTCCTATGCATGCAATAGTGCTAAACTTGCTATAGGAAAGGAATGATCTCCTCTCCAAATGTGCCTTTCTATCTTATCCAAAGTTCCATCAGACCTGCCACTAATTCAACAGATGATTAGGGAGATTCATCAACAGATGAATAGAGAGATGATTGCCACATGTATAATGGGATTTCCATGTTTCCAAGAGAAATTCTAACATCACAGGCATAACTTCATCATTAGCAGATGATGGACCTTTAAGAAGAGAGTCGCTGAAATACATGTTTAATGTGGGTTTTTTGTAAACAACTGAAATGGAATCAGTTCCCTAAAAGGACATTATACAACAGTTATTCCAATTTGTAAATACAGTGTGAGATTCTGATGTTATCCAAGCATTTTACAAATGAAAAGAAATATCTTTGATAACCAACACTAAATTATCATTTTCCCAAGAAATATTTTATATATAATTTGAAAAGATATTAGAAAATCATGCACTGCCCCCCACCACAGAGGTCCATCTGCAAAAGTACGTCTAACACAAATATATGAAAAATAGGACAGTTGGTAACTTACTAACTAGCTAATTTTTATCCATTAGCTCATTACAAATTCATCTAAAATCTAACAATGCAACTGGCAGAGCTGAATTTTCAAGTCTGCTCTTACTTGTGCTCATGTTGCTTCCAGATGGGGTAAAAGAAGTACCAGAGAACTGAAGATGAAACTTTGAGCACCAAATCTTGGATAGATGTTTGCAGAGGAAGGATAATATGTCTGGTGCTATCTTTGGTATTATATGTAGTTTCTGAGCTCAAGTTTTCACATTTGACAAATGCAAATCCTACAGATATTCAGATATGAGCAAAAGATTTGGTATATCCCCACTGTATTTCCAGCCATTCAATTCTTGCTGTCACCTGGAACTTGAAGCTATGCACGGCTCTGATTCTTTATCATCTCCACTTGCCTAGGCAGAGCCAGATAGAGTGTTATAATGTACTATATGTCAATGTCCTAAGTTTTAGCAGTGCCTTTTCTTATCTGAAATTTAGAGGAAAATAGTATGCTTAATTCCGGTAGAAAACTGTTAGGTATATACCCTAAGATATCTGTGTCAGCAAATAGTAAAGAAATTTAGAGTGAAGAAACATTAAATTTGCAATTATTTTTTCTACTAATGAGAGTCAAAAATATTTTCCCTTATATAAAATTTAAAAAACTCAGCTTAGAACATTCCTCATAAACTATTCTTGTTTCCCCTAAATCATGAGTTTCAGATCAAACAGATTTTAACTATATCTCCCAGGTTTGTTTTTTTCTCCCCCCATTGGATGAAGCCCTAGTCACCATAGAATCTAGCCTTCTCATTTTACAAATTGAATAACTGAGATCCAGAGACTACAAAAGTCTTGCTCAAGGTCATACAATGGATCCTAGCAAAGCCAGGCTGAGAAAGCATTTCTTATACTCAGTTGAGAACTCTGAAAGATGCTGACTACCAGGCAAAGGGGAACATAAATGAGTGTGTAGACAAGTGTGTATTTGTGTATGAGTGTGTGTGTCCCTTTGCCTGGTCTGCTTTCTTGGGTAGGATATCCCTACCTCCTCCCCCAACTCCCTCACTCCAACTTTTCTTTAAGCAGTAAACTCTAATGCCTGAATAAAAACCCCATTCAAACACAATCTCTTCCTGCCTCCCTGCTCATCTCAGGCAGTGCCCAGTACTTTAATCCCCTAGAAAGTACCTGAATCATTTTGGTAGCACAATTGTCAAACAAATCACAGTTATTTGCAAACGTTTCTGAATACTTCATCCAAGTAGCTTATAAACTAGTGTCACTACATCATGACCTCCCTAAGGATAGGAACCATGGCCTACTTGCCTTTGTTTTTTGTTTTTAATTTTTTTACACATATTTATTTTTAAGAGACAGAAAGAGACAGAGCACAAGTGGGAGAGGGGCAGAGAGATAAGGAGACACAGAATCCGATGTAGGCTCCAGGCTCTGAGCTGTCCGAACAGAGCCTGGTGAGAGGCTCGAACTCATAAACCATGAGATCATGACCTGAGCCAAAGTTGGATGCTTAACCAACTGAGCCACCCAGGTGCCCCGCCTTCTTGCCTTTGAATGCATGATGTGCATGGTGCTTGGTGATGGTGAGTGCTCCAAAGGGATTTGTAGAAATAGCTCAATTTCATTTACACAAACTGAGCAAAAACGTTACTCTTCAGAGTAAACAGAGTTAAGAATTATACCTTTACTACAGGCATCACATTGTACTTCATTTTAATACCTCAGAAATGTTTACGATGTGTAAGAAGAACTTTAATGAGTACTTTGTAAGATGAGGAGGGTGGGGACCAAGTACTGTTTTTCAGAAGCAATGCTGGTCTATGCCCACAAATTTGATAACCTAGACGAAATGGACCACATCCTTGAAAGATAGAAATAACACTGGTACCTACATTTGTCATTTAGTCTTATTCTAAAGAAATGTTACCTGTAACTTCTCAAGATCTACTGAAATCTTTTGCTATCTCTCTGTGTGATATTTCTCAGCCATTTATGGCTATTTAGTTAAAGTCATCAGAGATGACCTAAAATTTTAGGCCTCATCTTAAGTAGGTGATGCTTCAGTTCACTAGCCTGGAGATTAGCTATTTGGGAATACCTAAACTATCACATTTATCCCTATAAGATGAAAATAGATTATTTAGAGAAGGCTGCAATTTAAGAATGTGTGAGACCTTTGAGGACAAGACAAAGAAGGGCCAGCCATCTAATTCAGCTATGTCTGCAGTGACAGATTGGGAAGATCATTTAACCTCAGCTATACGTCCAGATCTTGCCAGGCTAAAATATGACAGATTTTGATCAGTGGGGAAATTAGAGGGGGTCATTCACACAGCGTTTGCTCTGTTTTAGCATGTAACCTCTTTGTCTTTGCCCTCTGCTTCTGTTTTCACTTTTTCTCCTGTCTTCCCCACTCCTCCACTTCATATTCAGTTTACTTTCTATTTCTAAAATTTCCCTTCTTTGCACTCCTTTGTCATTTTTAGGACTATCTCATTTTTTCCCTTAACTTCACCATTTATCTCATGTCCTACACTGGGCCATAAAAAAGGGAGTTGCAACTTTAAAAATGATCTAATACATGTATTGATAGCATTTTATTTTTAAATAGATAAATATAAAGGTTTTAATTCCATACTTGGTTTTCAGTAACCAAGTACTCTTTATTAGAAGTATCTGAAGATGAAAACAGTAAACTCACCCTGAATATTTACATTTGACAAAAGAAACAAGGAAGGAGATAGGTACTATAAAAAGTATTGGGTAAATTTTTTGAAAGAGCAAAGTCCTTGTCCTCAAGAACATCATACTCTAGTGGGTAAGGCAGACACACAAATTACTTTCTGCTTGTGTGTGACCTGAGATTGAATTTCAAATTTTTGTTCTGGAAGTCATTGGCTCACAGAACTTCAAGGATTCTTGCTTTGTGTTTTGATATATTAAGTGAGACAAAGAAAGGAATATTAAATAGAAATACTAAATTGGGAACATAAGGTAATCCTTCCAGACCTTTATTAAAATTGGCACAGACTTTGAAGACTTGAGACTTTAGTGAGAAGGAGGAGATTTGGAGAGGTTCTAAAGCAGAGTCCCAAAAATGATTAAAGCAGTTAGAAAAATTAGCAGATGCTGATCAGTTTGGAGCCAAGCAGATATTGTTGCTGGATCAAATTAGAATCTGCCCAAAGGCCTTAGGAAAATACTTCTGTAAAGTTAGTTTTTAAACCATGAATGTCACCACAACTTCATTTTCTTGGCACTGCTTAATCAGCCCTGGGTTTTTCAATCCTCAGTCAGCCTCCATCTAGAATTTCAGGCTTCCTTCATCCCTGACACCATCTCAGCAGAGGCAGAATGTGATCAGTGGTCTTTACTGCTATTCTTTCACCCTCTTGACTCAGTACCCCGGCCACAGGTTCTGGCTTCCTATAAGGCCCTCTCCTCTCTCAGTTTTGTTCCTCCAGAAGGAGCCTTCATACCAGTCATTCCTAAAATCCAGCATATCAGGAGCAGAATCCCAATAAATGGCAAGTAACTAGATGCTCTGAGCCTTCTGCAAGGATAAGATATCTCATGATATTTTGTGTGTGTGTGTGTGTGTGTGTGTATGTAGTATACATTATTATATTACTATACATAAAGTTATGTTGTACACACATAGTTATAGTACTATATACATAGTTATATTACTACAATATACTACATATATTATATAAAACATTAATTATACAACTATATACTGGTTATAATATATATTAATTATAGAGTATTATATATAACATAGACAGTATATGAAATAATATTTCTATAATATTATGTAATATTTGCATATAAATAATATCTAGGTGCCAGATACTTTGTCAGATGCTGGGAGTACAAGGAAAAATTACATATATTGTACTTCCATATATCAGTAGTGTGGGAAATATCATCCGAAGTAACACATCAGCGTATTAGAAATATGAGATGTTGGTATAGACATTTGCAGGAGGAAGAGTGCGGGCACAAAAGTCAGATGGATTTAATGTTCTCAAGATTCTGGAACACAGCAAGCAATTTCAAGGAGAGTTCTATGGTTAAAGGGATGTTAAAGCTAAATACATTTCTTTTAATTGACAAGAGAAAGGAGTGGAAAAAAGTCACATATTATCCTGCTCAACTGGTACTGTAAGCACTTTAGTATGTCCAGAAGAAGACTATTAGTAGGAGTACTAAAGAAGCACACAAGGAGGAGTTCTAGAGAGGCACACAGGAGTCAAACCACAGAGGACTTGTGTTCTTATCAGTATGCAAACAGAAACAGAGAGAAGATACTAGAGAAGAACATATACAATCATATAGCCATACTTCCCTGTAGCTTCACACTGATTTATAGCACACACTCTATGCATACTACACACTGCATTTTCTTTCTGGATTAGTGAGGTATAATATCAAATATTTGTCCAAATTAAATATTCATTTTAGAGCCTGGCTCAGTTCTGGCCATAAGAAGGAGTTGAAATAATGAAAAATATGATTTAAATGCTTCCTTCTATTTTCTCCCCAAACTGGTAAGCCTAATACAGGGAGAATTTAGAAAGTTAGAGAGACCCCCCCCCCAAAAAAAAAGGAAGGACAGAAAAAAATGGCAAGAGAATATAAGTGAGGTCTTCAACTGCTTAGAAAAAAAGAACTGAAACATATTAGAATGCCAGTTTGAGAGACCCTCAAGATGACAGAATAGGAAGATCCCCAACTCACCTTCTCCCATGGACATATCAAATCTACGCTACCTATGGATCAATTCCCTGTGAAAAATATCTGACAACTAGATGAACTGCTTCTTCACAGCAAAAAATAAAAGGACCACAACAAGATGGGTAGGAGAGGCAGAGACACAGTCTCACCAAAACCACCATACCTGATATAGTGACACACAAAAGGAAGAGATCTCACCAGTCTGACACTTTTCCTGGAGGAGCAAGTGATGGGTACCCCACATCAAGTACCCCAACCAATGGGATCTGCACTAGAGAGACAAGCCCCCCTATGTCTGAGTTAAAAACCCAATGGAGCTGATGCCCAAAAGACCCAAAGTGCTATAGAAAACAGGCATCCCTCATTTAAATAGTTTGTGTATGTTCCTACGTGCCTCAAGGCCTAGTGAAGAAATAATAGTGTGAAAAGCACCTGGCCTATATGTGGAGGAAGTTCATTTGCTAATCTAAAAGCATATGCCAGAGGGCCAGAGGACAGTTGAAACTCCTCAGAGAAGAAGGCACTGGTGGAGGCCATGTTTACACTCTCCACTCACCCAACTAGCACAGGTGGGCAGGCTCCGATATAGCACTCTCCTGCCACCTAGCAAAGATAGATGGGAGCAAGTGATTGTGGCTCTCTCCTGTTGTCTTGCTTAAGCAGGAGTGCAATGGGTGCAATACTCCTTCATTCCCTGGCTGGAGATGTACAAGCACATCATTTTCCCTCTCTTAGCCTAAAATGGCACACATGAACAGATAAGACACTCTCTTGCTATATTCCTCACACCTGTGGACACATCCAGTCAAGACATTTTCCCTCCACTTGCCTTCTGAAGCCAGCAATCATGCCCCACCCACTATATTCTACATCTGCCCTGCTAAAGCCAGTGGGCATTTACAATTCACACAGGGGATGCTCCTTGATTACTTGGCCCTGGTGGCCAAGGGGGCAGGGATTTCTGAGCTCCATGGAAATATAACAATCAAAAAGACAAGTTCTTGGCGGGCCACCACCCCCAGGGACTACACAGAAAAAAGACTGAAACACAATCCAATCTTCCTCCAAAGGAAAACCTATTTACTTATTCTGAAGCATCAGCCTCAGGGACAGACTTCAGATTTCCCTTATATCTAGAGGCTGAGGAGAAGCTACTAGGGAACCTAAGCAGGGAGACACCATCCTTGCACACAACCTTGGTCTTGCTACAGCTCCACAAGACCTCCCAGAAAGGATCTTATACACTGTTCTGGAGTCCTGATTTTTGCAACTGTTGCCCACCTACAGATCTGATCTGGGGACCATCAGGGATTATGATAACAGCCCTAGAGAACAGTATATATTTGCATATTTTAAAAGCTGCTGCCTGAGGTTCCAGTTTCCAATCAGCCTAAAACCGGTTGCTGAATGAGATTTCCTCTCTTGGAACACTGACAGTCTTGGCACACCCTCAATAGTGTGGATATATAAAGAATAAAGCAGGCTACTTAGACAATCACACTTTGAGAGAAAACAAAGAGCTAGGGAAAGATTGAATGAGAAGGTTCATCGCCTACGCAAAGCCACATCTCCAAGACTGAGAGAGATAGCAGTGCTAACACATAGAAACAACCACAGAGAGTCAAGAAACATTAGAAAACAGAGAAATATATTCCAAATTTAAAAAAAAAAACACACACACACAAACAAGCAAATGAACAAACAAGGCAAAACCTTGGAAGAAAGATCTTAATGATATGGAGATATGTAAACTTCCATGATAAAAATTCAAAGTAATGATCATAAGAATGCTCATCAAAATCAGTACAAAAATGAACACAGTGAGAACTTCAACAAAGTGACAGAAATTATAAAGTACCAAACATAAGTCACAGAGCCAAATAATATAATGACTGAACTAAAAAGAAAATATACTTGAAGTATACAACAACAGATAGGATGAAGTAGAAGAATGAATCAGCAAGTTGGAAGACAAAGCAATAAAACTCACCCAAACAGAACAGCAGAAAGAAATAAGCATATTAAAAAATGAAGATAACTTAGAGGACCCATGGGACAACATCAAATGGAAAAACATTCCCACTATAAGGGTTTCAGAAGGAGAAGTGATAGAGAAAGGCAAAAAAAAATTTTTTTTATGAAATAATACCTAAAAACTTCCCTAACCTACTAGGGAAGGAAAAAGATATCCAGGTCCATGAAGCCTAGAGATTTTTGAATAAGATGAATCCAAAGAGATTCACATCAAGACACAATAATTAAGATGTCAAAAGTTAAAAATAAGAAGAAAATCTTAAAAGCACAAGAGAAAAACATATTATTACATATGAAGGAAACACCCACAGGGATATGAGCAGATTTCTCAGCAGAAACTCTATAGGCCAGAAAGGGGTGGCAATGTTGAAAGGAAAAGAAAAAAAGAAAAAAACAAAACAAGGAAAAACAAAAAATGAAAACAACTTCTAGTGAAGAATACTCTACCCAGCAAGATTATCTTTCAGAATGGAAGGAGAAATAAACAGTTTTCCAGACAAGCAAAACCTAAGGAGTTCATCACTACTAAACGGGCCTTACAAGAAATATTAAAGATAATTCTTTAAATTGAAAAGAAAAGTTACTAATTATTAACAAGAAAAATATGTAAAAGTAAAACTCTCATCAGAAAAGGTAAATATGTAGTAAAAGTGAGAGATTAATAATTATAAACCTACTATGAAAACTAAACTAAAAACTAGTACAATTAACTAGAAACAGTTAACAGATACATAAAACAAAAAAGATGTAAAATATGATATCAAAATATAAAACAGGAGGAACAAAAATGTAGCGTTTTAGAATGTGCTCAAATTTAAGTTGTTATTAACTTAAAATAGGCTGATATAGATAGATTAGATATAAATAGGCGGATAGACAGAGATAGGGATAGAGATAGAGAATATAGATATAGATAGACATAGACATACATATAGACATAGATATATGTAAGCCTCATGGTAACCCAAAGCAAAAACTTACAGCAAATGCACAGAGGAAAACTGGGAAGCTTATAAATATAAGAAAGGAACAAAGAGGAACTACAGATACTATAAAAACAGCCAACAAGCAATTAACAAAATGGCAATAAATACTTATCTATCGATAATTACTTTATATGTAAATAGACCAAATTCCCCAGTCAAAAGACATGAGGTGACTGAATGGATTAAAAAACAAAATCTATAAAACCTTGGATTGCGAATAATATGTTCTATGGACGTTCTGCAAGACAAGGAAACCTTTATAATAAATCTAAACTTGATAAATGAGCAATGTCTTGCAATACGAATAGTACATGGTGTCGAATGTCACATGATCACAACTGAGCCAATGGTTCTTGATATTTTCTTTGATATACGAGTGCTTTGGATTACAAGCATGTTTCCGGAATGGATTACAAGCATGTTTCTGGAATGAATTATGCTCGCAAACCAAGGTTTTACTGTACATCTATATACTGGCTACTACAAGAGACTCACTTGAAAAGTAAGGACACAAACATAATGAAAGTAATGGGATGGAAAATAATATTGTATTCAAATGGAAACAAATAATAAAAGCTAGTAATGCTATACTCACATTCAGCAAAATAGATTTTAAAACAGACTGTAATAAAAGACAAGGAGAAGCACTACGTAGTGATAAAGGGGTCAATCCAGCACGAAGATATAACTTTTATGAATATATGTGCACCCAATATAAGAGTACCAAAATATCTAAAGCAAATTTCAATGTACATAAAAGGAGAATTGACAATAATACAATAACAGTAGGGGACTTTGACACCACATGTACATCAATAAACAGATCATCTAGACAGAAAATCAAGAAGAAAACATTGGCTTTAAACAATATTAGACCAGATGAATTAAATAGATATACAGTGGACATTCCAGACAAAAGCAGAACACACAGTCTTCTCAGAGGCACAGGGAGCATTCTGTAAAACAGATCACGAATTAGGCCATAAAACACATCTTAAAAAATTCAAAAAGTTTGAAATCATATCAAACATCTTTTCCAACCACAATGATGTGAAATCAGAAAACAATTACAAGAAGAAACTGGAAAACCTACAAATATGTGGAATTAAAGAATATGTTACTGAACAACTACTGAGTCATGGAAGAAATCAAAGAATAAATCAAAATATACCTAGAGGCAAATGAAAACACAAATATGGCATATCAAAATCTATGGGATGCAGCAAAAACAGTTCTAAAATGGAAGTTCATAGCGATACAGAATAATCTCAAGAAATGAGAGAAATCTCACATAAACAGTTTGATTTTACACATTCATGTAAATCTATATACTGTCTACTGGTATAGGAAATCTAGTAGAGGAAAGTAATAAAGATCAAAGCAGAAATAAATGAAATACAGGCTAAAGAGATAACAGAAAAGTGCAATGAAACTTAAAACTTGCTTTTTGAAAAGATAAGATTTTGAAAACTTTAGGTAGACACATGAAGAATTAGACAGGGCTCAAATAAGTAAAATCAGAAATGAAATAGAAGTTGTAGCCAACATCACAGGAAGATATACAAAGGATCATAAGAGAATACTTCAAACAACAAGTTGGACAACATAGAATAAATTTATAATTTACAAAACTGAATAATGAGGAAGTACAAAATCTGAATAGACAGATTACTAATAAGGAGATTGAATCAGTAACCAAAAATCTACCAACAAACAAAAGTTCAGGGCCAGACAGATTCACTAGTATATTCTATCAAACTTCAAAGAAGATTTACTATCTATTCTTCTCAAACGCTCCCAAAAACTTGAAGAGGGAATGTTACTAAGTTCATCTTATAAGGCCAACACAACCCTGATACCCAAATCACATAAGTATACCATAAAAAACAAAACAAAACAAAAACAACAAGCAAACAAATTACAGGCCAATATCCTTAATGAATATAGGTGCAAAGATCCTCAAAACAAAATAGTAGCAAGCCAAATTAAACAATATTTTAAAAGTATCATGCACATGGTCAAGTAGAATTTCTTCCAGGGATGCAAGGATGGCTCAACATTCACAAATCTATCAACAACATACACCACATTAAGCAGATAACAAATAAGAATCATATGATCATCATAAGATGGAGAAAAAGCATTTGGTAAAATTCAACATCGAATTAGAATAAATACTCTCAACAAAGTAGGTATAGAGGGATTGTGCCTCACACACTATAGGCCATGTATGACAAAGCCATAGTTAATATTATACTCAGTGATCAAACGGTAAAAGCTTTTCCTGAAAGTTCAGGAAGAGGATAAGGATCCCCATTCTTGTTGCTTCTATTCAATATAGTATTGGAAGTTCTAGCCACAACAATTAGACAAGAAAGAGAAATAAAAAGGACAAAAATTCGAAGGAAAGAAGTAAATCTGTCACTATTTATGGATGACAGGATATGATGCAGAAAACCTGAAAGACTCCACACACACATACATACACAGGAAAAAAAAAAAGAAAAAAACTGTCAGAACTAATAAATGAACTCACTGAAGTATCAGGATACCAAATTAATATATAAAACTTTATTGCATTTCTGTACACTAATACAAAAGTATCAGAAATATAAATTAAAAAAGAATCCCATTTACAATTGCATCAAAAAAAAAAAATACCCAGGAATAAATTTAACGAAGGAGATGAAAGACCTATATACTGAAAACTTTAAGACACTGATGAAAGAAATTGAAGAAGACACACAAATAAATCCAAAGATATTCTGTGTTCATGGATTGAAATAATTAATATTGTTTAAATGTCTACATTACCCAAAGCAATTTATAGATTCAATGAAATCGTTATCAAAATTCCAATGGTATTTTTTTTTACAGAACTAGAGCAATTAATTGTAATCTTTAAATGAAACCATAAAAGACCTCAAATAGCCAAAATAATCTTGAGAAATAAGAACAAATTCAGAGGTATAACACTACTTGATTTCAAATTATGCTACATTAATCAAAACAATACCAATGGTATTGGTATAAAAAACAAACATATAAATCAATGAAACAAAATAGAAAGCACATAAATAAATCTATGCATATATGGTCAATTAATTTACAATGAAAGAGGTAAGAATATACAATGAGGAAAAGATAGTCTTTTCAATAGACTTTTCAGAAAAACTGGACAGCCACACACAAAAGAATGAAGCTGTATTACTATTTTATACCATATACAAAAAAATAACTCAAAATGGATTAAAGACTTGAATGTAAAACCACAAACCACAAAACCCCAAGAAAAAAACATAGATAATAAGCTCCTAAACATCAGTGTTAGCGATGCTTTTTTGCATCTGATTCCAAAAACAAGGGCATAAAAGAAAAAATAAACAAATGGGACTACATCAAACTAAAAAGCTTTTGCACAGTGAAGGAAACCATCCACAAAATGAAAAGGAAACCTTAAGGATTATGGAATGAAGAAGATATCTGCAAATCATGTATCCAATAAGGAATTAATATTCAAAATTATATGAAAACTCATGTAACTCAATAACGCTAACAAAAAATAATCCAGTTAAAAATGTCCAGAGGATATGAATACACATTTTTCCAAAGAAGACACTATGGCCAACAGGAAAATGAAAAGATGCTCAATATCACTAGTCATTACAAACCACTAGTCAAATGCAAATCAAAACTACAATGAGATATCATCTTAAACCTGCCAGAATAACGATTAGCAAAAAAAGGACAAGACATAACAAGTGTTGGTGAGGATGTGGAAAAGAGGAAACCCTTGTGCAATGCTGGTAGTATTGTAAACTGGCACAGCCAGTATACAAAACGTTTCAGAGTTTCCTCATAAAAATTAAAAATAGAACTACCACATTATCTAGCAATTCCACTACTGGGTACCTATCTGAAGAAAATGAAAACACAAATTAGAAAAGGTATATGTACCACTAAGTTAACTGCAGCATTATTTACAATAGCCAAGGAAAGGAAATAACATAAGTGTCTATCAATGGATGACTAGATGAAGAAAATGTGGCGTGCTCTCTCTCTTATAGAGAGAGAGAGAGAGTACTACTCAGCGATAAAAAAGAATGAAATGTTAACATTTGAGACAATATGGATGGACTTTGAGGGTATTACACTAAGTGAAATAAGTCAGACAGAGAAAGACAAATAGTGCATGATTTCACTTATATGTGGAATGCAAAAATCAAAATAAAATAAAACCCAGATTTATAGATACAGAGAACAGATTGGTGGTTGCCAGAGGGAAGCAGGTAGGAGAAGGTGAAATGGGTGAAGTGGATCAGGAAGTACAAACTACCGGGGCACCTGGGTGGCTCCCCTGGTTAAGTGTCCAACTCTTGGTTTCAGCTCAGGTCATGATCTCACAGGTTTGTGAGTTCAAGCTCCGTGCCAAGCTCTGTGCTAGCTAGGATCTTCTCTCTGCCCCTCCCCTGCTTGTGAGAGCACTCTCTCTCTCTCTTTCAAACATAACAAAACAAAACAAAAAGTACAAACTGCCAATTATAAAATCAGTATGACATGGGAATGTTATGAACACCATCAGGAATAGTCAATAACATTGTATTAATTTTGTATGGTGACAGATGGTAACTAAACTTACTGTGGTGATCATTTCAAAATATATACAAATGTTGAATCACTAATCACTGTGTTGTGTATCTGAAACTAATATAATATTGTATGTCAATTATACCTCAATAAACAGAGAGAATGCCAGTTCCTTTTACTCATTTGCCCCATCAGATAACAGCCATAACATAAAATCTCAAGATCTTGAGATATACCCAGGAAGATTTCAGCCAAAAGTCTGATTTATAATCCTTAGTGAAAGCATCTGATCTGAAAACCAACAAAACAGGGTGTTACAGAAACTTGAAATATTTGAATAGACTTCTAAAATTCAGAGTATTTAAAAACCTCTCAAGATTAAAAAGGCATATATTTTAACATGTAGTTTCATGGGCTTTTTACTGCATCAACAATATACAGATGAGAGCTGTCACAAGACTGTCATATAAATGTGTTTTCCCAGCCAAAGCTTATTTCTCCATTTCCTCTCTCAACTATGTAGGCCGTCTGGAAGTATATAGACCACTGGGTGAATTCAAACTTGGAAATTGAAATTTCAGCATTAGAGAAAAGGTGTAAATGTTTGGAATTTTGCAATAGCTTTGAAACCCCCAAACAGTAACAATGCTATTCTGAAATTCAGAAAAGAGCTGTGTCAACTTTTTGTATAAAGCATGTTGATTAGCATTTTGCAAAAATCTTTGAGAAACAATGATGACTTCATTGAAAAGGCAGGGAGCTCCTGCCCCACCCACCCTCCAAACCCTCCATTATTCATGGTTGCAAAAGACTGAATGAATCTGGTTAGTTGTCTGTCCAGCTTCCTCTTGCTAGGCGTGGGCCACTGCATTCAGTATTTCCCTATGGGAACTTCACTGAATTATTAGGCAAAGGGGGAAAGAATGGAACAAAGAAGCCTGAGTGAATAAGAACTGGCAGAGATTATATCTCTAACAACATGTTGCTGGGATGTGTTGGGGCATTTCATTCCTTAAGTTACAAATTTGATGAGACAGCATTGGACATTAATGAATATGCAAAGTTCAGTCTTCTGATCCAAGTTATTTTCAGGAGTATTTTGGGGGTTCTTCCTACTACGGTCAGTCCTAACACTGGTGTCAGGCGTGGTCCCCTAAATAGTTGAAAATCTGTATGTAACTTTTGACTCCCCCAAAACTTAACTACTAATAGCCTATTTTTGAGCAGAAGCCTTACCAATAACATAAACAGTCAGTTAACACATATTTGGTGTGTTATGTAGATTATATACTATATCCTTAGAATAAGCTAAAGAAAAAATGTTATTAGAAAATCATGAGAGAGAAAATATATCTACAGCACTATACTGTATTTATCAAAAAAATTAATGTATAAAGATACTCACACAGTTTAAAGCCTATATTGTTCAAGTGTCAGCTATATACTTATATACATGTTTCTTAGAAGAGTATTGATTTGGGGGACATTACTCTCCCCATGAACTTATCTTTCTTCTATGGTGACTACTGCTTCTAGATGTTTGTTTGCAAGCCAGTCAGTCAACAATAAGCTTAGTCTACAATCTGCTACCTTTTCCAGTTGATCTTTAACATCCATTTCCATTGCCATCTCAAGGGATTTCAAACTTTTCTAGGAGTGGTTTAACCTCAAAAGTAACCCATCAGATGCCATCCACTTCACTGGTTTTCATTGTATGATCCTCAAAAATCTTAGAATTTTAAACATGTGACCCAAGTCCATAGTGAGGAACGGGGCAAGAGGATGCCAAGAAAGCATTCAATGAAGCTGCTTTTATACACGGAGGTTCCACTTTCAATTTCATTTGAGAAAATATCTGTTAGTGGATCAGAAATTCTAGTCTGAGAGAGATTCAGCAACTCGTTTCAGATTACACAGCTAGTGACAGAAGCAGACTTAGAATCAGGTCTCCAGAATCTTCATGCAGTATTTCTGCCATTCTATATCCAACTCTTCTAATTCTCTTTCTATCCTGTTAGCACCTACATATTCTCTTTCAAAAATTTTCCCACTCTCCTTTCTTCCTTAAGTACTTCATAGCTTTGTCTAGAGCATCTTATTTTAGTTTCTCTATGTATTTTATTGAATATCTTTTTCTCATCAATTCTGAGAATATGAGTCCACTCCCAAAAGATAGGAGGGGTCATTATTATCATTAGTCATATTGTCTTCCACATAGGCAACACTTTAATTAGAGACATTCAGCTTTCACAGATTTACACATTAATTATATTGGTATAGACTCATATATCCTTATAAAGTACATAGAGAGGGGTTCAAAAATTAGTACCCCAAAATGAAAAACAACTTGCCCAATGGCTAAGAGCTATTTAGAAGCACAAGCAGTGTTGGAGTCCTGTTTTTGTTTCCACTCTTTCCACCTGACCACTCCAAATGAAGAGGAGGATTGGGGAGGGGGGTGTTAAATCCTTATCTGCATGGGCAATTCGTCTGCTTTCCTTTGGCATTTCAAATGACTTGGTTCTTATTAAGTCAATCATGCGTACACTGACAAATTAGTCCTTCACCTTGCCACCCTCACCAGTGACCTCCTGGAGTAAGACCAAAGGGCCTTAAGTTCCTTCATAAAAACTTTTGTCTACAATCCACATGGTTGATTGCCCTTTCATCTAGGCATTCTTTGCAGCCTTTAATTTTGACAACATTTTCAACATAACTGATACACTTTTGACCTACATCAGTCCTACATCATCAGTCCTACATTTTCTCTCCCACTGGATTTTTATTCACATAGTCACCCTATGCATACTACAATATTTCATTTGGTGAACAACCCTCTGTAATATACTACCTAAGACTTGATTTTACCTTTGCACCTTTACAGAGACTCTAAATCTCTATCTGAATATTCAGTCTAGCAAGCATAGAAGATTGGAAGAAGGACTGGTAGTATCCAAACATGAAGTAGATGCTGTCCCTAGAAAGTAACAATGGCAGGAGAAGGCAAATTTCCCAGCAGGGGCATTACTCCATAACTCCAACATAACAAGCACATACATACAGTTAGGTATATAAAAGATATATAGATATATAAAACAAATCTCATGCAGCCTCTGTATCCCTACCCCCTCCATAATATCAGTGATGCAGGGAACACCCAAGGAAGAGGGAGCAATATACCCCTACCATGGGCAGCATGAATGTCAGCAAAATCTAACGATTAGTGAAGAGCTACATCCATTTCCTTGATCCTTCAGCTGGGGGGAGGTACACAAATGGTAGTGATACTTAGAAATCCTAATTGAAAGCTCACGCTCTTTGCCCTAGAGTAGGCAGCTGGGAGGTTAAAGGTATCAGTTTGAACACCTGCTGAAGGGTAGGGACATTCTCTACAGTATGGTCAATGCAATTTTCTATTGAAAACTAGTATTTTAGAAATCATGGTAAAAGCCATTTCTGGGTTGGCCATGGCAAGATGATTACAATCAAATTCCTCTATTGCTTGATTAGGTCACTATTCACCAATGCCCTGAAACCATCAGCTTCTTTGAGCTGTCATTTCGTACTCCATACCACTTGTGGTGAGCTTCCCTATATCTAGTTTGGGAAAAACAGTTCAAGGCAGAAGGTGGTTTCTTTCTCTACTATAAAAAGCGTTTTGGGTCATGGGTGGTTGCCTTCTCACTGTGCTTTTAAAAGAAGAGAGAAAGTACCTTCAGTTTGCTAGGAGCAAAAATATGTTCTTTTTCAACTGAAACCATTTCTTGCATCTCACTAAATATTGCTGAGCATCCCACAAGTAGCATCTTACCTATTTGCAACAGCAAACTGCATTAGGAAAACCTCGTTAGACTGGTGGAACCCAGCAGCCCAGGAAGTTTTGGGGAATAAAATATCTGACAGCAGGTGGCCTAAGTAGACCAGCTGTATGGCTATACATAGGAACTACCACTTAACAAGTTAGGGCAGCTTGCTCCCATAGCTTATGGAGAGTTGGACACATTCTATTCCCTTTAGACACCCTGGGCTGCAGAAGCAAAACAAGCATTTCATCATGTCCTATGCTCCCTTAATCATGTGATTTTAGGTGATTCTTACACATAATAGTTTAATGTGAAGGAGTATAAATAGAAATCCCAGGAGATACGAGGCCATTGTCCCATTGTCCATATGTCAGTAGTCTCCTTCTCCTTTGTGACATGGTCAGTTAATATGGTAATCAGTAGCCAAGGTTTAATGGTGCTGGTTAATATTTAAAAGGTGATCTATAAGCATATAAATAATTGGCTGCTCATTAACAGGTGGGACTCCTGAACTCAGCTGCCTTTGTCAATTAGCTACAGGATTTGAGAGTTGCGCTCCCATCCTCCACAGCTGCCTGCCTGTTTGGCTTGGAGAGTATCAACCTTGAAAACAAGGCAAAGAGAAAACAATCCATCAGTGGGGTAGGTGGAGCAGACCTGGTGACCTATATTGGTTGCTTGCCTAGCAGAGTGAAGAGAAGCAGATGCAAAGGAGTACAGGTTGCCCACATTCAATTTTTCCTTCAGAAAATATACATACTGCATCCTGAAAACCCTTGCTTCTTGGAAAATTCATTAGGAATGGAGCCAGACTTATATATAAGTGGTTGTTTATACTGGAAGAGCCCCTTGTCTAAAAATACCTCCCTGAACCAGCAGTCACAGGATCTGAAAGTGCATCAGAATAGATGTATTGCATTATTTTCAGCATTGTGTGCATGTGTGTGTGTGTGTATGTGTGTGTGAAAGAGAGATATTGAGAGTGCTAGGCAGAGTTGTATATAGTTTAGGGGTGTGAGAGGAGAATGAGACTGAGAGAAATGGAGTGTTTCAATATTTCCAATGGTAGTAAACAGGCCAACCTTGCTGCTGATCACATTTTTTTGTAATTAGAGAGACCCAAGATAGCCTGAGAAGACCTAAGAAAATAAAGCTGAGAATGTCTCTCAAGGGTCTGTGGATCAGATCCAAAACCACAGTTTGCCAGATTGCAATTTTGACAGGTTAGACCTGATTTAGATGATTTTTGGGTTTTGGATTTGTATTGTTTTTAATTTTAAAGATGCTTTTCAATATCTTTATGTTCCCACAGTTGTGGAGTTTTGAATAATTACTAATAAAAAAGATATACTTACAGGGTTTGATTTGTGTACGGACCACCCAATCGCATACCCAAAACCAAACAGAAACAAAAAAGATATACTCATCAAAGAATATCATGTATTCATCTCCCTAATCTATAAGAAATACTTTATGGCTTATTATTATTGTTATTATTATTTATTGCTATTCTGGCTTGAGTTACATGATATGAACGAAGAGAGGGAAAATGGGAAGGTAACTGGAAGATACCACAATGAAAATAAGACATAAGAGGAGAGATTTTGAAGAGGCAAATACTTAGAGATTAAGAAGAGAGAAAAACTGGAGGCTAAAAAAGATGTTCCATCTGGTTTCTGCAGCTTATTTTTTTTCATTTATAGACAATCTCAGGAGCTGAGAACAAGGCATAGTCGGCCAGTGCTCCTTGACTGGTGGCATAAAGAAGGTAAGAGAATCAGCTGTGCATGGCCCTTGTAGGGTATTCCATCAACTGAAGGAGGCAGAGAGACCAGCAGTGATAGTGTATATCTCAATAACAGAGGGGGTGTTACACCTCCAATTGTTTTAATTTATGTAACAGCATATTTTCCTCCCCACTCAACTAAGTGCCTAATTTCACTGATAAAGCTCCTAACTCACCAGTAACTTGAAAGTGTTATTCAGGTTGATTAACCACTACTCTACTTATGGAGATAACTTTTGTTTTAATAATTGGTGGTAGTTTTTAATTCCATCTTCTACAAAGTGTGTGGGGGGGTATCTTGATCCTTTCTCTATTTTGTTGAGATTTTTAAACACATTCTATGCTTTCTGAAGAAAACTCTATTCCAAATAAAAAATAAACACTGGCATTCACGTAATTTTTACTATGTTTCAGGCATCATTCTAAGTGTTTTATATATAACTCATTTAATCCTCACATAAAAAAATTAGAAACTGGGTCTTATTACTATTCCCTTTTTACATGGGAGGAAACAGACATGGTTAAATTTTTGTTCTTAACTTGCATAAGAATATATAAAGTAGCAAATTAGAAACAGATCTAGAATTTGAAATTTTAACACAGGAGAACCTACTCTTCTGCTTCCCTTCGTTCCATCAGCAAATGTATTGAATGATGGTTGCAGCTCGGGTTTTGAACTAGGAAGTTATAGGAGAGTGTAACTCTCCCCATTACAAGCAACACAAATTACATGAGGTCCAAAATTAGTTCTCCTGAACTCCAAAGAAAAGTGACATTGAAAGAATCTTTATTTTTTATTTTTTATTTTTTATTTATTATTTTTTTCTAATTTGAGAGAGAGTGTGTGTGAGTGAGCAGGGGAAGGGACAGAGAGAGAAAGAGAATCCAAAGCAGACTCCACACTCAGCACAGAGCCTTTCATGGGGATCAATTCCACAACCAACAGAGAGATCATGACCTGAGCTGAAATCAAGAGTCAATCAGTCGATCAACAGGCACCCTTGAAAGAAAATGACATACAAATCTATCTATTCTCCTCCCTGGCTGATTGGCAAGAAAAGAAAAAAATTCGCTGAGACAGGAAATCAACAGACTCCTTAACAATAATAACAAAAAACAAAATTATATTTTTTTAAGTTTATTTATTTAAGCAATCTCTACACCCAATGTGGGGTTCAATTCATGACCCTGAGATCAAGAGCTGCATGCTCCACCGACTAAGCCAGCCAGGTGCTCCTCTTTAACAAAATTTTAAGGCCTGTATGTGGGCTGCCAAGAAAGATTTGACTTCTAGGACTCTAGTGTATTTGTAGAGTAAATCTGCACTCACTCACTAATTCTATTGCCTGGGACTTTACTGACTGATCAGGGGACGGACAGTTCTCCACAGGCATGAAGGCAGGAGAGGAGAGCTGAGAGAGATGAATTTCAACTCCAGATTTCAGCTTCTAAGAGTTGGAGACAGACAGGGTTCTGAGAGGGACTTCTCTGAGGCATTCTGTGGGGAGAAAGATCTTCCTGGGCATACAATGTCTTAGTAGGACTGGAGAAGAGCAAAGAAAACTGCCTAGAAACACGAAGAGCTGAAAGTGCTGTAAAAGCAGAGATCTTCATGTTTTAAAAAGCTAGCACTTGGGCAGAGAAGCATTGAGATCTATGGATATCACTAGTGCTCAGCCCCCAGTCTGGAGGTTTTCATTTTAATTCCACTTTCAAACATTTAAAGTCTGTGGTCAAACTAAAGCCACAAAAAAGACCAAATGCATCTCAACTAGAAACCAAATTTATATAGCTCTCAAGTATAGATTTTTTTTTTCTGGAAATGAATACGATTTATACCCATTTTTACTGTTTTCTTACACAAAATATCTTTACTGCCATAAAATTTACTTGACAAGATATGCAAATCATGGCGAAAAGAGACTACATGGAGAGAAGCAGACCTAAAGATGGCCCAGATGTTGAAATTATCAGAGATTTTTTTTAAATGTTTATCTTTGAGAGAGAGAGAGAGAGAGAGAGAGAGAGAGAGAGAGAACAGTGTGGGAGGGGCAGAGACAGAATCCATAGCAGCCTCCAGGTTCTGAGCTGTCAGGACAGAGCCCTACAAGGGGCTTGAATTCACTAACAGTGAGATCATGACCTGAGCTGAAGTTGGACACTTAACTGCCTGAGCCATCTAGGCACCCCAAAATTATCAGAAATTTTAAATAAAATATGTATAATAAAAAAAATCTAAAGGAGCAAGTAGAAAAAGTGTCCAAGATGAGTAAAGAGATGGGGGATTTTAGCAGAAACATGATTAAACAAAAATCTATTGAACGCTCCATACAAAAATGCAATATCATAGATGAAGCATTTATTAGATGAATTTAACAGCAGACTGGAATCTGAAAAGAGTAAGTATCCCTGAAGCCAGGTCAATAGCGCTCCTAGTGCTGTTTGTGTGTGCTCGTTCAAGTGACGGCCTGGTACCTCTGTGAGGCAGCAGCTGAGGAGAACGTGGCACACACCAAGGCAGATGAAAAGCCCATGGAAGTAGTCAAAAGTAAGAACAATGATCATGTTCATTTGGAGTTGGGGGGTCAGGATGGCTCCGTGGTGCCATTTAAGATTAAGAGGCACAGTGCATTTAGTAAACTAATGAAAGCCTGTTGTGAACAATAGGCTTGTCAATGAGGTTTGTCAATGAGGCAGATCAGATGCCAAAGGGATGAGCAGCCAATCAATGAAACAGACACTCCTGCACAGTTGGAGATGGAGGATGAAGATATAATTGATGTGTTCCAGCTCCAGACAGGAGGTGTTTACAAAGAAAGGGAATCGGCTACTTTACTCCAGAACTCTATTCCTCCAGACCAAGAGGACAATCTCAACTAGAAAACCTCAGCTTTGGGGTGCCTGGGTGGCTCAGTACGTTGAGCATCCAACTTCAGCTCAGGTCACGCTCTCATGCTCGTGAGTTCGAGCCCCACATCAGGAACTGTGCTGACAGCTCAAAGACTGGAGCCTACTTCCTGTTCTGTGTCTCCCTCTCTCTCTGCCCATCTCCCACTTGCTCTGTTTCCCTCTCAAAACTAAATAAAAACATTTTTGAAAATTAAAGAAAAAAGAAAAAAAAAGAAAACCACAGTTTATTTCCACCACATCCTGACTACTACAGTACAGTTTTCTTGATTCGTTCATTATCCTGTTCCCTTTCCTTTACTGCACATTAAGTAACTTGTGTGTATATTTACATAAGCATATTACATTTTTTAACTTAATGGCCAATGATATATTTTGATCAACACTAAATTGAGAGGCAATAGGGAAAAATACTGGTTTAATGAAAATACCCCCTGTCTCCATCCGTGGCATGTTCATTCAGCTCTTATTCTGATGTGTCAGTAAGTTATTTTTCCTCTCAAAACAAAACAAAAAACAATATAAAAACCTTGCATACTCTGTTTGATTGGAGAATTTTAATGCTCTTCATTTATCACTATAAAACCAAGGACAATTTTGTAACATTTTGTACTTAGTTGTAACATGTAGGGTGATCTGTCTTAAATAGAAATAAATTACTCTAAAAGAAATAAATCCTAGACAGTTTTCCATTCAAGTCCAGCATCTTGTTGTTTAAATAAATTTCTTGTTTAAAATGAACAAAACAAGTCAATAGAAGACATCCAAACTAAAGCTATATCTATATATCTATCTATCTCTCTATATATAATAACTATACATATATAGTTAAATAAATAAGTAATTTTTTAAAATGAAGAACTGTTTGAGATATGAAGGACAATATCAAAGCCACTATGAGTGTAGAATAAGAAGACAAAGAATAGGGTCGAAAAACATATTTAAAGAAATACAGCATAGAATGATCTCAGTTGACCCCATGCAGAGTACTCCAAAGCAAACCACACCTAAACCCTTCATAGTTAAATTGTTGAAAACAAATTTTATTAATTTAAAAGCACTAAAACATAGACTAATCATCTTCAATGGAACAATATGTGTGATGGTTGATCTCCCACTAAAAATAATTGGACAATATATTACTGGACAATGCAATAATATAAAGTGGAAAAACCAAAAGTCAACCTAAGAGTGTTATATAAAGATCTCTCTCTTCTTAAAAAAGGGGGGAAATAAAGTCATTTCAGAGAACAAAACCTTAAGGAATTTGCCTTAGCAGCACTATACTACAAGACATGCAAAATGTAATTCTTCACCTAAAGAGGAATGATACCAAATAGGACTCCAGATCTGCAAGAATGAATGAAAGGCACAAAATACAGTAAATATCTAAGAAAACATAAAAGACCTTTCAGTCTATCTGTATTTAAATCTATGTATATTTTTTAAAAATTGCAGAGCATTTAAAAGAAAAAGTAATAGGGGCACCTGGGTGGCTCAGTTGGTTAAGTGTTAGACTCCTGATTTTGGCTAATGTCATGATCTCTTGGTTCAAGCCCTGCCTTAGGCTCCAGGATGACTCTTTGGAGCCTGCTTGGGATTCTCTCTTTCTCCCTCCCTCTCTGCCCCACTCCCACATTCTCTCTCTCCCCCCTCCCCTTTCAAAATAAATAAATAAACTTCAAAAAACAGAAAAGTAAAAATAATATATTGAATGCATTCAGGGATTTTTAGCATATGTAGTGTAGAACTAAAATATGTGAAGTCAAGTGCATAAAGGGCAAGAAGATAGCAAAAAAACCCCACTAAACTGCTTGTGATATAGCATAACATTATTTGAGTGTACACTATAATGAATCTAAGATTCATACTGTAAACTCTAAACCTATCCTGCCCAAAAGGGTAGTCAGAGCTACATGTTGATATTTAAATTTAGGTAGAAATTAATAAAAATTGAATAAAATTAAAACCCAGTTCCAAAAGTTACACTTGCCACATTTCAAGTTACATTTCAAGTAACTACATATCCCTACTGGCCACCATATTCGATAGAACAGATATAGAAGATTCCCATCATTTAAGTTATTTTAGACATCACTGCTCTATATAATCTGTAAAATCACAACACAAAGATATAAATCTAAATACTAAAATGGAGTAAAAATGGAATACAAAAAATTGTTATATGCCTCAAAAATGGCAGGAAAGATAAACTGAGAAATGTTTAATAAATGAGATTTAAAAAACCCAAATATAAAGATAGGAGATTAAAAGAGAACTATGTTAATAATTATACAATAAAAGTTAATAAACAAAACTTATTCCATGTAAGAGATAAGATTATATTAAAAAGACATAATTCTATACATTTTATGTGTAAAGCCTGAGAAGTTGAAAGTTGTGTGTAAAGATAATACCACTGAAACACCAAGATTAAGACATTTTAATTTTATGATTACGATTTGTTGTGTTAAAGAGACTATTTAAACACTAAGATTAAGAAACTGGTTTGCCATCTTAATTTCAAACTAAGGTGATTCCAAAGGAAAGAATATTACTGAAGAAATAAACATTTCATAATTATAAAGAGGTTGATTCATCAGGAAGTCATAAGAATTCCAAAGGTACATGTACCGAATAACAAGATTTCAAAATACATGAAGCAAAACTTGACATATTATATGGAGTAGACAAGTCCACCTTTGTAGCCAAGATTTTATATAACCATCACGCAACAACTGTGTATATATATAGGTCTATCCCAATAGCTGTACACAGTCTTTGCATGTATACATGAATTATCCAACAAAGGAGACTACCCACTGTCTATAAAAAAATCTCAAACATGTTAAATAATTAAAATCATATGGAATATATTCTCTGGATACAATGGTATCAAATTAGAAATTAATTTTAAAAAGCTATATAGAAAATCCTAAAAAGTTGGGGATTTAACAACAAATTTCTAAATAACCCATTGGTCAAAGAAGAAATCAAAAGGAAAATTACAAAAGATTACAAAATGAATTACAATAAAAACACAGTATATAAAAATATGTGTGATTCAGCTAAAACTCCACTAGGGGAATATTTATAGCTTAAATGTTTATAGTAGAAAAGAGGAATAATTTAAGTAACCAAAACTTCTTTATTTTTTAAATTTTTTTTTGGTTTATTTATTTTTTGCGAGAGAGAAAGAGAGAGCAGAGGAGGGGCAGAGAGAAAGGGAGAGACTCCCAAGTAGGCTCCGCACCATCAGCACAGAGCCCAATGTGGGGCTCTAACCCACAAACTGTGAGATCATGACCTGAACCAAATCAAGAGTCGGATGCCCAAATGACTGAGCCACCCTGGCACCCTCCAAAACTTCTACTTTAGAAGCTAGACAAAACAGAGCAAATTAAGCCCAAAGTAAATAGAAAAAATAATGAAGACAAAAACAGAAAACAACAAAATATAAAACAAACAACATGTAATCAAATGTTGAAAGTGGACTCATTAAAAAATCAATAAACTTGACCAATTTCTAACAAAGATTTATCAAGAAAAAAGTGAAAATACAAATAACACCAAGAATGGAAAAGGGACATTACTAGAGATTGTACAAACAAAAGGATAAAAAATAACTGTATGCCAATAAATTCTACAAGTTGTATAAAATGGACACATTCCTTGAACAATACACTTATCTCAACTGATGTAATAAGAAATAGGAAATCAAAATAGCCCCATGACTACAAAATAAATTGAGTTCATAATCAAAAACTTTCCTACAAAACTATTACTGGCTTAAAGACTTTACTGAAATTTTATCAAGTATTTAAGTAAAGTATAATGGCAATTCTACATAAGTTCTTTCAAATACTGAAGGAGCAAGAAACACCATTCAACTAATATCGTTGATACCAAAAGGTGGCAAATATTAGAAAAAAAGGTATAGACAAAAATCTAGTATGATCACAGATGCAAAATCTAAAAAACAAAAACTGAGTGCAAACACACACACACACACACACACACACAAACACAGGGATACATCGTAAACAGATGGATTTTATCTCAGATATGCAAAGGTGGTTCAACATTTTTAAAAAATAAATACAATTCACCATACTAACAGAATAAAGCAAAACGAAAACAACCACAACATGTAATCATCTCAACAGTTGTAGAAATGTGGCTTTTCCACGACTCTCCCAAAGAAAAATATCCTCTCATCATTTCTATTTTTTTTTTAACTTATTATTGAGACAGAGAGAAACAGAGCATAAGCAGAGGAGGGGCAGAGAGGAAGGGAGACAAAGAATCCGAAGCAGGCTCCAGGCTCTGAGCTGTCAGCACAGAGCTGGTCGCCGGGCTCCAACTCTACAACCTTGAGATTATGACTTGCGCTGAAGTCCGATGCTTAACCAAGTGAGCCACTATGCGCCCCTCATCATTTCTATTTTATATTTTCCTAGAGGTTCCCTCCTGTCCAATGGGGTGGGAAAATAAATAAAAGCTTAACAATCTAAAATAATTTAAATTGTG
The DNA here is from genome assembly GCA_028646485.1 of Cryptoprocta ferox. Lineage (NCBI taxonomy): Eukaryota > Metazoa > Chordata > Mammalia > Carnivora > Eupleridae > Cryptoprocta > Cryptoprocta ferox. Next base: position 58,790,106 of record CM053573.1, read on the forward strand.
TTATTTGCAAGCAAAATAATTATATATGTAGAAAACCTTCATAGGATCTACAAAAAGACAAACTAAGTAAATTCAGTGGAACTGTAGAAGTCATATTTACAAAAAAACAAGTGTTTCTATATACAAGCAAAATATTGAAAAAAGTAAAATAGTTTATATCATTAAAAATACTGAATATATACAAAATCTACTGAAAAATATGCAAGATCTCCACAATGAAACTATAAAATTGTTGAGAAATTTAAAAAACTCAAATAAATGAAAAGCTATGCGTATGTTCAGTGACAAAACTTAATATATTAAGGATGTTTTTTCTATTTTAATTTAATGTAATACCTATCAGATCTCCAACAGGCTATTTTGAAGGTAATTGACAAGCTCATTCTGAAATTTGGATTGAAATAAGGATTTAGAATAGTGAAAACAATCTTTTAAAGAAAAGTTAAAGGAAATAACACTAACTACTTGCAAGATTTATTACAAAGCTACAGTAAGCAGCAGAGTGTAATAATTGACTTAAAGGATTAACATATAGATCATTGGAAAATAAAGTCCAGAAATAGTCCTACACATAAAAAGTCAAATGATCTCAGATAAGGCACCATGTTCATTCAATTGAGGAAAGAAAAGTCTTTTTAACAAATGTTGCTAGAACAACTCAACTCTTATACTCCATAGATAAAATATTAATTTTAGATGAATCATAGAGTGAAATTCATAAAGCACAGAAGAAAAATAAGAATAATATCTTTGTAACCTTGGGAGTAGGCAAAGATGATTTCAAAAGGGCACAAAATCAGTAACTCTGAAAGAAACCATATGATCAATTGAACTTGATCAAAATTAAAATTTATATCTTATTCAAATAAACATTAAGAAATAGTCAAAAAACAGACTGCAAGAAAGTTTTCATAACATATCCATTTGAGGGGCACTTGGGTGGCTTAGTCAATTAAGTGTCCAACTCTTGATTTTGCCTCAGCTCATGATCTCACAATCATGAGATCAAGCCCTATGTCAGGCTCTGTTTTTTTTTTTTAATTTTTTAAATGTTTTAATTTATTTTTGAGAGAGAGAGAGAGAGACGGTGTGAGCAGGGGAGGGTCAGAGAGAGGGAGACACAGAATCTGAAGACAGGCTCCAGGCTCTGAGCTAGCTGTCACCACAGAGCCTGACGCGGGGCTCGAACCCATGAACCGTGAGATCATGACCTGAGCCCAAGTTGGCGCTTAATTGACTGAGCCACCCAGGTGCCCCTGTCAGGCTCTGTTCTGACAGTGTAGCCTGCTTAGGATTCTCTCTCTCTCTACCTCTGCCCTTCCCCCCAGCTCACATTCTCTCTTTATCTCTCTCAGAATAAATGAATAAACATAAAAAGTAATATATCCATTTGACAAAGAACTTATATCCAGAATATTAGAGAAATCCTATAATGCAATAATAAAAGGATAAATAAAAAAAGGCAAACTCAATTACAAAATGGTTAATGACTTCAATACATACTTCACAAAGAAGATATACAAATGGCAACAACTACATAAAAATGTGTTCAAAATGTTCAAAAAAACTGTAAAAGAATGTTCATAGCAACTTCCGCATTCATACTTAAACAAATACCCACCAACAGGAGAATGAATAAACAAAATGTGTTATAGTCACGCAATAAATGCTACTACATAATATAAAAGAAGAAACTACTGATATAGGCAACACCATAAATAATTTCAAAAACATTATGAGGAGTGAAAATCCAGCCACAAAAATATTACTTAACTACTTTATATTACTTATAAGAAGAGACAAAACTAATCTATGGTCATAGAAATTAGAGTGATCACCTTTACAGGTGGAGAGAATGAAGGGGAGATGGACCATAAAATGACAAGGGGAAACTTTCTGGGGTAGGGTAGATGACATTATTAAGAAAAAGTGTAGGCGAGACACAAACTGAGAAAATGTTTTCATAATGCATATCTCTGACAAAGGACTCATGTATAGAATATTTATATACTGCACATGGTTACATGTACATAGTTATATTCTGTATATGGGTGCATAAAACTTCTAAAATTCATTAAACTGAATGCTGAAATCTGTACAAATTATTATATATAAATTACATCTCAAAATATATATGGTGACGACCCACCAAGTGCCAGATTCTGCACAACTCAGTGGAGATATAGTGACGATCAAGCCTATTCTCATAAAATTAGAATTTCCAATAAATGGCCTTTTTTAAGGCTATTCAAGGACTTACCTCAACTAAATCCTTCTCTTTATTGTCCACATAATCAAATTTTTTGTTTTGTTTTGTTTTGTTATATAAAATAGTGAAAGTGTGCTACATAATGAAATCAGGAGTACTGAATTTTATTCACATTTCTGTCCTGGACTAAATTTGTGACCTTGAGTAAGACATTTATCCTTATTATACTTAGCTGCAAAACAAAAGAATCGGTCTGATATCCTTTTAAGCCCTACATCTTTATTGGTTTTTATTTTTATTACATATACTAATGATTAAATCATCTATTTACTGTGAAGCTGTACACTTGAGGGGTAAACTGTTCATCGTGGAAGGAGACAGCCCCAATTTCTTGACCACAGTATGAAAACTGTTATCACTTGCCAGTCTGTGTGTGGTATTGTCACCGAACCATTTCTACAGAGTTAAGCCTAGAGTGTGGAGAATTTGAGATCTGACTAGGGTTGCCTTTACTTGAATTCTAATTGCTTTTTTTAATGGCTTTTTTAGTTATGTTAATTTTAAGAATGACCAACCCAGAACTCAAATATCCCCATCAAAAGACCCCCCGCTGCAGAAAAGCCTTTTTAGTTTGCCAGGTGCACAAAGCTATCTAGTTTGAGTGAATTAGTTAAGATTCAGAGATGTGAAAAAATCTAAAATCTGTCTTCCCATAAAACATTCTCTCTTACAAACATTTAGAGAACATGCAAGAGTAAATTGCTCTTTTATGAGATCTGCAGAGGAACATAATACATAACTTGCTTTCATCATGGTTTTTAAATTTTCCCTTTCTCCCAAATTGCTTAAACACTTTTTGGTTAGACAAAATAGGCCTCAATATGGCCAAACTCTTAGCTAAAGACCCCTTTCCACCCTCCATGCTGCTCACTTTCCCTAGGAATCTGTAACCTTTTCACTCTTCCTTCATTTCCATCCAGTGCCTTTCCTATCTTTCTGTGCACAGTCTCAAATTTGCTTATATCAATCCTTTTTTCTATCAACCTATACTCCTAACTCCTGAACCTTTTGCAATATCATTAATTAATTTATTAGGTCATTCAACAAAAACTGAAGTAAAAAAAATACACACATGATGCTAAATAGGTGCCATAATCAGAAGGGTGAAAACATCTCTGCCATTTTGGGGATTATATTCTAAGATTTACATATGTAGTCTATATTTTTAATATATAGTCTAATATTTTTTAAAAAATCATTAAATGTGTGTTTTCTCTTTATTAAGTCCTCTAACAGCCTTTTGATTTGATCCGTGAGTGTGGGCTTAGATTTGCTTTTCAGTACCCTTTGATTCAAGGTATCAAAGTACACCAGGCTTCTATGCTGCCAACTATCACTGTAGTCTTCAGTGTGACATGTTTCTTGCTTAAGAAACAGTTTCTCAGCATTCTAAAAATACGTCACCCCAAGATCTCCCTGTCAAAGTAGTAAAAATAAAAAAACAATTGGTGGGAAAGTTAGGATATGTACTGTTCTCTTTCTTTCTAACTTTTTGCTTCTAATTCTTCCATTCATGTACTGAATGACTGATTCATTGATTTTTAAATGTATTTAGTGCCTATTATGAGTCAGGGAATATTCTAGATGAGTAACACCTAATCCATATCCTAGAGGAATTCAGAATCAAAAATTCTATTTCAAACTCTTTTGGCACAACAAACGTGACTGCCTTTGCCAGTCGAAAAAGTGGATTTTTCCCACAGTTCAAATAGTTGTTTTAAAAATAGTTTTTAAAAAAAATATGTAAAGGTAAAAAGACACTGGTTAGTGGTGAGATATTTTACTAGTTTCTAGTGTGTGTGAGTGCATGTGTGTATATGTGTGTGTGCTTGTGTGTATATTGCCTTACATTTCTCTTAGTATCATATTCCTACAGAGGCCTTTTCAAACCAACTTTCATATAAACTGCATTCTAAAAGAGCCTTTAAAATACACAAAAGATGACAGTTAGAAAATCATTTTTAGACAAGAAAGATACTGCATGAAATTTTTAAAGTACAGGTTTAAAATGTCTTTACTACATCCTCCCAAAACCCAAAGTACAAATGATGCCAAGACATACACACACACAAACATATTCAATTTAGAAGGTAGCAATATTTTTTGTTCATTTAATTCATACAAAAATTGTTTCCTTGTTATGGATAGCAATAGCTATTCCTAATACTCAATGAGTATTTATTGTGTTGAAGCTTCTTTAAGTTAACAATCCATTCAACCGACACCAAGAGGTATAAATGTATTACCTACATTTACAGGTGAGAAATCTAAGGAAAATCGATGTTTAAAAATTTGACTTTTTAAATATTGAGTACAAAATATAATACAAGATAATAAAATTTGATAGGAAAGACACAAAGCCTTCCTAAAAGAAGCTTTAATAATTAACAATTATATTTGAATCATGAATTATAATAAAAAGTCATGAAAAGTTGTTGAAAGGACATGACTTTTTTCCCTGACTGAAACATGCCTTTGGGAAATTTTTATCTCCTTGTCTTCATCTTCCTCTTGGCATTTTACCAATTCTGAATTTCTCCTTGTTTTCTCCCCTCTCTTCTGCAATTGAAAAGTTTTAAATTACTGCTAGGCAGCCCATCTATATTCTGAACAGACCCTTTGCCTCCTAGGAGAAATGTAGTATGTTGTACTCATTTGTATACCAAAAGAAAAAAAAAAGGACTACTTATTTACTTTTCTATAATTGTAAACAGTCCTTAAATCTTTTCATTATTAATTGAATGTAACTTTTTAAATTATAATAATCTCAATGATTTTTTTTCATAAAGTCTCATGCTCTCTCATTTTGCATTCTTCTAAGACTTCTGGGCTGTCTTGTTCTGTGGAGGTTCCCTCTGCCTTTGTCATTTTTCCATGGTGTCCTTATCTACTAATGCTATGAGCTCCTTTCTCCTAATCCTCTTCTCATACCCATTATTTTCCAATATTATTAGCTTGGTTTCGTTTGACATAAAAGCTTAAAAGCCACTGCCTATTTCTATCTGTGTTGCCAACTTTTCATGTCCCTGTCATAGTGACACCTTAAATCTCTGACAGCAAATGTCAAAATCTCCCAAACTGCTCTGTAGACCAACTTCGGCTAAATATAATAAAGTATTGGGCAGCTCTGATTAAAACAACTGGCACCCAAGGGAATAAATGGTATTAATGAGGTCTAAATCAAAGATACTGGTATTTCAAAATATAGGCTTGACTTTGTATACTATGTTCAAAAGAAGTTAGTTAGTCCTTAGTATTTTAACCAATAGTTTCAGTGACTTTCGACAGGTGAGTGGGGGATTGGCTTGAGTCAGTGCTCCTAAAAGTTCAAATATTTTTCATAGTTCCATAGCAAATAACAGAGCAGGGAAATAAAATACAAAAGGTTAGAATTGAAAAAGCAGTTAAAAGTCTATTTAGTTCTCATTCTCTACCAATTACCTACAAACTTTTGACTTTTACTTTATAATCTTAATATACTTACTCTAAAGACAAAACTCTCATTCTTGCCTCTGTTTCTTATTCCTTTGGCATTTTAAAATATTCTTTCTTTTTAATTAACAGTAAATACTGAATGAGCTTCCTTTGGAATAGGAATCAGAGCAGATTTGTACAACTTAGCTATAAAACCTCAAAACAATCTTTTAAAATGTTTTCTGAACCTTGGCTCAAAAAATCGGTTTTTTCTACTTAACCTTTAAAAATGGTTTGAAATGTAAAAGGACAAAGCGATTCTTAAACACAGTCACAGTGACATCCGCCAGAAGCTAAAAATATCTGATTGGTTTAACAGGCCAAATTTGTAGTCCCTACAAAGTCCTAATGTTATTGTGAATGCCCTATGACGGGTTACGTGGGTAAAGTGTTGTGTTTGTAGAATTACACGGTAACTCAAAGAGACACTGATAAGCTATATTTTGCACTTTTGTTCCAGATGCAGGAAGGAAACATTTAATCCATCTAATTTGATCCAAAAAACTGTCTTGATGACATTTGGAAGGATTTAATGACATTTTCCTTGGTTCTAGCTCTACTATTCAGCCATACTTCATATTATAGGATTAGGCTGTAACTCTGCAGACAGTTATAGAGTCCAATGCATCAAATTCATAATTAAGATGCAAAAAAACAAACATGAAAAAAGAATTTTGCAAAGTACGCCTTTCTCAATAATTGTGACTTGGAACGTTCTCTGGTTTCAACTGAGCCCTGAGCTGTGAAGCAGTTGCTTGGATGTGGGCTAAAAGACTTGACTCACCCTAGGATCTGTTCTGTTTTCATCTTCCAAATGCCTACCATGATTCAGAGGTTACCAGATGTTGCCCATAGTAACAAAGGTATAAAAATGTAGAACTCAGTGGTTGCAAAGTAAATCAGAGGAAGTAATAACAGACCACTGCACAAATAAAGGGGCAGTGACATGAGTGGAAACGTGTCCCTCAAAATTGAAGTTGCAACACCCAGTACTTTAAATGTAAACTTATTTGTGAATATGGTCATTGAAGATGTATTTAGTTAAGATGAAGTCATCAGAGTGAACCCTATTCTAACATGGCAAGTTATTAGAAGGTGGAAGAGGGACAGTAAAGTATATTCTAGACTGAGAAGACACTTGGAGATCGAAAAACACAAGCCACTCCATACTGTTTGAAGAGTTTTATTCAGGGTAACTAACTGACCCAGAGAATCAGGCAGAGGACTATCCACGGTAGCTGTGTACTTCCTTTCTGCCCCCATTCTCTGCCTTGCCCAGACCTTTACAGAATGAAGGGCATGACAGTGAGCTCAAAGATTAGTTATCCAAAGTAGCACCAACTGTGAGACAGAGAATCTCTACTAGTCATCCAAAGTGGAGTCTACCATGTGCCACTTTAAGGAAGAGCATAACAAACCTTCCCACATTCAGATCAGGGCATACATTAACCTCCTGGGGACCTGGAGCAGGTAGCTATGAGGGAGGTCATTGCTTTGACACGAATAAGATGGAGTGTCAAAGATGGAGTCAGTGTTCTCAGCACTCCTACACAGGTATCCTTATAAAAAGAGGGAGTTTGATTCACACATACACACAAGTGTATCATCATGTGAAGATGAAGGCAGTGATCGAGATGATGTTTCTATAAGCAAGAAAGCCAAAGATTTCCAGCACACTACCAAAAGCTAGGGAAGAGGCGTGGAACAGCCTCTCCCACACAGTCATTATAAGGAGCCAACTCTGCTGACACCTTGACCTCATACTTCTGTCCTCAAGACCTGTAAGGCAGTATATTGCTGTTGTCTAAGCCACTCAATTTGTGGCACTTCATTATGGCACCCCTAAAAAACTAACATAGGCAGCCAATTTGGGACGATGGCTTGTGGTCCAGGTTCAAAAGTCAGAGGACAGCCTGATATAAAAGCTGAACAAATGGCAGGTGCCAGGGCAGAAACATAGCCATGCTGACTGACCTTTCCTTCCTTTGGAAGGGGTAAGACTAAATCCCTATTCCCCAGACATCAAGGCATTCACAAGGTGGGAGCAAAGGCTAAGACACCGGAAAGTTTAAGTTATATGGAAAAACAGCAAGAGAAGAGGACAAAAACTGTTGGTTCCTATGGAAAGTAGAGGCCAATAAAGCAGCAAAGTAGGGCTCTGACACAAGGGTCTCAGATCCATCACAGCTTTACTGCGTAGGCAGTGGGGAGGAGTGGGGAAAGTCAGTAAGGAGTTAAATCCAGATGAAAGCAGTATTAAGAAGGTTTCTCTGACAATTGTTTGCAAAACATGTAAAAGTTTGAAGAGATTACATGCAGAAAGTATGTGACTTTGAGCTCATTACTTCAGCTTCCTTATCTGCAAAATGGAACCAAGTATATAATCATCTCACTGTATTTTTGGGAGAATGAAATGAGATAATCCATGCACAGTGTCTAATATAGTAAGCCCTTGGATAAATGTCAGAAGCTGAGTCAGATATATACACAACCATAACTCACATATTCCTTCAAATTAAATGTGGACATTAGCATTTCTCCTTGTCCCTTCCTGACTGCCAGCTCCTTGAAAGCAGTACCTGTAACTCAGGCATGATTTTATCCCAGACAACACTTACCTAGTATTATGTATAGTGAAAAGACAGACATCTGAAGCATGGGTAAATTATACATGATATATAAAAAACAGAGGGTGCATGCTGATTCCCCTTTGCCATTCCCCAGCCCTGACCTCTATCATCCTGCCAACCTAAAGCAGAGCTCCAGGCTGAATCCATCACAAGAGAGTCAAAACATGCTTGTAAATTTGGGCCTGATTTGCTCTAATGAGTTCTTGCTTCTCCTCCATTTCTAGGGGAACATAAAGCAGTGAATGACATGATTCACAGGGCAGATAACACCTCTTTAATATCTCTCCACATGCTGACCTATTTCATTACTGTGCATTTCTCAGGGATGAGAAGCTATGCGAAGACTAGAAGAAAAATACCTGAGAGGCTGCCTCCTCCTGGGAATGTTTCAGCTTTTCAAGATTCTAGGTCATCCCTCTCCCTGATATTTGGAGTTCATTCCCACTGGGAGAACAATCTGTTCATACAGCTTTTTTTTTTTTTTTAAAGAGTTATTGTTTATCCACAGTCTAATAGAAGCCATATTTGAAAATAAAATCTTCATATATAAAACCTTCATAGGAAGTTTTTCTTTTTAAATTTCATCAAGTATAAGAGTAAGGTGCATTCATTTATAGTAATTCACTTTTGAGTTAAATAACTGAGCCACCTCCTGAGAAACGCATACTTTAACTCTTTACAAATGGTCAAAGAGAGAAACTGAATGTTGTTGATAGCATTGGTTCAGGATGGGTACTGAGAAGTGTCCTGTGGTGTGAGAGGGAGAGACTGACCAGGAAGCATTCCCAACCTCTGGTGGCACAGTAGCTTCCTGTAATGGAATGTTACTGCTGTACCAAATGGACAAGTTTCCTAGAATGAAAAACTATGTTCTCCAAGCTGAGGCTTCAATGAAAATTACCACCCAGGAGACATCTGCCCAATGTTAAAAGTCTGGAAACATGAAGCAACTCCAGAGTATAGCCAGAATTACCCATGAAGACCTCTTCCTCTAGTTTTCTTCCCAACTTTTTTTTTTCTAATTGGAGTATATAGGTATTTGGTGTGCCTATGTATGGAGGTGTCTTTGTACTTGGGTGTGTATATGTTGGGTTTGTATACATGTTGTATATGTTTGTGTATGCACCTGTGTTTATGGATAATATCATTGCTCTTTCCAGACAGAATTTCTTATGAACATATTACTTTTGATTCCCTAAGCTGTGGTGTGACAAGAGACCATTCCTGATAGCTGTCTACATCTGCCATTTAAAAAAGAATTAATAACTAGCTTCTCACCTCCTGTTACCTCATCACAAAGCATATCAAATAGAATTAATTTAAAAATGAGGTTATGACTCCTCTTGCCACATTTTAAAAACAGTTCAAACAGGTACCGTCCTGGCCACTTGGTGTTTTGGAAGGCCTAGAGTTCTTTTAAAACAAGGGAGACTTGACTTTCGTGCATTCACAAAACACATATCAATCAGCACATGCATAAGCACACAAATGAGAATGCTAGTTTGCAAGTCCAAAGCTATTGCTGTGACCATCTGCATAGTCTCACTGCTGTGCATTAGTAGGGGTACAATCACTGTTGATCTGAATGTAAACCTTTACTGATAAGCTTGACAGAATTTTCCATTAGAAGAGAAAGACTAACTCACTGAAAGATAAAAGATTTAAGGAAGAAGGGAAACGGCAGCTGGATCGAACAGGCAAACTTGTTGCTTCACAAAATCCCTTATTTTTTTATATCTACACATGGATCTTGAGGAGAAAGAAACTGCCACAAGGTGGATGAACATTATTCAGTATGATTCTCAAGAGGTGAAAGGGAATTGGTAGAACAAATTTATATGTAAGTGATATCAAGGGACCGTAGATATGAAATATCCTGCAAACAAAAAGTGGAGAAGAAAATGTTTAAATAAGAGAAAATGACAACGGAACCTTCATTAGTGGTTCCTCATAATGTCTGTGCAGTCTGAAAGCATTTATCATGTGCAGCATAAAGATAACATTGTTGCCAAGCCCACCTGAGTCCATGAAGACCTTTGCACTAAGTAGCCCTCAGAGGACTTCATGACCCTGGAGTTCTCCCACTTGGGCTTCATTGAGAAGATAGTCAAGTAGCTGGACCGGAGCCTGATTAGAGCTCATCCTTGTCTTCTATGTGGACAAACCAATCCACTGGCTCCCAGATCATATTCTGAGGATTAAGGCCAGCAACCCTAGGAAGGACATAAAGCACTGGGACGAGCAGAAGACCTGGGGATGCCTGAGGATGAGTGTCTAGCCATCCCTCTTGAGCACACGGGCACTTCTCGCAGGTTAAGAAAGATACAGAAACAGAAGAACAGGCCTTTGGGGGTCAGGCACTGTGGAAGGCTCACATGACCCACAGGCCAAGGTGAGCACGAACCTCAACCCACATCAGTGCTTGAGCTAGAATAAGGCCTGCCTGCATGAAGATTTCTTCTGGGCATTTGCATTATGTGTTTTCTGGTTTTTTTTTTTTTTTTAATAACATTTATTTCCCGTACAACATGTCTCAAATGCCATAGGTAATTTTAAGATTACACTATTTCAGGGACACAGTTCATCATTAACCTCAGTTTATTTGGTCAGAAAGTTGTGTGTGTTTGTATGTCTTTTCTCTTTCCCAAAGAGATTGGAGAGGAGGTCGGGAAGATAAGAAAAAATTTAATTGGTGCATTCAGCCAAGCAGCTCGGCAACAGAACATTAATTTTTATTTTAATAATGTGTTTTTAATTGAATACTTTGCTGGTGCTGCACTAAATTGGGTCTGTTATTTAAAATTACATTAAGATCATCCCCTTCTACAACTCATGCCACCAACACTCCCAAATAACATGCTATCCATTGGGGAACAGCCAGAATAAATTACTATTCCTTATGGGATTCTCCAACAAAATGGTATAAGTATCAGAAGACTAGCAAGTTGTTGTTTTAGAGTAAACAAAAATACAGTTGAAATATAGCCTCTCTTTCATACAGTATGGCAGTGAACTCTCATCAGTCACTGAATTCTAGGATGCTTTCTCCTCCAGTAATAGGATTGTAACTAGGCACCTCCCTTGTAGCTAGGTGTGTCTGTATGACTATGCCTTGCCAACATGTGATGTGTCCACTGTCAGACAAATATTATTATAAAATGTTGTGTATATCCTCCATGATTGCCTTTTACTATTTGTCTGGTGGGATATCCATTATGGCATGGCTCTGTGGATGGTGAAACAAGATGGAACCTAGTCCCTTAATGACCACAAGGAGTAAAATTTTTCTCTTTGCCTGAATACCTACCCAGGCATGTCTGTTTGTGTTAACTATTGAGATTTAGGTATCTGCTCTTCTAGTCTAACATGCATAACCCATTAGATATCCCACTTTAGTTGTATTAGATCTCCTAAATGTAGAAAGCAGAAAAATAACCATTGGTGGGTGGACTGTTTCTTCTGACATTTTCAAGGGGGGCCAGCTTTCTATGAGGAGTATGTGGTAGCAGCCAAATATTCTGGTGGTGATTAGAAGCCCAAGCTTTGAAAATCAATCTTTTTATGCTCAAATACAATACTTTTTAAGTTTTTCATAAATATTTTAAAAATTTTACTGAAAAGAAAAAAACTGAAGAAAGAAGAATGTAATGCTGTTTGGTAAATAGGAAACTAATAAATGGATGAAGAGTAGTAGGATGGATGGATGAAAGGATGGATAAACAGAGTAAAGGAGCAATTCCCAAATTTAGGGGAGAAAGCAAGAGGACCAGCTCTTTTTTTCAACTAGAGGTACAAATGAAGCAGTAATGGTGTGTCTTCCTATGGGAGAGCAACAAGAGTATGGAATTTAGTGTCAGACAGGGAAACTGGCATTTGCTGAACAAGCACAATATGTCATGCACTGTGTTAGATATTTCTACATACGATCGTGTACTTCCATACGCATGGTTTCATAAAACCCTGCAAAGGAAAACTAATGCTATCAACCTTTTACAGTGGGAGACACCTGAGGCTCAGTTTCATCAATTGGCTGAGCCAGAATTAGAGTTAAGTGTTTCTTTCTCTCTTTCCTACTTTTAGTGTTAATTCATTTTTGAGGGCAGAGGAGGGGTAGAGAGGGAGGGGGACACAGTATAGGAAGCAGGCTCTGCACTGTCAGCACAGAGCCTGATGTGGGCTCAAACTCATAAATCATGGGATCATGACCTGAGCCGAAGGTGGATACTTAACCAACTGAGCCACCCAGGCACCCCCTACAGTTAATTATTTCTAATTTTATGGCCTGTATCATCCAAATTTTACTGCTTATGAGAACTTGGCAGATAATCCTTTAAACTTAGCAATAATATAAAAAAATATTTATTAATTTTAACATAATAATGTATGCATATTTACATGCATTTTTAAAATTTAAAGCGATTATTGTCATCAAAACAATGACAAAATTTTACTATAATTTAGATATATCAGCCTCCTGTGTTTCATATGAGAATATTTTGGATTAGGTGATACTATTTAGATTGCAGGAGAAGAGGGAGTAGAAAATAAGAAGTAAAGTAAATCTGCATTGCAGGTACCCTGACCTTGCTGGTTTCCAGAACTTAATTGCTATCCTGCCTCCAGTACCTATTCTCTTCCATCCTTACTCCATGTTCTAGACTTTCAATACACTTCATCTTCATCTTTTTACCAAAATGTTTCTGTGTTTTTTGTCATTTCTTTGCGGTGATGTTTCAAAGTGAATAAAATCTGATATTATAACAAATCAAACCACACTAGTTGGTTGATGTTGTATTACTATCAGTGCTTCCGAGAGACACTGTCTTAATACTAGGAGTTATTATAAAGGAGATATTTTAGGTAGTAAGGAGAGCTATGAGGAGTATATTTTGAGACTATGATTCTGGCTATTATCAGTAATAAGTATAGTTATTTTTTTACACAACAATGTGAATATATTGAACAATACTGAACTGTATGTAAATAGATAAGCTGGCAAATGTTATGGTTTGTGCTTTACACAACAACTAAAAATTGAAAAACAAACTCATTAAAAATTTTAAGTAATATATGTTAACAATAAACGAATTACAAAGATAAAAGAAATGAGGTTAGAAGTAAATGTCCACCTTATTTTGTTCCTAGGTCTGCTAGGGGAAAGTCTCTCAGTTTTTACCCATTAAGGATGATATTAGCTGTGAGTCTTTCATATATGACCTTTATGATGTTGCAGTATATTCCATCCACCCGACTTTGTTGAGAGTTTTTATCAAGAATGAATGCTGTGTTTTGTCAATGCTATTTCTGTATCTATTGACAGGATCATATGATTTTTATTTATTTTTTTATTAATGTGGTGTATCACATTGATTGATTTGCAAATATTGAACTGACTTTGCAGCCCAGGAATAATTCCCACTTGATCATGAAGAATAATTTTTTTAAACTACTGCTGAATTCAATTTGCTAGCATCTTGTTGAGAATTTTTACATCTAAGTTCATCAGGGATATTGGTCTATAATTCTCCTTTTTAGTGGGGTCTTTTTCTGGTAGTGGTATCAAGGTAATACTAAGTTCAGAAGATTTCCTTCCATTTCTATGTTTTGGAACAATTTGCATAGAATATAGGTTTGATCTCCTCTTTAAATGTCTGATAGAATTCCCCTGGGAATCCATGTGGCCTAGGACTCTGATTTGTTGGGAGATTTTTAATAACTGATTCAATTTCTTTGTTGGTTGTGGATTTTTCTATTTTTTCTTATTTCAGTTTTGGTAGTTTGTGAGTTTCAGGAATTTGCCCATTTCTTCTAGATTGCCCAGTTTGTTGGCATATAATTTTTCATAGTAGTCTCATATAGTTGTTTGTATTTCTGTGGTGGGGGTTGTGATTAATGATTTATCTATTTGGGACCTTTCTCTGAAAAGTCTGGATAGGGGTTTATCAATTTTGTTTATTCATTCAAAGCACCAGCTCTTAGTTTCGTTGATATGTTCTTCTGGAGTTCCTGTGTTACTATTGTTTGTTTCTATATCATTTGTTTCTGCTCTAATCTTTATTATTTTCCTTCTTCTGTTGGCTTTAGGCTTTATTTGCTGTTCCTTTTCTAGCTTCTTTAGGTGTAAAATTAGATTAGGTATTTGGGACCTTTCCTGCTTCTTGAGATATTATTGAATTGCAATATATTTTCTCTTAGGACTACTTCTGTTGCATTCCAAAGGGTTTTGACTGTTGTGTTTTCACTTTCATTAACTTACATGTATTATTTTACTTCTTCTTTAATTTTCTGGTTAACACATTCATTCTTTACTAAGATGTTTCTTAACCTCCTTGTATGTGAGGGCTTTCCAAATTTTTTCTTTTGGTTGACTTCAAGTTTCATAGCATTGTATATGAAAATATGCATGATATGATTTCAATCTTTTTATACCTGCTGAGGGCTGATTTGTGACCCCGTATGAAATCTATTCAGGAGAATATTCCACTTGTACTAGAGAAGAATGTATATTCTGCTTTAGGATAAAATGTTCTGAATATATCTGGTAAGCCCATCCAGTCCACTGTGTCATTCAAAGCCACTATTTCCTTGTTGATTTTCTGCTTAAATGATCTGTCCATTGCTGTTGTGGGGTGTTAAAATCCCCTAATATCATTGTATTGATACAATGATATTACATTGTATTGATACAATGATGATGTAAACTCATCATCAATGAGTTTATGTTTGTTATAAACTGATTTATATATTTGGGTGCTTCAAGTTGAGAGCATAAATATTTACAATTGTTAGATCTTCCTGATGGATACAACCCTTAATTATGATATAATGCCCTTCTTGATCTTTTGTTATAGTCTTTGTTTTAAAAATCTAGTTTTTCTGATATAAATATGTCTATTCTGGCTTTCTTTTGACATCCATTAGCATCATAGATGGACCTCCATCCACTTTCAATCTGTACGTGTCTTTAGGTCTAAAATGAATCTTATAGGAAACATATAGATGGATCTTGCTTTTTCTCATATTTTTTAAATTTTTTTATCCATCCTGACATGAATTTGTTTGGAACATTTAGTCCATTTACATTAAAAGTATTGAAAGATATGAATGCAGTGCCCCATTGTGTTACCTGTAGAGTTGATGTTTCTGATGATGTTCTCTGGTGTTTGTAGTCTTTCTTGCTTTGGTCTTCTTCCCCCTCCACCCCCACCTCCACTCATAGAGTCCCCCTAAAAGTTTCTTACTGGGCTGGATTAGTGGTCAGGAACTCTTTTATAGTTTGTGTTTCTCTGGGAAACTCTCTCTCTCTTCCTGTTCTGAATGACAGCTTTGGGGGATAAAGAATTCCTGGCAGGATATTTTCCCATTCAACACACTGAATATTACCTGCCACTCTCTTCTGGTGTTCCAAGGTTCAGTGACAAGTCTCCTGCTCACCTTATGTGTCTACCCTTGTAGGTTAAGGACCTTTGTCCCTAGCTGCTTTCAGAATTCGTTCTTTATCTTTGTATTTTTCAAGTTTCACTATGATATCTTATGGTGTTGACCTGTTTGTGTTGACCTGTTTTTGTTGATTTTGAGGGGAGTTCTCTGTGTCTCTTGGACTTAAATGCCTGTTTTCTTTCCCAGACTAGGAAAGTTCTTAGCTTAATTTGTTCAAATAAATCTTCTACCCCTTTTTCCTGCTCGACTTCATCTGAATGATGAATAGTTTTCTTTCCCTCTTCTTTTCAGCTTCATTATTTTCCATATTTTTTTCTTCGGTATCACCAATTCTTTCTTCTGCTTCTTCAATTCTCATTGTTACTGTATTCAGTCAGTTTTTCATCTCAGTAATAGCATTTTTTTTAAAAAATTTCAGCCTAGCTAGTTATTAGGTCTTTGATCTCTGCAGAAAGGGTTTCTCTGGTGTCTTCTATCCTATTTTCAAGCCTAGCTAGTAGTTTTATGACTGTTGTTCTAAATTCTTGTTCAGAGATATTGCTTATATCTGTTTTAAAAAAGTCCCTAGCTATGATTTCTTCTTGATCTTTCTTTGGAGAGAATTCCTCTGTTTTGTCATTTCGAGTAAGTTTCTGTCTTTTGAATGATTTAAAACCTTGTTACATTTCCTGCACCTGAAAGTAATGCTATATTAAAAAGAGGTCATACACTGTCCAGGGCCAGACACTTCAACAACTGTTCCTGGTTTATGCCGTGTGCACTCTGCTGTTGTGTTTTGGCTGATCTCCTTGTTTGCAGTGTGTGTGTGTGGGGGGGGGGGGGTTAGACATTTATCTAGGCATGCTTTGATTTGCTTGTTAAAATAAGCCTGGAAAAAGCGTGGGGGGGGGCTAGATCTCCAAAAAAGAGAAAAGGAAAGGGATGCAAAAAATTAAGAGAGAATAAAAAAAACTGTATGGCTGAATCAGAAGAAGAAGGAGGAGGAGGAGGAGGAGGAGGAGGAGGAGGAGGAGGAGGAGAAGGAAGAGAATTAGAAGATGAAGAAGAAAAAGAATTAGAAGATGATGAAGAAGAAGTTGAAGTAGTAGTAGTAGTAGTAGTAGTAGTAGTAGTAGTAGTAGAGGAGGAGGAAGAAAAAAGGAGAAGGAGAAAAGAAAAAGGAAAGGAAAAAATGGGGAGAAAAGTAAGACTGTCCCTAGTTCTGCCAGAACTGCAGGAGCGGTTTTGAAGCACTCTATTTTCATTACACTTGGTGCATGTGGGGTGATGGTCTTCTGGAGGAAAAGCTTGATGTATTAGCTTAGAGTCATTCCTGCCCCATTAAATAAGCAGTTGCCAGACAGGTACATACAGTATAAGCAGGTTCTGCCTCCATGGGGGGGCCACTGTTGTGTTCTCTGAAGTCCTACCCTGTTGGTGTTGGGGGGAGAATGGCACCACCCCAATCTCTCATTCCTGGACAGGAGTTCTCACACCCACCGCTGTTCAGGCAGCTCTCACAGAATAGCAAGGGCAGTCAGCAAGCCCTACACCACAACATGCCTGTGGTCCCCCCACCCTTCCCTTTGGCACATGACTAGGATTTAAATTCAGTCTTAAAGGACCAGGCACCAAGCAGAGTCTCTCCACACTGTGTCTGATGTTCTCGTTCACAGGAAACTAGCCCCACACCTGTGCAGTTCACAGAATTTATGGTATAGGACTGATGAAAGCAACGATAAAATTATATTCCCTCTGAGTGTGTCTCTGTCCCCTACTGATGAAAGTCCTCTTGCTGGCACCTACAGGGTTTTTTGTCCTTGAAGAGGCAATATACCTTCTCCCAAAAGTACTCCAGAAAGTCAAAAATTCTCTCCCAGTGTGCCCCAGAGATCCCTACACCATGCTATGCACTCCTGGGGCCAGCTCCCTCCTTCTCCCCAGGAGCACAAGCCACAGATCTGCTCTGGAGAAATTCAAAATTCAAACACTTCTAAAACTTCAGAGTATGAGTTCTAAATCCTGTTTGCAAAAACAACCAACCAACAAACAAAAGACCTACAACAGTACTTCTACTTCTCACTGCATAGTCAATGGTCTAGAGGGGTTTTGCTCTTGTGCAAACCTGATGCTGCACTCTCTCAACCCTTCTCTTGTTCTCTCCCTTTTGTCTCTACTTGAAATGGGCTCTCTCCCCTCTATGACACTGCTGTTTTTCTCTTCCCGATCACATCCATGCACCTTGCACCTACCACACTATCTCCCTCCAACTGTGAAGATTTTCCTGCCACTTGGCAGATGGACTTCCTAGGTGATACAAGTGATCTGAACTCAATACAACTGTGTTTGAGGGACTAAGAAAGTCCAGGTTCCCCTACTTCTCTGCCATCGTAACTTCTCCCATAAGTATAGTTATTATGTATTGAGCACCTACATGTACCAAGCCTTATCTAAGTGTTTTACAATCATCATTTTCTTTAATGTAAATAATAAACATGTAAAATGGTGCTCTCAAGGAAGAAACTGGAGAGGTCAATTGGCTTGCCAAAGATCACATACTTTGTAAAGAACAGTGGTAAATTTTCAATCCAACCTATCTATATCCCAAATCCATGCTCTTGACCACCACACTTAATTGCATATTCTGTTGTTAACCTATCTAGGAGTTATATTGTAGGGGTTGGGATTAAAAATAAGGCTTTCCAATACTTTGAGCTTAGATAAACAGTAATTCTGGGTGGGAGAGGGGGTGGGGAGGTGGCTATAGAATCTTAAATCTGATAAACAAATCTCAAATAGTAATAAAATGTTGGTGCTCAAGTATGTGCATTTTAGAACTTCTGTGAAATTCAGTAAGATGTCCAAAGAGACAATAATGAAAAACCTTTGTGTTGACTCCTTAATATAACTAATGGCATACAAAATCTTCAAAACATAGGTGCCAAAATATAGGAGCAATACTAGGTTCTGAGAAAATGCCACTCTGTGTTTAGTTATTGTTAAACATAATAAAGAGAGATGCATGACCTCTGCCTTCTAAAGGAAAAAAAGATGCCCTCTGGAGTTAGAATACCAAGGCCAAAAAACTGTACTTTTCAAGCATTTGCATGTGTAGACTGCAGCAGGGATCATATGTGAATCAACTTTTGAAAATAAAAACCAAACACCCTGTACATTTTTATTTGATTTGCATAAAAGGTGCTGGTGCCTTATGACCTCTCAGAATATGTATGAAATGGAAATATAATATTGAGATTAAAACAAAATAAAAGCAGTCCTTGGAAAGACAGGACAAAGAACGGTCAACCTCTGGGCTAGAAATGACAAAAATAAAACTGTGTATCTTTAAGACTATTTTGATGGGCAATAAGTAAAAATTTTGACTATTGCAGAAAGGGAATGATATTTTAAAACTATAGGGAAGAACAATGCCTTTTTATTATTGGTTCAATTTCATATTATGACATTTTTCCTATCCCTGTGCAAAAGTGGCTAATATTTATTTTAAAATATAAGCATATCAAAGTTTGGTCAATAATTTCAGGATTCTCTTTTATGACCTTTCTTGTTTCTTCCCATGAAAAATTTTGACTCTCATTATTCCTCTAGGACCCAGAGTCGAGGTGTAAAATCACTTTGATACTGTTCATATATAGTTATGGGATGCTGGACAGTTCTACCACTAGAGAAAATTGAGAGCAGATTCAGCAAAGAGAATGTTTGCTGAGAAGTATGAGGAATGGGATACTGGGCCAAGAAAGACCTAATGATTAATTGGACAAAAATGTCAATCATTTCTGCTTTGTAGGTGAAGAAAGATACAGCTATATAGATAGGACACTAAAACATGATGGTCAGAAAGATATCAAATTAGTAATTTTAATGACACAGTGATCCACCCCTCCAAGACTGTAAGTACCTCAAGGGCAGGTTCTGTACATTAGTTATGCAAGTGGTCCTAATATCTAGTTCCTAGGAGTCAAATTCTTGCAATGCATGGGAACTTAGTAGCTGAAGAAGGCATGGGACTTTAAGAAGATGATTGGAGGTGGATTTACCCTCAGGAAAGGAAGTTGATCCACCACGAAAGCCACAGGACTCTTACTGACAAAGCAGAGGTAACTGCCCCTGGCTGTCCTATAGAGTAAGACCAATCCCACCCAAGGTTAGGTAAATTAAATAAGTAAAAATACAATGAGACAGAGTTCCAAGTGTAGTATAGAGAAATACAGAAGAGTAGATAGATTGGTTTTAAAGAAATAAAGATCATTAGGGTCAAGGCCAGGCCAAGTACAAATGTCCAGCTAATGTGGCAGGAAAGGAACAACCCTAGGATCTCTGCCTGTAGATAAAAATCTAACAAAGGTTATGAGAGAGCTGCAAGATCAAAATCCTTACTGTTAAACCAAATAAACCTTAGGGGTGCTGTCTGAATGTCCTGGTCAACTGTGTATTCATCTACATCAAATTGTTTGATATATTTTTAAAAGTTTATTTACGTATTTTGAGAGAGGCAGAGACAGTGTGAGTGGGAGAGGGGCAGAGAAAGGGAGTGAGAGAGAATCCCAAGCAGGCTCTGCACTGCCAGCTGCACAGAGCCCACTGCGGGGCTTGAACTCATGAAACTGTGAGATTATGACCTGAGCCAAAAACCAAGAGTCAGAAGCTTTACTGGCTCCTGGAGCTACTCAGGCTCCCCAAATTCTTTGGTACTTGAGGGCAGGCATGGGTGGCTCAGTCAGTTGAGGCTTGACTCTTGATTTCAACTCAGATTATGATCTCACAGTACTGGGATAGAGCCCTGTGTCGGTTCTACACTGAGCATAAAGAGTGCTGAAGGTAGTCTCTTTCTTCTCCCTCTGCCGCTTTACCTCATTCTCCTCCAAAATTAAAAAAAAAAATAATTAAAAATAAATAAATAATTTTTTTGATCTTTGAGATGAGGAAAATCAACAACTTACTAAGCGAACCTAAGTCTATTTTCATTTAATCATTCATATTTGAAATCTATGTTCCTTAAACCTATTCGTTGCCTTTATATTTTGTTTTATTTAAACTTATTTTTTAATTCAAGTACAGTGTAAAAAAATATTTAAATGCTATGAAAACTTAATTTTCCACACACTATTTACAACATGTAAAGGGATCAATGGGCCCCAAAAAGTTATATATGGCAGAATCCATGGGAAGGAAGGGACATTTAATCTGGGCAGAAAGTGCCCAAAGAACCAAGGAAGGGAGATGCTTCTGAACCTTTCCAAAACTTACTGAAGACAAATAGAATCACCCAAAAGCAGGGTAAAAAGTCACTGGGATTAAGAGTACTGGGGCAGAAGTGAGATACTCTGACAGCAAGGCCATAGGAAAAGGAAGCAATCCCCATTTTTCTGCAGTTCAAACCTGAGCACTGTAGACTGACCCTTTCTGTTTATATTATGCATTAGAATATGCTGCAAATGAACTGATGGTGTTTAAGATGATGGGGCAAAAAGGGATAATGCACCAAAGGAGGAAAAATTCATTAAGACTTCCACAGGTGCTGATTCACAAATATCAATCAACTAGAACTGTGCTGTCTTGTTGAAGAATTGATATGTGGCAAACAGTCAAGGTTGATTAAGAAGCTACTTAATGAAGTCTAACATACCAGTAACAGACACAGATATATACACTCTCAATGACCTCTTATTTAAATTGATTATCAGGTCACCCGAATAGATGATAAATAGTAAGTATTAACCAAACACATTTGGTTACAGAAAATAAGTATTTTTTTTTTTTGAACACAGATATGGACTAAATGTTCATGTCCCCCTCAAACTCTTATGTTGAAATCCTATTCCCAGATGTGATGACATTAGGGGCTGGGGTCTCTGCAAAGTAATTAGATAATGTGAGGAGAGTCCTCATGAGTGAGATTATAAAAGAGACCCCATAAAGCCCTCTTTCTGCAATGTGAGGATACATGGAGAAGCCAGCAGGCTGCATTGCAAAAGAAGGCTCTCATCAGACTCCAACCATGCTGGCACCTGATCTAGGACTTCTAGCACTCAGAACTACAAGAAATAAATTTCTGTCATTTATAAGCAACCCAGTCTGTCATAGTTTGTTATAGCACCCTAAACTAAGACACTAACTTAATACAAAAATTTTAGTAGTACATGCAAATTTATTAGAATCCCACAATATATGTGTATTGTATAATATACCTATATGAATGAATATATATTCTATGTACATTATATACATATGTGTATATATACAATGATATTTAATTCAACAACTATTATATCAAAAACAATTTTAAAATTTAGAAAAAAAATCACAGTTTCTTTTTGGAAAAACATTTTTGTAGCCAACCAAAAATTCCCTGTCATCCTTGAAAAAATTCTTTCTTTATCTCATGAGCTCTCTTAACACATTTTTTTCTACCTCTCCTCACACTTGTCAGCACATTTAAATGAATGTAAAATGGATAAAATGAGGGCTTTTAGATTCACTTACTTGAACCAACTTCTTTTTTGAGTTTCTCTTACAGTCTATCCACTGTGCTGGCATGATATTATTAGTTCTGTTCTTCACTACTCTGTTAACATAGCAGCCAGGCCTCTGATAGCATCTCTTTCCCCCTTTCTCTCCTAACTAGTGCTGCCAAAATAACTTATGAAGTTAAATCCCTTGCTTAAAATGCTTCCATTGCTGCTGGAAGACCAAACACCTAAGACTGCCATTGGAGGTCTTCTGAAATTTGGCCCTGCCTAAAATGTTTCTATTTTATTTCTTACCTCACCTGTACTCTTTCCCTGCATACAGACCAACTTATTAATACAGTTTCACCTTTGCCACATTTTCTCAATACACTTTGTTCCATTAATACACATTCACATTTCCTAAGTTCAAGTCTTTGCTAATGCCTTTCCCTTTGCCTGGAATGCAATTTCTATTCCTCACATCTATATCTGTTAAATTTCTTTAAAGCACAGTTTTAAGAGCCATCTCTTTCATGATCGTCTCTTATCTCTACAGCTAGAGGTAATTTCTTTCAGGTTTTTTTTTTTAATTTACTGATTAGAATATTTGAATAATGGTTGTCACATGTTGCTGTGTACCACAATTTTTAATGCATTTGTTTTATTTCTTCAACTAAGTTTACAAGCTACTCGAGAGTTGTGAATATCATTTCTCATATTTGACCCTGGCAAATTACACATAAGAGATACTTAGAGATTTATTGAATGAAAGAATGGATTTTTGTGATCTCTAATTGTGCCTAAGATACTGTATTTGACACCTGATAGTTATTAAGAATTTAACTGAATAAGCATATTGAGTGGGAACTCTCCAGAAAACAAAAGTCTGTGTTTATTTCTATATTGTAGCAAGGACTATGGGAGCAGAGGCTACAAGGAACCTATCGGGGGGTGACTGAAACTATTGTATACAAACCTGCCATCTAATTCTCATGTTGCCCTAATGGTCTAACTTTCGATGCCCATGAGATGTCCACTATATAACTTGTGTGACTGGTGGCCAAATAGAACTTTATTTTTCTCCACGTTAGATGTTTATTATGATTTTAAATATATTTCATATTCTCATCCTTTGTTATGTTTCTTGCTCCATAATGGCTTTTACCTAAAATGGTATACTCGTCTATAAGAAGGTGAATTTAAGATTCTTCCATTTCTCTAAGTTTGCATCATTAAATATTAGAAAAATCAATGATCATTTACTTTTTCTTACAATTAAACAGACAAGGCACTCATAGTGGTGGAAAAGGGAATGAGTGAGCTTTCAACAACACTCATACAGGACTTGGAATAATACTTTTAATTTTTGTTCAGCTACTGAGTAACACCTAATATCCTACAGAATTTCTATCAGTCAGCTCTTAACATTTACTGCATTCCTAGTAAGGGAACTTAGTTCACTACTAAGAGAATCAGAAGGAATTGATATATTAACTTTATTCCCTCAAGAAGCTTATAATCCTCTATTTGGGACATTTGTAAGTGTGTTTCCCTAATTACTGCTATATATTCTGATACCTCTTTTACCATGTATCAGATTCAGCAACATTTCTTTCATGTAGGTGACTGCTTCCTATTTACCTACACTGTTCTTTAGCTTATCATTAGAGTTTGATTATCCAGGGACAGGTCCAGTTGGAACTGGCTTGATGTTTACAATTATTAATATTATTGAAGTGACCAATATTGCCCTTTATTTCTTGGTCTCTATTCAACAGAAAAGGTTTGTTTAAAATAGTTAATGATAGTAAAAACTCCAGAGACCAATTAAGAGAATTTTTTTTTTCTGAGGTTCAGGAGAACGGCAAGACAATTTGCTCAGAGCTGGACTGCTTTGTTTTAGCTCTTCTACTGAAATGGAATTAATTATGCAAAGGATAAACATCACTGTATTGGGGTAGACCATGTGTGACATAGAAAAAGAAAGTAACTGTGAACTGTAAAGTAAAATAGAAGATAACACCTAGTAATAACACTGAGATCTTGAATGATGTCCTACTAAAGTGTGCTACTATGGATTAAAAACAGGGATAGTTTTCAGGGTAAGCAAAGAGACCAATACATTAAAAATTAATCAAGAAAAAAAGTGTTTTTCATCTTAGAGACACATTTTCTCTCACATACCATAAATAACTCATGTAAATACTATGGCAGGAATAGAAAGGATGGTATAAAAAGCAACTACAAGTAAATGACATATCCTCAAGGAAATGAAAATAAAATTCACATTAAATCTTTTTTTAAAGATGTGCAAGCTGGATCTGCATAATAATGTTTGACTCAAGGGGCTCCTGGGTGGCTCAGTCGGTTAAGTGACCGGCTTCGGCTCAGGGCATGATCTCACGGTTCGTGGGTTCAAGCCCCGCATCGGGCTCTGTGCTGACAGCTCAGAGCCTGGAGCCTGCTTCAGATTCTGTATCTTCCTCTCTCTCCCTGACCCTCCCTGCTTGCACGGTCTCTCTCTGTCTTTCAAAAAAAATAAAAAATAAAAAATTTTTTTTAAAAATTTTTGATTCAAGAGAGAAAACTTCTCTACATATATCATGGCCTTTGAAAGTTTGATTAGGACCTCAGATCCTTCCGTTTGTGAAATATCAAGAATGACAATTTTCTGACCAGGATATGTGACCCGAAAATACTAGGGGATTTATAGAAGCTATCTTCCCATTGAATCACAGCTTGAGGCTATGTGGGGGAAACATTTTTTGTACAAGTTCACAAAGTAAATATTTTTGACTTTGCAGGACATAAGGTCTCAGTCCTTACTATTCAGGTCTGCTGTGGGAGCACACAATTAGCCATGCACAATATATAAATGCATGAACATAGTTGCATTTCAATAAAACTTTATTTACAAAAACTAGATAGACTACATGGACTAGATATGGTGGACTAGACTAGATATTACCCATGGATTGTAGTTTTCCTTCCCCTGTCAAAAGCAAATAATACTGGATGAAATATAAGAATAATATCACACATTTTTGTTTAAAAAAAGGAACCAAGAAAATTAATCTTCTACTTTTTAGCACAATATATAAATAATTTAGTTCAGACACAATTATTTTATATAAGAAATATGTTATGATATTAAGTTTTACAGCTCTCCTGAAAGAAAGCACTTTGCGTGACCCATGGTCATGAAATTGTTAGCTAACTTTAAAATAATTGGCAAGGAAAGCAATAATGAATACTATTTCCTAAAGACATTTGAACTTCGTGCCGAGTTTCACTCTTTGGGAATTACTGATAAAATTAATTTATAATAAAAAATATTAGCAAGGACATGGAGAAAAAAGAGCCCTCATGCACTGTTGGTGGGAATGCACACTGGTGCAGCCACTGCGGAAAACAATATGGAGTTTCCTCAGAAAATTTAAAATAGAATTATCATGTAATGCAGTAAATGCACTACTGGGTATTTATCCAAAGAATACAAACAAAAACACACTGAAGTATTATTTACAATAGCCACATTACAGAAGCAGCCCAAGTGTCCATTAATAGATGAATGGATAAAGAAGTGCGGTACACACAGTCTTACACACACACACACACACGAATATTATTCAGCCATAAAAAAGAGTGAAATCTTGCCATTTACAACATTGATATATCTAGAGATTATAAGGCAAATACCATATGATTTCACCCATATGTGGAATTTAAGAAACAAAAGAAACAAACAAAGGGAAAAAAGACCAAAAAAACAGACTGTTAACAATAGAAAACAGATGGTTACCAGAGGGAAGGTGGGTCGGGGAAATTGGTGAAATAGTGCAAGAGGATTAAAGAGTATACTTATCTTTATGAGCACTGAGTAATGTATAGAATTGTTGAATCAATATATTGTACACCTGACACTAATTTACCACTGTATGTTAACTAGACTGGAATTAACATAAACTCTAAAAAAAATAGTTCATAAGATTCAACAAAATTGTAAACTCAAATGTGTTCGTAGCTGACATAATAGGCTTTCCTATCCATCAATACCTATCCATCAAGGTTAAGACTATGAGATTATAAATAATGGCAGATTGTTGTGTCAACTAGTTTGTGAAAAATAGCAAAGTGGAAGAAAGGCTCCGATCTTCAGTGGAATTACACAATGAACATATTCTATAACTATGATTTGGAAGTGTCCTTAGTAAAGGAAACTAAGGTGCCTTGCCTAGAGGTCTCTTTTCTAGAACTAGCTTCATCAAACTTTATTTTCTTTTATGTATGGAGGGATGGGCCCACATGTGCCTTAAGTACCTCCCTGGGAGTATGGAAGCCTGTATATCTGCTTGATACTTTGAGAAAGACCTTGCTCCACAGGCCCATAAGGAATCATGGGCATGCTTAGGCATGGCCCCTGTGAGGTTCCCATGCTAATACAGTTTGGGAGCTAGGGAGGAATCTTCTCATTATTTTATATATAAAAAAAAACAGTTATCCCACAGTCATGACCCAAAGGTAAGCTAAATGTCAGGCACTCTACTGGCACCTCAAAAGACATTTTAACCTTGGCAATAAAGCGATATATGTGTATGCAAAAATGATGACAGCTGTTTCTTTAACAGGAAACTTTGGAACAAATTAACGTAAACACGATTTGTTCAATACTGAGGGAAAACCTGGGGCGTTTTCCTGGGTGGCTTAGTTGGTGAAGCGACTGACTTTGGCTCAGGTCATGATTTTGAGGTCAATGGGTTAGAGTCCCGTGTCAGGCTCTGTGCTGACAGCTCAGAGCCTGGAGACTGCTCTGGATTCTGTGTCTCCCTCTCTCTCTGCCCCTCCCTTGCTCACACTCTGTCTCTGTCTCTGTCTCTCTGTCTCTCTCAAAAATAAATAACAGTTAAAAAAAAAAAAAACCACATCTTCCGATGGTTATTCAAAGGTCAACATACCAATAGTAGTCATGATATTATAGATATTATTGCATTAACCTTAACTTACTAGGTGACTTTTCCAACTCGTTTTCAAAGGACTTTCAACCTGTTTTGAAAATATTCTACTGTGATAGGCAGTATATCCTATCACGGTTGATAAATAAGTTTAATTAACCTTTCCAAATGTGCATTTTAATCTTTTCATCATAAAGGAGTTAAAAATGTTAAAGATGGAAAAAATTAAAAAACCTGGAAACTTTTAAATTGTACTTGTACTTGCCCTTCATCTTTCCTCCCTTTTAATATTTCTGTATTTTATAGTCATTCATATTTGATTTATATTTCTCTTAATAGAGGAAGAACTTTTTAGATTTAAGCTAGGGTGGAGGGAAAGGATTGTGATTGATTGAAAGATCAGGGAGTGTACGTATTAGGTGCAAGCTTGGCTATTAATGGGTAGTGTCACCTGAACTATCCAGGCCCTGAATCCTTTTACCTGTAAAATGAAGGCTCTTGATGACTTCTGGGAAGGCCTACACCTCAGAGTTGTGCAAAATACCTTTGATATTGAAATCCCCAAGGCCTCACAGGAAGTAAAAAATCCTAAAGAAAAGTTATAGGAACCATTCTGTCTCTCACAAATACACACTCAACACACAAGGTTCAATCTCCAGGGATTCAGTTGCCCTTACCCCTATATATCCTGCATCAAAGATAATGCCAAATTTGTTGGATTCCCAGACTTACTGAAATAATGCACCCTACACAGGATATTTAGATTATAGCTAGATATACAAATAGATGACAGAAGGAAAGGAAATACAGGAAGAAAGGAGATGGAAAACAGGGAAGGAAAGAGAGACTGGTGAAACTTTTGAGGTACTAGACCTCTACTCCCCATGATATTGCACAAACAGCAGTCTTTCCATTATGATTATTCGGTGAATCCAAGAGACTTACGCAAGAGTGGATAGATGAATCTAGAAAGCTAATCTATATCTTATACTTTAAACAGCTTCATCATATGTCCAGAATACTCTCTGACGATGCTATATATACACAGAGAAGATGATGGCCATTCTCTCGTGTCAGTAAATGCCAATGATTGATTGTAGGATAAGCACAGAATTCCTTGGCAAGCTTTGCAGAACCTGAGATGTTGGACAGGACAACTGGAGAGTAGGATATGCAACAAGAAAATTGAATGAAAACTAAAATTGGAATGAGGGGCAACAAACATAGTAAACACTTATTATTTGTGAGTTCTTAGAGAAGCTTGGATTCAATAAGTAATGAGGCAGGAAAAAAAAAAACTTAAGAGACTGGCAAAAAGAATCTTTAAAAGGAAAGGAGAAAACCACAAATCCTGTTTTTAACAAACCCATATACAACAAGGGTGAGCAACAGTGGCTATCTACCTTAGTGGATGTTTTCTTTTCTTTTCAATGTTTATTTTTTTGAGGGGGTAAGGAGAGAGACAGAATGAGTGTGAGGGGCAGAGAGAGAAGGAGACACAGAATCTGAAGTAGGCTCCAGGCTCCCAGCTGTCAGCACAGAGCCCAACGCGGGGCTTGAACCCACGCAACATGAGACCATGACTGAAGCTGAAGTCAGGCGCTTAACTGACTGAGCCAACCAGGTGTCCCTGAATATTTCCTTAAAAAGTAAATTTCACAAATTTGTGTTGGGATCAAAGTATCTGAACTTTTGGAAGACAGTCCTTGTCTAGCCATTTCCATTTGTCACAAGTAATGAAATACTTTCTTCATAATATAGGTCTTCCTTTGACTAGCCATGCTTTTATGATCCACAATCATATAAACATTACTGTTATCTCATCAGTGATGCACTGTGAGTTATTCGACCTTCTGAGTATATTTCCAAAGTTTTAGTCTGTAATATTTGCATAGTTTGAGTCCTAAGTACCTCAGTAATTGTAAAATTATTTTCTTTTTACACTGTAACAAACAAACAAACAAAATGAGTGTAACTAATTGTATCTAGATTTAGAAGATCAGGGGTCAGGTAATTTTCCAAAGAAATCCCTGGCCTCCTCACCTACTATGATAAAGAGACAGTGGTTTGATTTTCAAAACATGAAACAAATCCTATTTGTTTAACTTGGTATATTCCCTTGTGGACTTTCTTTGCTGTGTGTGTTTTTTTTTTCTCCATATTCTTTATGCCATGCATCTCTCTAATGGCTGCACAGTCATCTGGAAAATACGATGAAAGGGGAAAAAGCTTCTGCCACATCAAAGGTAAATGAGGTTAAACTGCCCAAGGAAACAAAATAATAAAATCATGTACTAGATGAGACCTTGGAAGATATTAATTTAGAATGGCCACTGCCCTTCAATCCAAATTACACCTAAAACATTTCTAGACTAGAAATATGTGGTGATTTTGAAAGTCTTGTAGAAAGAAAAATGGAGGCCTACACCCTCTTCAAATGTTCAACATTTTTAGAAAATGATAATGTATTTCAGTCGGGTAACACCCCTTGTTGTCAAGCAGTCTTCCGTATGTTCATCTCAATTCTGACAGCGTGGTTTTTTTTATGTCCCTTCCTGAAAAGCCAGATTATAGTTAGAATTAATACTTTGGAGTCTGTGTGATTTTCACAGTGTCTCCCATCCTATGGGAGAGGAGAGAAGTCCAAGAGACTTATTTCTCACTTTTTAGTATACAAAGAAAGGCATATACTTTTGAAGAAGATGTGGTGGAGTCTAGGATTCCTTTACTCTGCCAGCAATCAAGACTTACATCCTTAAGAGGCTGCATTAAGGACTACCCCATACCTGATTTTAGGTCCCAGTGTGCTCCATGGCTTCAATATCTCAAGAAGAGTCAATATTTTAGTTCTAAATGATTCTAAGGAGTAAAATGCAAGGTAAATATTAGAAAGATGGTGTAGAGGGGTGACTGGTTGGCTCAGTAAGTTAAGTGTCTGACTTCGGATCAGGTCATGATCTCCAGTCCATGAGTTCTGGCCCCACGTCCAGCCACGTACTGACAGCTCAGAGACAAGAGCCTGCTTCAGATTCTGTGTCTCCTTCTCTCTCTGTCTCTCCCTCACTCACACTCTGTCTCTCTCTCGAAAATATATTAAACATTAAAAAAAATTAAAAAGATGCTGTATAGGTAGAAATTTCAAGGAAATAAGCATAATTGGCTGGGTCAGACCTCAAAAGGTGATCCCAAAGCCTTCCTTTGGGGGAAAATTATACCACACGGTTGATTGTGTCTTAGTTTTTAAAATAATAATTTATATTTTGTTTCTTTAGTATTAACTGCTTTTCTTATAGTTCTAATTATTCCATGTATTTGTTTCATTATTCTACATGATCTAGGACCTGGTGTTGCACTACTTCTCTCTTACATCTTTTTTTTTAAGGTTTATTTATTTTGAGACAGAGACAGAGAGAGAGAGAATAAATGAGCAAAGGAGGGGGAGAGAGAGGGAGGGAGAATCCCAACTAGGCTCTGTGCTGTAAGTGCAGAGCCCAACATGGGCCTCAATCTCAAGAACCATGAGGTCATGACCTGAGCCAAAATCAAGAGTCAGACATTGAACCGACTGATCCACCCAGGTGCCCCTCTTCTCTTGACTGTCAAGTAATCTCTTCTAGTCTTTAGGCTTTAAATGTTACCTACTGGACCTCCAAATGTGTATGTCCACACAACACCTCTTCCTTTATCCAGAACCCTATAGCTGCCTAACTGGCATCTCTATGCTGTTGACTAACAGGCATTTCAAAAGTGGCATGTCCAAAACACAACTCTTTATCTCAATTCGTGCCATCATGCAACCTGTTCCCATCACAGTTTCAACATTTCCATTCTTCTAGTTGCTTATGTCAAACACCATGCAGTGACTCCAGAGTCATCTCTTTATGTTACATCTATACTGAACCCATACACAGACCTTGCCTTCGCTCTCACAATATATCCCCAAACTAACCTTATGACCACCATACCTGGT
This sequence comes from Cryptoprocta ferox, assembly GCA_028646485.1. NCBI lineage: Eukaryota > Metazoa > Chordata > Mammalia > Carnivora > Eupleridae > Cryptoprocta > Cryptoprocta ferox. The sequence continues at coordinate 58,821,290 of CM053573.1, forward strand.
CCCAGACATGATCTTATTTGGATTATAACCTGGATTTCTGCAATAATTCCAACTGGCATTTCTTTTCCCACACTATATTCTCTAGCACAGACACTGTCCTCCATTTAACAACCAGAGTTAATCCTTTAAAAATTATGTCAGATCTCCTCACTATGTTTAAAACTAGCTACTTTTTAAAGTAGTTTCCCATTTCAAAGTCCCACATTATCCACTTCCTGCAACCTTTCTGTGACCTCATTTCCTATTATTTTTTATTCCATTTGCTGCCTTCCAAATACAACGCCTCTTAAATAGTCATTATCTTCTGTCTCAAGGCAATTTTATCTACTACCTACTCTTTTCTCTCCCTAGAAAACTCTTCTTAGGTATCTTTAACGGCTTGCTTCTTTACTTTCTTCAGATCTCAGTTCACATAATCTATAAAAATGTCCTTCCCTAAACATCTTATTTGAAATATAATTAAATATCAATTAAATTTAATAATGAAAAAGCATATCTCAAATATGCTTCACCATCTCTCTTATTCGACTTTATTTTTATTCATAATATTTTTTAATCCATGATATTTTAAACTCCATGAACAGTTTAAGGAAGGAATTTTGTTTACAATATCAACAATACCTAGAACAATGCTTGAATGAATGAAATGATATTTGTAAGATCTCAGGCATTGTCTCTGGAATGGAAATGGCTATTTTCTGGGAGATACTTATGACAGTGTTCCTCCATATCATTAACTACTTTTCTTTGCACCAAGCAATTCAAGTACTGACTGAATCCCATATCCTAAACTTAATCCTGAACTTTGTAAATGTGTAATTCTAGAACTTTAAAGTATTATTAAATGTGGCCAGGACTCGCTATTGCATTCATTGATTAAATAATTTATTTACTCACTCATTCACTCTTTGGCAAATATTTATTAAATCCCTTCTTACAAATTGATTGGCTCTGGAAGAATGTAAAGCTGATTCATAAATTGTCCTTAGAGAGTTTATTCATCTAATGCAAAGGCTGTGGTTCAGAATAATCTGATTTCACTTCACAATGATTACTCATCTACCCATTTTCTAATATTCCTAACATATCAGTGCTCCAGAAATAATGAAACTCAACATATTTCATTATAAAAGAACAAAATTCTCAACCAGAATGGAATTCAAAAGTACCTCAGAATCCAAACCTTAAAATCTTCTTTATACTTAGACTCCGAGAATGATGACAATCTTTGAAATTTAGTATTTTCATTTGCTTTTACTAATTAAAACCTGAGAATTGTATCAAAAACAGAAAATATTTCTGTTGACTATATTTCTTATTAAATGATTGTTATTTCTTTTTTTTAATTGGGAGGCATAACTCCCATAAAATAATTTCACCTTTAGAAACATTTTTTATTCAAGTGTAATTAATACACAGTGTTATATTATTTTAGGTATTCAATATAATAATTTAAGAGTTCTATATATTAATCAGTGCTAGTCATCATAAATATACTCTTAATCCCCTTCACCTATTTCACACATCCCCCAGGTAACTACCAGTTTGTTTCCTACATTTAAGAGTCTATTTTTGGGGTGCCTGGGTGGCAGAGTCAGTTGACCATCTGACTTTTGATTTCAGCTCAGGACATGATCTCAGGATCATGGGATCAAGTAGCTCCATGCTGAGTGTAGAGCCTCACTAAGATTTTCTCCCTCTCCTTGTGCCCCCCTCCCCAACTTGTGCACTGTCTCTCTCTCTCTGTCTCTAAAATGAAATGCCTTTTTTTCTTCATCCGTTTTGTTTCATAAATTCCAATAATGAGTGAGATATATGGTGTCTTTCACTGACTGATTTCTTTCACTTAGCATTATACTCTCTAGATACATCCATACTGCACATGGCAAGATTTTATTCTTTTTTATGGCTGAGCCCATTGTGTGTATATACCACGTTTTCTTAATCTATTCATCTATGGATGGGTAATTGAATTGCTTCCGTATCTTGCCTATTGTATATAATGCTGCAACAAATCTAGAGGTGCATGTATCATTTTGAATTAGTGTTTCCATATTCTTTGGGTAAATACCCCGAAGCACGATTCCTGGATCATAGGGTAGTTGTTTGTAATTTTTGGAGGAACTTCAAAACATACTGTTTTCTACCACAGTTGTACCAGTTTACATTACAACCAATGGTGCATGAAGGTTCCTATTTCTCCATGTCTTCGCCAAGACTTACTATTTCCTGTGTTTTTTATTTTAGACATTCTGACAGATGTAATGTGATACTTCATTGTTTCGGTTTGCATTTCCCTGATGACTAATGATGTTGAGCACCTTCTGATCTGTCTGTTGGCCATCTGTATATCTTCCTTGGAAAAATGTCTGTTCATAATCTCCACCCATTTTTAATTAGATTATTTTATTTTGAAAGGGAGTGAGTTAAGTTCTTTATAGATTTTGGATATTAACCCCTTATTGGATATATTATTTGCAAATGTCTTCTCTGACTCAGTAGGTTGCCTTTTCGTTTTCTGGAAGGCTTCCTTTGCTGTGCAAAAGCTTTTTATTTTGGTGTGGTCCCAATAGTTTAATTTTGCTTTTGTTTCCCTTGCCAGAAGAGACATATCGAGAAAAATGTTTCTACAGCCAATGTCAAAGGCATTTCTGCCTATGTTTTCTTCTAGGAATTTCATGGTTCCAGATCTCACCTTTTGGTCTTTAATCCATTTTGAGCTTATTTTTGTGAATGGTATGAAGAAGGGGTCCAGTTTCATTCTTTTGCATGGAGCTGTCCAGTTTTCCAAACACTACTTTTTGAAAAGACTGTTTTTCCCCGTTGTATATTCTTGCCTCCTTTGTCTTTGATTAATTGACCATATATGAGTGTGGGTTTATTTATGGCTTCTCTATTATATTCCGTTGATCTATGTGTCTATTTTTGGCCCAGGACCATAGTAGTTTAATTAATGAAGATGTGTAATCTGGGATTTTAATAACCTCTAATTTTGCTCTTCTTTCTCAAGATTACTTTAGCTAATCAGGGTCTTTTATGGTTCCACACAAATTTTAGAATTATTTGCTCTAGATCTGTGAAAAAATGCTGTTGGTATTTTCACAGGGATTGCATTAAAACTGTAGATTGTTGAGGGTAGAATGGACATTTTAAAAATATTTGTTTTTCCCATTCATGAATATGGAATTTCTTTCCATTTATTTATTTAATCTTCAATTGCTTTTATCAGTGTTTTTCAAACTACCAGTCTTTCACCTCCTTGGTTAATTTTATTCCTAAGAATTTTATTATTTTGGTACAATTGTAAATGGGATTGTTTTCTTAATATCTATTTATGTGAGTTCATTATTAGTGTATAGAAATTCAACAAGTTTCTGTATATTAATTTTGTGTCCTGTGCCTTTACAGAATTCATTTATCAGTTCTAATAGTTTTTCAGTGGAGTTTTTAGGGTTTTGTATAATAGTATCACGTCATCTGTAAACAGTGAAAGGTTTACTTCTTCCTTTCCAATTTGGATGCCTTTTATTTCTTTTTGTTGTCTGATGGCTGTGGCTACGAGTACAGTACAATGTTGAATAAAAATGGTGAGAGTGGACATCCTTACCTTATTTTGGATCTTACAGGAAAAGCTCTGGTTTTCACCAGAGTATGATGTTAGCTGTGTTTTTTTTTTTTTCATACACAGCCTTTATTATGCTATGTTCCTTCTGAACCTACTTTGTTGAGAGTTGGTATCATCAATGGATGTTGTACTTTATAGGATGCTTTTTCTACATCTATTGAGATGATCAAATGGTTTTTATCCTTTCTCTTATTAATGTGATATATCATTTTGATTGATTTTTGAATATCAAACCACTCTTGCATCATTGGAATAAATCCCACATGATTTTGGTGAATGATTTTTTTAAATGTATCATTGGGTTTGGTTTGCTAATATTCTGTTGAAGATTTCTGCATCTCGATTCATCAGATATATTGGCCTATAGTTTACTTTCTTCTTATGGTTTTGGTATCAGGGTAATGCTGGCTTCATACAATGAATTTGGAAGCTGTCCTATTTTTTGGAATAGTTTGAAAAGAATAGGTATTAAAGTTTCCTTAAATGTGAAGCCATCTGGTCCTGGACATTTGTTTGTTGGAAGTTTTTTGATTACTGATTCAATTTTCATTGCTGGTAATCAGACTGTTCAAATTTTCTATTTTTTCCTGATTTAGTTTTGGAAAGTTATATATATCTAGGAATTTACCCATTTATTCTATGTTGTCCAATTTGTTGGCATGAAATTTTTCATAATATTCTCTTAAAATCCTTTGTATTTTGTTGTTATTTCTTCTCCATTTATGATTTTTGAGTCTTCTGTTTTTGTTTGTTTGTTAATGAGTCTGGCTAAAGGCTTATCAATTTTTATCTATTCAAAGAACCAGCTTCTGGATTCATTGATCTGTTCTCTTGTTTTCTTAGTCTCTGTTTCATTTATTTCTGCTATAAGCTTAGGTTGTTCACTGGAAATTTCCTTGCTTCTTGAGTAATCTTTCCTCTTAGAATAGTGTTTGTTGCATTACAAATATTTTGGACCACCATGCATTCATTTTCATTTGTAGCCATGCATTTTTTTATGTTCCTCTGAATTCTTGGTGGATCCATTCTTTGTTTAGTAGCACATTATTTAGCCTATATACATTTGTGTTCCAATATTTTTCTTGTGATAATTTCTACTTTCATAACACTGTAGTCAGAAAAAATGCATGGTATGACTCAGTCTTTTTTAAATCATTGAGGCTTGTTTTGTGACCTAATATGTACTCTTTTCTGGAGAATGTTCCATGTGCACTTGAAAAAAAATGTGTGTTCCATTGATTAAGAATGGAATTTTCTTAACGTATTTTTCGATCCATTTGGTCTAATGTCTCATTCAAAGCCACTGCTTCCCTGTTGATTTTCTGTCTAGATGATGTACCCATTGATGTTAGTGGGGTGTTAAAGTTCTCCACTATTATTTTATTACCATTGATTTCTTCCTTTATGTCTGTTAATAGCTGCTTTATGTATTTGGTACTCCTATGATTGGGTGCATAACCATTTACAATTATTATATCTTCTTATTGGATTGTTTCTTTATGTAATATAGTATAGTTCTTTTTCTCCTGCAACAGTCTGTTTTAAAGTTTATTTTGCCCAATATAAGTAGTGATACCCTGGCTTTCTTCTTCTGTTTGCATGATAAATGCATTTCTATCACTTCACTTTTAATCGGCAAGTGTCTTTAGATCTCAGATGAGTTTCATATAGGCAGTATATACATGGGCCTTGCTTTCTTATCTCTTGCTTGCAGCATTTAGTCCATTTATATTCAAAGTAATTATTTATAGGTATGTAGGTACTGTCATTTTGTTACTTGTTTTACAGTTCTTGTTGTAGTTATTCTCTATTCCTTTCTGCCCGTACTGTCCTCCTTGTGGTTTGATGGCATTCTTAAGTAATATGCCTGGAATCCTTTCTCTTTATTTTTTGCATATCTATTACAGGTTTTTGATTTGTGGTTATCATTAGGTTAATGTAAAACACCTATATGTATACCAGTCTATATTAAGGTATGGTTGCTTAAGTTTGAGCCCATTCTAAAAGCACTAAATTTTACAGCCCCACCATGTTTTATGTGCATGATATCATACTTTACATTCTTTTATTTTCTGAATTACTGGACCGATTTTTATAGATATAACTGATTTTCCCTTTTGTGCTTTATCCTCTGTACTGGTATTATAAGTGATTAATCTACTTTTATTGTTTGTATTTAACTGTGATTTTTTTCCCTTTCCTAATTTACATACTCCTGATTATGGTCTTTAATTTCTACTCAAATAATTCTCTTTAATATTCCTTGTAAGACTGCCTGACTGGTGATAAACTTAAGTTTTTGATGTTTGGTTTTGTTTATGTTTGGAAAACTCTTTATCTCTCCTTCTCTTCTGAAAGTAAGCCTTGCTGGCTAGAGTATTCTTGGTGCAGGTTTTTGTTTGTTTGTTTTTGTTTCTCATTTCAGAACCTTGAATCCATTCTCCTTTTGGCCTGAAGTTTTTGCTGAAAATCCAGCTGATAACCTTATGAGATTTCCCTTGTATATAATTCTTTTCTCTTGCTGCCTTTAAAATTCTCTCTTGATAGAGGGCAAGATGGCAGAGAAGTAGGGAGCTCTGTAATCTGCGCCCGCCCACATGGATTGAACTGAGAAGGACCGAAGGGAGAATACGCTGATTTGCAAGTGGGGGAAAGAAACAGACGCCAGAAAGAAGACAACCTCAAAGATGCCTGAGTGAGTGATTGTGATCTGGGAAATTGGAGGACGGGAGGGTCCCGGAGGTGCAGGGGGACGGAGCACCAACCCAACACAGGGAGAGCGCGCTGTGCCCCAGAGAGATAAGGGGAAAAGAGAGACTGAAAATGCTCATAGAACCATTTCTAAAAAAGGAGGAAAAACTCGCCATGGGACAGAGATACACATGTCTCCCTATATATAACTGCTGGGTGCGGGGAGAGAAATCCGTCCCATCTGGCTGGCGAATTCTTCCTTGGGCGCAGCGGCAGCGGCATCCATTCCAAGAAGCACCAGGGTGAAAGGC
>CM053573.1:58828416-58915423 GCA_028646485.1 Cryptoprocta ferox
GATGTCTGTGTCCTTCATCAGATAAGGGAAGTTTTCAGTTAATAGGCAAATAAAACTTCTGCCCCCTTTTCTCTTTCTTCTCCCTCTGAGATCCCTATAATGTGAATGTTATTACACTTGAGGGTGTTGTTGACTTCCCTTAAACTTTTTTCTCATTCTTTTTCTTTCTTTTTTTAAAAGTTTATTTATTTTGCGAGAGAGAGAGAGAGACAGAATATGATTAGTGGAGGGGCAGAGAGGGGAAGATAGAGAATCCCAAGCAGAACCCACACTGTCAGTGTGGAGCCTGATGTGGGGCTCAATCTTGAGAAACTGCAAGATCATGACATGAGCCAATACCAACAATCAGACGCTAAACCAATTGAGCTGCCAAGGCTCTCCCATCATTTTTTTTCTTTTTGCTGTTCAGCTTGGTTGCTTTCCATTACACTGTCTTCCAGCTCAATGATCCATTCTTCCTTTAATCTACAATTGATTCCCTCCAGTGTTGTTTTTTTTTTAATTCAGTTATTGAGTTCTTCATCTCTAATTTTTTTTTCTCTCTTTTTGTTGAAAGTCTGAGAACCTCTACTCTTTTCTCAAGTCCAGTAACTATCTTTATGATCATTACTTTGAATTCTCTGTCAGGCATTGGTTTATAACCATTTCATTTGGCTCTTTCATTGTGATTTTGTCCAGTTCCTTCATTTGTGACATATTCCTCTGTCTCCTCATTTTGTGTAAACGTTGTGTCTGTTTCTGTGTGTTAGGGAAGTCAGCTGTGTCTCCTGATCTGAAAAGTAGTGGTCTTATGAAGAAGAGGTCCTGTGGTGCCCTAAAATTTAACGTTCCCTGTTCACCAGAACAAGGCACTTCAGGGGTGTCTCCTATGTGTTGCATGCACCCTGTTATTGTGGCTGAGCTGTGCTTGCCATTAGTCCAGTAAGCTGCAATAGCCCATTTGGCCTGTTGTGGGCAGGGTTTCATCCCTGGGCCACGAAGGGGCCATTCTGGGGCTGCCTTTGGCTTTTAGTTGGGCCAAACCAGATGCCTGCCCTCCATCAATTTGCTAGGGAAGTGGTTATACCAAACTACAGGGTATTCTCCCTGCACTGTTCCTTGAGAGACTGTTGTTGGTAGGCAAGACCTGCAGTTAAGAGCAGATGTCTGCCCCCACTCCATCTGTCGGGGTAACAATGAGCATGAGCTACACGGTTGTCTAGTTGTGCTGCCCTCTGTGAGGTTTCTCTGGGAGGATGGGCTAGCAATCAGAGCAAATTTCTACTCCCAGCCCACTGCTGGGGCTGCAGTCAAACTGGTATGTGTGGTTATCTTCGTCTCTCTCCAGCACAGGAGTCAGCCCAGATTGCTGTCTGAGCTACGTGTAGAATGAGATGTGTCAGGAGCTGCTTTGGAGGAACTTCTGCTGGATAGGTGTGGTTGCATGGGGGCAGATCTACCGGAGAATGTGGAGTGAGTCCATGACTCAAAAACAACTGTTGAGGAGGACAACACACCTTGTCTCAATGAAGAAGCTATTCTTAAGTTGCTAATGACATCTAGGGAATCTATTCATAAACAAGTTTATACACACATTATGTTTTTTTCTTAGTTGACAATAATATTTTCTTGAATATCTGACTTTGATGCCTAGACTCAAGCCATTTCTGATCCAATATTCGTTGTCCTTGTTTTCCCAAGAAATCTCTTCTCTAGTATTACTGGGATGTCTGGAAGTGCTGAAACCTAACATTTTTCTTCTCTCATACCCAGCTACTGAAGATTTCTAGATTCTTCATGCTCTTCTCTCATTTTTTTTCTTTTCTCATCTTGTAATAAGCTATCCATCAACTACATTAACATGGCTCCATGAGTATTGGGGTTCATTTGAGACTGCTGGTTCTGAAATCATTCTAAGTAAAAATGCCACTCTACCATTTACTCTTAGATAACTAATATCTCTGGCTCAATTCCTTCATTTCCTAAGGGGGGACCATAGCAGTTCTTAACTAAATATGGTCAGGATTAAACATGAATGGCATAAAAGGGGTTTTGTAGTGAGTTTAGTGCTAAACGAATTTTCAGCAAATGTTTATTATTAATAAAATCCTCCATAATAGTCCTCCTCCTTTCCAATTCTGTGCTGACCTCCACTCCAGGGACCTATATTCTTTTAATCTGTCTTCTAAGATCCAGAGTGATATTGCCTTATCGAAATTAGATAGAGGCCAGCGTTGTTTCTCCATTAACATTTGGCTATAGTGTTTACCATATATAAACAAACTGACAGCTTTGGTACCGACCAAAGATAGCACATATACAGATGTGTAAAAAGGAAGATTTCTGGGGAAGGGAGAGCAGGGTGGGTGGCAGGTGTTGAAAAATGCTGAATTTTCCATACTGGTGGTTGGCACTGATTAGTCATCACTTAATTATTCACCAATATATTTCATTTTGAGTCTATAAGCCCAGTTTTTTGCTATGTCCAAATGATATACCTAATCTTCAGAAACTTAGGTTTTTTCTTCCTTTTTGTAAAAAAAATTTTTTAATGTCTTTATTTTAGAGAGAGAGGGCAGAGAGCGAGTGGTGGAGGGGCAGAAAGAAAGGGAAACACAGAATCTGAAGCAGGCTCCAGGCTCTGAGCTGTCAGCACAGAGCTCGACGCGGGGGCTAGAAGCCATGGACTGTGAGATCATGACCTGAGCCGAAGCCAGACGCTTAACCGACTGAGCAAACCAGGCGCCCCTTTTGTTTCATTTTTTTACTCTGCCATATTAACACGTGATAGCCAAACAATTAATCACAGAGAGACTATAATGCTCTGAACAAGCTATCAAAGAAGCTAAAATAACTAGACAAACTATGGCACAATCTACTTATTTTCAGTTATCTAAGCATGGCCTGAATGTCTCACTTCATTCAATTCTTTGTTAACTCTTACATTCCTGGAATTTTGTTTTCCTGCTTTTATTAAATTAGGGGGTGGCAAAAGAAACAGAGGTCTAAAAAAAGTCAAGCACTGTTACTTGCCAGAATTGGATCGCAGATGCTTAAGAGACCAGATAACTACTTGTGTTCAAGAGCAGCAAGCAGGCAATGGACTACAACTGCCCATCAGACTCCTGATAAAAAATTTATAGGTACATTAATGAAGTGTTTGAATTATTAGATGTGTCAGCATATCATCTTTTCCTTATTCTTTCCTTGAGAGAAAACAAAACAAAACAAAACAAAAGGTTGCTCATCTCCATAGGGATCATGCATGGCAACTTTTATTATGAAAGGTAAATTCACAAGGAGAAAGTGTGAGACCATATGTGTGGAGAGACATGGAAAGTGAGCGGTATGTCAGCCAAATCTTTAACAAGTAGCTAATGAATAGCAGCCTTCAAATGACGAAAACCAAAGTGACAAAAGTAGATGAGGATTGGGCTGAAAATGGAATGGTAATCAAGTGAAGAGAGATTGAATAATCCTAATACTAGTTTATAGAGAATCTAGAATAAAGAGGAGCAAGAATTGCCTTCTGCAGCTGGACTGAATGTTCTGTTTCCCCCTTGTTCAAATTCTCCTTATAGTAAGAGGTTATCATGATCATAGGAGGCAGTGACATTGCCTGATCAAGGTCATCAAAGATGTTTTATACATCAGCCATTATCCACTCTAAGAAGGTCCATGAAGCTGCTTTTTTTTTTTTTTTTCAGGTAAGTGTTCTTCCTGTCAATATGGCTTATTTTATCCTTGTCACTTTTGGAATATAATTTTTATTGATAGGTCTTATTATGGCTTTAACAAGAAACACACTATAAGACAAAGCTTAGATTAAAAGCAGTTTATTTGGAAAGAGCAGGAAACACTGGCAAAGAAGTGGTGAGGTAATATAGAAAATGGAAGGAGATGAAAAAGCTACCAGAGTGGGCTAGTGAAGCCTTAATCCTACATGGAGACTGTGGGAAATGATTTAAAACAATAAGAAAACATGTACATTAAAAGGGTCACTCCTAAGTGATAAGGGGATAGGGAAATGTATATACCAACTATCTCTAGTCTTCAGTTGAAGCTGCTGAACTCAGCACTTCCATCTACTTCCTGAAGTTCTGGGGTAAAGAGTCCTGAGCACAGATTCAGGAATGATCACCTGAATGCTAGTTGGAACACATTGAGAGGTTTAGGAGAGCACTGACAGCTCTGCTTTGGATATTATGTTTTGGCTTGTTTTTTTGACACCCATAAAGTAAAAAAATATATATATACATACATATATATATGTATGTATATATATACACACACATATATATATTTACTGCTTTTAACACATATATGTATATATGTATGTGTATATATATACATACATATAAATATATATGGGAGTACATATACATATATATACATACTTATATCTAACACTTTCACAAGACTATATTTCATGTATTTTCATAGTTGAAGATGTCTTACCCCTTCAACTTACTCTTTGTATCCATTTTCCCTTTGCCGCAATTTTTATACATCTTTTTTTCCACTTGTATCTATTTAGTAAGGTTTCCCCTATCATTTTTAGAATGAGACTGGGTGTAGATTAACAAAACTGCTCAGAGATAATTCAGCAATTATATATTAAATACCTATTACATGTCAGGCACTATTGTTGGCACCGCAGATAAAATGATTGGCAAAATATGCATGGTATCTAACTTTACAGAGGTTACAGTTTATTTAGAGTTTTCCTCAAAGAGACTAAATGACATAATTTAGTAAACTGAAATCTATGAAAGATCTACAAAAGCTTCCCAAAACCTTATATGAAAGAATACTGAAAATTTCATTTCCTCCTTCATAGTTTCAACCAATTAGTATATAAAATTATGTACAGATTTTAAACATGAACAATAAATCATGTGTCCATAGCCCATCCAGACTCACTATACGAAGTATTGGCTAATTGTTCTTTAGTTGTAGCCTTTAATACAGTTTTTTAATTCATTAAAAAAATATATGAAAGCGCACTCTGTGTCACGCATTCAGTTACACACTGGGGATACAAAAATGAAAAATACATGATCTCTACCCTCAAGATGCTTACAAACTATCAGGGAGAATGACAAGCAAAGAGACAAGAATAACAAGAGTAGTGCCAGAGCTAGGATGTATAGTAAGATGGTCATGACCTAAAATTATTTTTTATACAACATCAGGTATGAATTGTGTCAGCCCAAATTTGGGGACACAATATTTTAAAAACAGAAATATTTACTACCTTAACTGTGGTTGAGCTGGACTAGCGATGGCTGTGCTCAAAAATGATAGGGTCCTGTCAGAATAGTAATTGATAACTCCCTTTCAACATCTATCTGTCTGGTACGGATATAACAACTTGTCCCACCCTGTTTGCACAAAAATGAATTCAAAACTACCACAAGCCCTGCAGCCTTACAAGAAATCATTCTCTCTAACAAGTTTCTGACATGGCACTTAGATGTAGAAAGATTGGGTAAAGCTGTCTATTACATATTCAGCCAAAAATACATTATAATCTTCATTAAGAGAGTCTTACCTGAGGTCCAAGACTGATAGTGTCAGGAATTCAAATCATAGCACGGCATTTGAATTAGAAGAAGCTCTGTTCCACCAATGTCATGTCTGGATATCTAGGAAAGGATCATACCCTCCCCACACAAATAGGGTTTTCTGTGTTTCAAGAAGATAAATATATATTCTAAAACCATTATATTTCAAAATAGGTATGGCGTCAGTTTTTCGACCTATTTTTAGGAGTTATTTAACTAATTATTGTATATACATATTGGGTAGAACACTTACCCTGGTTTTTCACATTTGTTTACTTCTGAGGTCCCTGAATAAAATTTAAGAGCTCTTAACATTTATATGGACGTGAAGTACGAGTGCCTATCTACCTTTAAGATTTAAAAATAAGTATATAAATACTAGTTTTCAAACAAAAGAGTGGGAATAATAAGGAGAAATAGATCAGAGTGATATCAGCATCATGGCAGCATTAGTTGTTTTCTTTTTCTCTCCTTTTAGATTTACAACTAGTTGGACATCCCAAACCATATAGATAGACAGATAGATAGATAGATAGATCGATAGATGATAGATTAGATAATAGAAATGATAGATATATAGAACAAAATTTTAAAAAGCCTGTGCACAGCATACCAGGACACCTTAGAGATCCATCCATCTGACAGAGGGTAGACTAGGCTGTAGAGGTCGCAAAGCAAGGGAAAGGGCAGTAGAGCTGGGGACAGCAAAGTTGGTGACCACAAAGAAGGCAGTGACATGTCCATCAAGCAGCCACCATGGATTTTCACCATGGGTAGAGGTGGAAGGTAAATGTGGCAAGTGGAGATATGCCCAACCAAGTGTGCTCAAGCTGGAGGGCCAGTTGCTCTCTCAGAATGGAGACCCCAGAGCCTGGGGAAACGAAAGGAAAAGGAAGTAGGCAAGTGTCTTCCTGGGAGGTACTGGGGGCTGCCCCTGGACCTCTGGAGTCCTTCATCCACTTGTTGATTTCCCCACCAGCCCATATCTGGGGCATATCCAGAACCCCAAGTCCAAAGCACACACTGCCCCTCACTCTGCCAACAACTTTTCTTTTTGAACATAAATGCACAAGGTCCCAGTCTTAGGGTAGGTCAGGTCAGTTAAAGGAAACCAAAAACTTGTGCTATAGCACCACCTTCTGGAAGACAAAAGGAAGGCTCCTACTACCAACCTGTTGAATCAAAAATCAAACACCATGAAAAATCATAGTAATATGGTTTCATGAAAAAGAAAATGACAATTTTCCAGCAAATGAACCCAAAGAGTTCAGTTTTGGAAGAATGTGATCTGATATAGAGTTTAAATTAGCCATTATGAAGAAAACCAATGAGCTACAAGAAAACTCAGGCAATACAATAAAATCAGGAATAAAATTAATGAATAGAAGTAGTACTTTACCAAAAAGTTTCAAATTCTAAAAAGGAACCAAACAAATTCAATAAATGAGATGAAGAATGCATTAGAATGCATTGGGAATGGAACAGATCATATGGAAGAGAGAATGAGCAACCTCGGTGATAGAAATATAGGAATGACTAAGAGGGAAGCAGAGAAAGAACTGAGATTCTTAAAAAGTGAAGAAACCCTGTAAAAATTGTCTGGCTCCATGAGAAAAGCTGACATAAGAATAATGGATGTTATAGAAAGATAAGAGAGGAAGAAGGGAGCAGAAAACATATTTAAAGAAATAATAGCAGAGAACTTACCAAACCTGGGGAAGAATTTGTATTTACAAGTCTACAAAGCAAACAGAACACCTTATTATCTCAATGCCAAATCAGCTTCTCCAAGACGCAAGATCTTAAAGCTGTCAAAAGTTGACAATAAAGAACTTTAAAGGCAGCGAGGGGAAAAAATTAAGACTAAAAATTACCCTGTTTAGGCTAATCAGCAGATTTCTTAGGAGACAATCTACAGGCCAGGAGAGATTAGAATGACATATTCAAATTCTGAAAGATAAAAACTGCTAGTCAAAACACTCCATCCAGCATATCTTTCAGATATGAAGGAGAAATAAAGGCTTTCCCAAACAAAATTTGAGGGGGTTTACCACCAGGAGACCTGCTGTACAAGAAATGTTGAAAGACATTCTTCAAGCTGAAATGAAAAGATGAGAGGACACAAAACTCCGATAAGGTGATAGAATATTGTAACTTTTTAAACAATACTACAGTAAGTTCTTAACTATAGCATAAAGGTTATAGCTTAACCTTAGTAAAAATCACAGTATAAAAAGAGGTAATTTGTGACATCAAAAATACGAAAGGGGAAGACAAAAAGAATGTAACCTTTACAGGAAAATGTAGATACTATTATCAACAGAAAAAAAAGACTATTTTATCTATGAGATGTTTTATGTAAACCTTATGGTAACCATAAAGCAACAATCTAAAACAGAGACACAAAACATAAAAACAAAACAAAACAAACAAACAAAGAGGAGATGGAGAGAACACCATAGAAAATCACTAGTTTAGAAAGGTAGATAGGGGTGCCTGGGTGGCTCAGTTGGTTAAGCCTCTGATTCTTGGTTTTCACTTAGGTCATGATCTCACAATTTATGAGATCAAGCCCTGTGTCAGGCTCTGTGTCTGGGATTCTCTCTCTCTCTCCCTCTCTCTCTCTGTCCCTTCCCCACTTGCACTGTCTCTGTCTCTTTCAAAATAAATAAACTTAAAAAAAAAAAGGTAGAGAAAACCAGAAGGAAAAGAAATACTGGAGAGACAAAATAACTGAAAGGCAAAAGTAAAATGGCACTAATAAATCTTTACATATCAGTAATCACCCTAAATGTAAATGATTTGAACTCACCAATCAAGAGGCACAGAGTGGCTGGATGGACTTAAAAACAAAACAAAACCAGACAAACACCTACATGTTGCTTGTAAGACATACATAGGCTTAAAGTTGAGTGGATGGACATTGATACTCAAAGCAAAAAGAAACCAAAAGGAGGTGGGTATAGGAGCCATACTTATATCACATAAAGTATACTTAGAGCCAAAAGGAGTAACAAGGACAAAGCATATAATGATAAAAAGAAAAATGTATCAAGAAGACCTAACACTTATAAATATATAAACTCCCAAGTGAGCAATGAACTATATTAAGCAATTAATAAAAGATCTTAAGGGAGAAATAACAATACAATAATTGTAGGGGATTTCAGTACTCTACTATAAGCAATGGATAAATCATCCAGACAAAATCAACAAGGGAATGTCAGAACTGAATCACACTTTAGAACAAATGAGCTTAATAGACATATACAGAATATTCAATCTAACAGCAGTAAAGTATACATTCTTCATAAGAACCATAGAACATTTTCTAGGATAGATCATATGATAGGCCACAAATATATCATAGCAAATTTAAGATTGAAACCATATCAACTATCTTCTTTGACCACAATGGTATGAAACTAGAAATCAGTATAAGAGAGAAGTTCTACAAATGTGTTGAAAGTGAACTGGACACTTCTAAACAGCCATGAGATCAAAGAAGAAGTCAAAAGAGAAATTAAAAAACAAAACAAAACCAAACCCTCAAAACAAATGAAAATCAAAACACAACTTACCAAATACTGTAGAATCCAGCAAAACCAATACTGAGAGGAAAGTTTATAGCAATAAACCTTTATAATAAGAAATTAGAAAGATCTCAAACCACCTAACTTTACACTTCAAGGAACTAGAAAAAGAAAACCAAAGTTAGCAGGAGGAAGGAAATAAGGATCCTTTACAGATATAAATGAAATAGGGAACAGAAAAATAATATAAACCATCAATGAAACTAAGGGCTGGTTTTGAAAAAGATAAAATTGACGTACCTTTAGCTAGACTAAGATAGAAAAAATAAAGAAAGAAACAACTAATACTACCGAAATATATAAAATCATAAGATTACTATAAATAATTATAGGCTAACCAATTACACAACCTAGAAGAAATGGATATATTTCTAGAAACACATAACCTACCAAGACTGAATCAAGAAGAAATAGAAAATCCAAATAGACCAATAACTACTTACATTAAAAAATTAGTAATCAAAAAACTCTCAACACGGAAAGCTCCAAGACCAGAGAGCTTCACTGGAGAATTTTCCAAACATTTTAAAGATGTAGCACCAATGCTCTTTAAACTCTTTTAAAATATTAAGGAGAAGGAAACACTTCCAAACTCATTCTATGAGGCAAGAATTACTTTGATAACAAAACCAGGTAAGGATACCAGAAGAAAACCATAGAGCAATATCCTTAAAGAGTATAGATACAAAAATTCTCAGGGCACCTGTGTGACTCAGTTGGTTGAATGTGCAACTGATTTCGGCTCAGGTCATGATCTCATGGTTTGTGAAATAGATCCCTAAGTCAGGCTCTGCACTGACAGCATGGAGTCTGGTTGAGATTCTCTCTCTCCCTCTCTGTCCTTCCCCTGCTAGCTCTCTCTCTCTCTCTCTCACTCTCTCTCTCTCTCTTTCAAAACAAATAAATAAACATTAAAAAAATTCTCAACAAATAGTAGTAAACAAAATCCTAGAACAAATAACAGTATTCACCATCACTTAGTGGTATTTATCTCTGGGATGCAAGGGTGAATAAAAATATACAAATTAATAAATGTAATGCATCCCATTAACAAAATTAAAGATAAAAATCACATCTCAAAAGATGAAGTAGGGGTATTTGACAGCATTCTTTAATGATGAAAATCCTTAACAGAATAGATATAGAAGGAATATACCTCAATATAGTAAAGGCCATATATGACAGATCTACAGTTAACATTACACTCAGTGGAGAGAAAAGTGTTTTTCCTAAGAGCATAAACAATGTAAGGATGCCCACCCATACCACTCCTATTCAATATAGTATTGGAAGTTCTAGCTAGAATAACAATAGGGCAAATCAGAATGGAGGACATAAAATTGTTCTTTGTGTATGATATCCTATACATTGAAAATTCCAAAGAATTAGTAAAAAAAAGGTAGAATTAATAACCATTTTAGTAATAACCATTTCAGTAAGAGTAAGATACAAGACACACAGATTATAGGATATCAACATACAGCAATCATTGCATTCCTTAACACTAGTGATGAAGCATCTGATAAAGAAATAAAGCCATCCCATTCACAATAGCATTAAAAACAGTAAAATACTTAAGAATCAATTTAGCCAAGGAAGTAAAAGATCTATACAATGAAAATTACAAAACTTTGCTGAAATAAATATTAAAGATGACACAAACAAATGGAAAGACAACCCATGTTTAAGGGTTGGAAAAATTAATATGGTTAAAATGGCCATACTACCCCAATCATCTACAGATTCAAAGCAGTCCCCATCAAAATGCCTAAGTTATTCACAGAAATAGAAGAAACAATCTAAAAACTTGTGTGAAACCACAAATGACCCCAAATAGCCAAAACAATCCTGAGAAAATAAGAACAAAGTTGGAGGTAACACATCTCCAGACTTCAGTCTATATTACAAAGCCATAGTAATAAAAACAGTATGGTACTGGCACAAAAATAGATGCACCAACCAATGGTACAGAATAGAGATCCAAGAATTAAACCCCAGCATATCCTGACAACTAATACTTGAAAAGAGAGACAAGATACACACTGGGGAAAGGATTGTTTCTTCAAAGAATGGTTCTGGGGAAACTGTAGAAATACATGTGGTACATTGAAATTGGATCTCTATCTCTAACCAGTCACAAAAATTTACTCAAAATGAATCAAAAACTTGAACATAAGACATGATACCATACAACTTGCAGAAGAAAATATTGGAAAGAAGTTCATCAGCTTTGGTTTTGGTGATAATATGCGGGGCATGATGTCAAAAGCACAAACAGCAAAAGAAAAAATAAATAGAATCAGGTCAACTTCAAAAGCTTTTACACAGCAAAAGAAACAATTGACAAAATTAAAAGACAAACTAGAGAATGGGCAAATAATTCAAAACATATATCAGATAAGGAGTTAATAACCAAAATCTATAAATAACCCAGTCAATTCAATAATAACAACAAAAATTAATCGAATGAAAATAAGTTGGCAAAAGAACTAAATAAACATTTATCCAAAGAAGACATTAAAATGGAGAACCATGAAAAGATGCTCAATATCACTAATCATCAGGAAGGTGTAAATCAAAATCATAATGAGATATCACCTGACAACTCGTAGAATGGCTATCATCAAGAAGTCAGTCAAGAGACAAGAGGAGCTGATGAGGATGTGGCGAAAGGGAACCTTAGTATATTGTTGATAGGATGGTCCAACCAATATGGAGGTTCCTCAAAAAATTAAATCCTATAATCCAGCAATTACACTTCTGGGTATATACTCAAAGAAAATGAAAACAAAATTTCTCTGAGATACATGCACTCCCATGTTTATCACAGCATTACTAATACCAGCGAAGATATAGAAACAACCTAAATGCCCAATGATGGGTGAATGGATAAAAAGTGACTAGGTACCTATATACAACGAAATATTATTCAGCCGTGAGAAAAGAAGCTATTTTCCCATTTGTGACAATATGGGTGAACCTTGAAAATATTATGCTAAGGAAGATAACTTAAAGAAAGACAAGTACTCTATGATATCACTTTTATGCAGTATCTAAAAAAAAGTTAAACCTGCAACAAACAATAAAATAGTGATAACCAGGAGATGGGTTGGGGATGGGGGATACAAGTAATGGTGTTTAAGGATACATACTTGCAATGAGTAGCATACAAGCCATAAAGATATATGCACAGTATAACAGAAAATAAAATTGTGCCCTAATGTGTAAATATCATGACATTACAATCATATTACGATACATAAATATAAAAAAATAAATGCTATACATCTTAAACTTACACAATGTTACACATCAAATTTATTCAATAAAAAATGTGTGTGCATTTTTGTTTGTTTTTTGAGGGAGAGACTGAAATTTAGCCCTACTTATCAATTTGTGAGTTTGGCTAAGTTGAAAATGCCCTATTTGATGACTAGACTAAATGGCTCCTAAGAACTCTCCCAATTCTAATAAAATATTTTATCTTATGCTGCACTTCAATACAAAGATATATAAATCAAGATTAAGTACGTTTGTGTAGAAGGGAGAGAGCAGCAGATAGTTTTCCTCAAGGATAGTATGTCCATACCAGTTCTAACTTAGAAAGTTGAAGGCTATTTAGGAAGGGATGGAAACAGTACATCTCTCTGAAGGATCCAATGAGGAATTTCAGTTTAACTGAAAGAAATAACCTTTTATGGGCCT
The DNA here is from genome assembly GCA_028646485.1 of Cryptoprocta ferox. Lineage (NCBI taxonomy): Eukaryota > Metazoa > Chordata > Mammalia > Carnivora > Eupleridae > Cryptoprocta > Cryptoprocta ferox. The sequence continues at coordinate 58,841,261 of CM053573.1, forward strand.
AATAATTGAAGATAAAAAATAAGAAAACTATGTACTACACTCTGAGGTAATTATACATAGTATCTCATTTGACCCTCAGAATACTGAATTGGTCATCTCCAGTTTACGTGTGATAAAATCAAGGCTCAAAAAAGTTATAGGTAATTGACCCAGTATCACCAACTAGGGAACTGTAAAACAGAATTAACAATAGTACTCATGATCCCACTCATTACAACTTAAAACAAAAACAAAACCAAAACAAACAAACAAACAAAAAAACTAGGCAATGTACCTAAATAGACATTTCTCCATAGAAGATATGCAAAAGGCAAACAGTTACATGAAAAGATTCTTAACATCACTAGGCTTTAGGGAAATAAAAATTAAAACACAGTGAGATATCACTTCATGCCTGTTAGAATGGCTGTCATCAAAAAGACAAGAGATAACAAATGCCAGGATGGATGTGAAGAGAAGGGAATCCTTGTGCACTGTTGCTGGGATTGTAAATTGATGCATCTAGTACTGAAAAAAGTATAAAGGAACCTCAAAAAATTAAAATAGAACTACCACATGATCCACAATTCCACTGCTTGGACTGTATCCAAATAAATGAACACACTAACTGAAAAAGATATCTGCACCTCCATGTTTATAGCAGCAATATTTATAAAAGCCAAGACATGGAAACAACCTGTGTCCATCAATGAATGAACAGATAAAGATGTTATGGTATATGTATACAACAAGATATTATTCAGCCATAAAAAAATGAGGAAATCCTACGTGTAACAACATGGATGGACCTTAAAGGCATTATGCTAGATAAGTCAGAGAAAGACAAATACTGTATGTTCTCATATGTGGAACCTAAAACCAAACAAAACAAGAGACTTCTGGGGAAGATGGCAGAATAGGAGGACCCTAAGCTCACCTCATCCCAAGGATACCACTAGATAACACTCACATCAGTGTAAATAACCCAGAAAATGACCTAAAAATTGGGGGAAAAAAAAAAACCCCAGAACTTCACAAGGAAATGCAGAGAAGAGGCCACATTGAAGTGGGTAAGAAGGGAGGTTATGCCAGGCGGAGATAAACTCCATGGATCTAGTTTCCAGAGGGAGGGAGCCCCTGGTGTAGAAAGGGGGTGAGAAACACACTATCACACCAGGAAGCTTGTTCAAGGAAGAAACATCTTACAGCATTTGGCTTCAAAAATCAGAGGGGTCAAATTTCATGAGTTCTTAAAAACCAACAGGACATAAAGCCTGGAACTTTAAAAAAAAATCAGTGGCCTCAGCTCTAAGAGAGCTGGGAGGGCGATGGGAAGCTGAGTACCTGCTCTGAAAAACATAGCACAACAAAAAACCCATGGAGATACAGCATACAAAAGGCAGTTTGAAAAAAAATGCCTGGTGCATATGGGAGAGAGGTCATTTACTAATCTGAGAGTTCATTGAGAGACTTGTGCAGGAACAAAAGAGCTTACAGGCATCACTTCCCTCCCTTCCCCGCCAGCATAAACACATGCCCACCTTCAGGAACCAGTTGGCACTGGCATTCACTACCTAACTGGCTTATACTACACCCCATCCCCTAAAGCAGGGCCTGCCTCATTCTTGGCACTGCAGGTCCCCTCCCCCAGAAGACCTGTACAAACCTTACCAATACTGTGACTCCTGACTGCACACTTTGTGGGACCTTGGTCCCAGTAGTGGCTGGTCACCTCCCATGGAGGATGCATACACCTTGTTAAAAGTTCATAACACACCCATATGTTTGCAGGTGGCCCTGGGCAGCCTTGTCTCTACAGTGGCTGCACATCCCCTGTGGAAGAATACCGGCATCACCTTGTTAAACGTATGCACTTTGCCCATGCACACTACTCTCAAAAGCAAGAACATATCTGACTTTCTTTCTAACACAAAAACAGATACAGAGAGTAAAGCAAAGTGAGGAGACAGAGCAATATGTCCTAAATGAACAGGACAAAATCACAGCAAGAAACCTAAACAAAATGGAGATAAGAAGTATGCCTGATAGAAAATTTAAAGTAATGATCATAGAGGTCCTCACTGGACTTGGGAATAGAGAAAATCAGTGAGATGCTTAACACAGAGTGAAAAAGAACCAATCACAGATAAAGAAAATGACTGCAATTAAAAATACACTAGATGGAATTAAATAGAGGCTGAAAGGAAGCAGAAGAATGAATCAGTGACCTGGAGGACAGAGTAATAGAAAGTAACCAAGCTGATGATGACCACTGAGTAATATATGGAATTACTGAATCACTATACTCTACACGTGAAGCTAATAAAACACTGTATGTTAACTACAGTGGAATTTAAAAAATAAATTAAAACAAAACAAAAACCAAATAGCATCAAAAACAAACAACTCATAGAAAAAGAGCTGAGACTTCTGTATACCAGAGGTGGAGCAGGGAGGAGGGGAAATTGGAGGAAGACGGTCAAAGATATAAACTTTCAGTTATAAGATAAATAGGTACGAGGGATATAATGTATACATGATGGCTGTAGCTAAAACTGATGTATTATATACAGGAAAATTGTGAAGAGAGGAAATTGTATGGTATCTCATCATCAGGAGACTTAGTTTTTCTTTTTGTTATATCTATATGAAAAGATGGATGTTAGCTAAACCTATTGCAGTAATCATTTTACACTACATGTAAAGCAAATCATCATGCTATATGTCTTAAACTTTTACAGTGCTGTATGTCAGTTATTTTTCAGTAAAACTGAAAAAGGCCAGCTTCACGAGGAAAAATAGGATATAACATTGTCTGGTGGTTTTTTTCAATGTGTATAGATTTAATACACAGAATAACTCTAAGATAAAAGATAGCACCAGGGAAAGATAGGATATTTATCCTTTATAATTGCAAAATTTCTACATTTTACATGAAGTAGTTCAATATTAACTCTGCACTGATGCACATGAATACACATACACACACACATATATTCTCATATAGTCTCATACATGTATCTGAGAAGGAAGTTCCTGCCTCACCAGTTTTGTAGTGGTTATATATATTCTACATAATACAAAGGCATAGCCAAAAGACAAAATTGAATTATCCATAATGGTAAAAAGATTTAAACCATCCAAAGAAAGTTAGTAAAGGAAAAAGTGAGAACAAAAATAGAGAGGATGGCTCAAACAGAAAACCAATAATAAAATGACTGGGCTAAATTCAATATTATTAGTTAATGATCTAAATGCTGTGACTGAAAGGCATAGATTACCAGAGTAAATAAAAACACAATAACCAACTAGATATTGCCTATAAGCAATAGACTTCACATATAGACAAATAGGTTAAAAGAAAATGGTCGAAAAATATATACCATGTAAGCAATAAGCAAGTAAATCTGAAGAGGCAACATTAAAATCAGATAAGATAGATTTTAATAAAAATAATAAGAAGGAAAAAGGGACATATAATTGTTAAAAGGGCCATTCATCCAGAAGACATAAATAATCTTAAAAACATATACACCTAATGACAGAGTCTCGAAATCACCTATGCAAACATAAGAATTGAGAAATACAATAGATAATATCACAATCATAGCAAGAGAATTGTAAGACCCCTCTGTAAGCAATTGATAAAACAACTATTCAAAATTTGTAACTGCATAGAAATAAATGCATGAAAAATAAGTAAATGTGTAGAATATCTAAACAATACTTTATCAACCATCTTTATCTAAATGGCATTTATACTACAGTGTAATAAGACCTTTGGAATACATATATTTTCTCAAGTCTGTGTTGTACCTTCATTAAAATAGGCCACATGCTGGACCATAAAACAAATCTCAATATATTAAAAGTCTCAGATGCATACAAAGAATATTCATTGACCACATTTTGAATTGAATAAGAAATCAGTAATAAGAAATCTAGGAAACCTCAACTATCTGTAAATTAATTCTACTATAAGTTAAAGAAGAAATTACAAGATAAATGGAAATATTTTGAAAGACAGCTAAAGCAATACTTGGAAATTTTTTGAAAGACAGCTAAACCAGTACTTATAGGTATATTTATAACATAAATACCTATTTAGGAGAAAAAAAAAAGAATGATCTAAAACAAATGACCTGTATATCTACATAGGGATGTCAGAAGAGTAAATTAGGCCAAGGTAAGTAGACGTAAAAACAAATAAATGAAACAAACAGAAACAAAACAAAACAAAACAAAACCCAGAAATCAGTGGAAGAGAAAACAGATAATACAGAGAGTTTCTGAAAGTCAAAAGTTGGTTTTCTGAAAAGATCATCAAAATCAACATATCCTAGTTGGAATAAACAAGAAAAAAAGGTAACCAAAATCACCAATAATATCACCACTAAAAAAGAGATTATCACTGAAAAGCATATACATAAAAATAATAGAGCATAGTAATGATTATGAACAACAAACTCAATAACTTAGGTGAAACGTAGATATGTATTAAAAATATAATCATTTAGTTAACACAAAGATAGAAAATGTGACTAGCTCTATAGCTATTAAAGACATTTTCTTGATTATCAAAAATCTTTTCTAAAGAAAAACCCACACCCAAGCACTTTATTTTTAAAATCATATTCACAATGGCATAAAAACTTAGCATCCTTAGGTGTCCAACCTTTCACTGCATAGAAAAGTATAAAAAATTTCTTGGGGTAATTGAAGATAGAATTTTCTCCACATTTACCATTAAAGTCAACACAGTCTCAGTGAAAATTCCAGTAGTTGTTTGTTTGTTTGTTGGTAGAAATTAATAGGTTAATTCTAAAATTTGTATGGACATGCAATGGACCTAGAAGAACCAGAAAAATTCTTAAAAACAAGACCTATGTTGAAGGACTTACCCTACATGATTTCAAAAACTAATTTTAAGGCTAATGGTAATTAAATTAGGTTGATATTTATGAAAATATATATATCACTTGAATAGAATGGGGCCCAGAAATAAACCCATATATATGATAAAATGATTTTCCACAGAGATGTCAAAGCAATTCAAAAGGGAAAGAAACATCTCTTCAAGAAATAATCCTGAAACAACTCTACATCTATATGGGGGAAAAATAACTCTTACTGCACATAATCTACAAAACATAAAGTGGATCATTATCCTAAATGTAAAACATAAAACCATAAAACCTGTAGATGAAAACAAGTGATTAGCATTGTGACCTTGGAGTAATTAGAAGTATCTTATGTAGAATACAAAAAGCATAGAACATAAAATTTGCTAAATTGGAGTTTACTGAAATTAGAAACTTTTATTCTTCAAAAAATTCCATTAAGAAAAAGAAAATGCAAGATTGAGAAGATATTTGCAACACAGGCAAAGAATTTCCATGTAGAATATATAGAGAAATCTTACAAGTCAATAATAAGTTGAACACATTAAAAATGACTATTCAGAAAATGCAAATTAAACCCACAATGAGATACTATTACACACCAGCTGAATTGTCCAAGATGTGGAGCAACTGGAATTTTCCCATGCTGGTGGTGGAAATGTAAAATACTAAAACTGTTTAAAAAATTCCTTGGTAGTTTCTTAAAAAGTTATACACACACACACACACACACACATCCTTTCCATATGATCCTCCCATTCTATACATTGGTATTTTACACAAGAGGAATAAAAACCTATGTCCACATAAATGGACTTAGTACATGAATGTTCCTAGCATATTTATAATAGCTTAAAACTGGAAACAAACAAAATTTCCATTAATAGGTGACCAAATAAACAAATTATAGTATATCTATATATATAATAATATTCAGCAACAAAAAGGAAGAAGTTATTGATATATTCAAAGACATGATAAATCTCAGAATCATTATGTCAAGAAGCAAAGCCAGATAAAAAAGAATACATGCTAATGAGACCATTTAGATAAATATCTAAAAGCTACAAATTAATCGATAGTGAAGAAAGGCAGACCAGTGGTTGTCTAAGGATGAGGGTGGAAAGAAGAATGCATTACGAAGAGGCAGAAGGAAACGTTTGATGGATGAAAATGCTTATTATCTTGATTGTACTGATGGTTTTGTGGATATATTTACATATGTCAAACCTCAATAAATTGTACACTTCAAATATGTATAATTTATTTTAAAAGTTATACCTCAACAAAGTCCATATGAATTCTGAACCAATATTTTCATTCTATATATAATTTTTTGCTGAAGTTAAAATACACTCATGATTTTAAGAATAAAGTTCATGTTCTCAAGAAATAATTTCTACAGAAGCTCACCAAAATGATACTGTGGCATTATTTACATTCTTAGTAATCATATATATATATACATACATATACATATATATGAGAAAGAGAGTGTGTTTGTCCATGGGAACTGGGGAGAGAGAATCCCAAGTAGGCTCTGTGCTCTCAGAGCAGAGCCCGATATGGGGCTTGATCCCAAGAACCGAGAGATCACAACCTGAGGCAAAAATCAAGAGTTGGATGCTCAAGTAACTGAGTAACCCAAGCTCCCCTCAAATACACATTTTATTAAAAAAATTAAAATGGGAGCTAAAAGTAAGGTTCTAAGCATAGAATTCTTTATAGTTAGCCTCTTAAAAAGATTAATAACACTGGCCATACAACAGCTCATAAACAGACATTACTGAGAATACTATCCTTCATACTTCATTTAGAAATGAACAGTGACATCAAGCCCTACCTCTCTCAACTTCAAGGTTATAGACATCAAAACCTTAAGTGCTTGCTACTAACTGTTGAGTTTTATTTTCTTCTTATAGGGGATTTTTCTGCTTATCCTCTGATCCATTAAGAGCCAGGTAAGAACACCAGTAAGCAAGAAACATAGAAGATAGAGAAATATGAGACACTCAGAAAATTACTTAGGAAGAACTGGGAAATATCAAAAAACTGTAAATCTCAGGTATTTTTGACTTGTGCTTTTGAGATTTTATGGTGTTTTCTTTAGTACACACTGGAGACCCTAACAGTATTACCCATGTACTTCTGCCACAGCCAATAGCTTTAAAAGTTTCCTTAGGTCTGCATTTCTACTCTTTTTCCTTCGTTTTCTCTGTAGTTGTCCACAAAAACGTATCTATTTTTCTGATTATAAAAGACATATATATATTTTATTTTTTATGTTATATATATAAAAATATGGATATGCTTTATATATATGCATTTATTTATGATTAGAAATAAGATACAGAAATATATAATGGGTCATATATAAATATATATAAATCCCCTCTAATAATTATTATTTACTAATAATTATCTGGTACATACGTTTTCAGTTTTTTTTTTTCATTTAACTTCCATTTTCTACTTATGGAAGCACTTTTTCTTTTTGAATTCCATAAGATGAGATAAGATTATACCTCCTGTTCTTTGTTTTTTTTCACATGACATATCACGGATATTTGTCTATATCTGAACATAGGTCTATCATATTTTCTATATTAACTGTTTAGTAGTCTAGCGTGTGTATCTTCCAAAATTTACCTAATTGATATTTTTAAATAAATTTTTAATATTCAACTTGAGAGAGAGAGAGTGTGTGTGAGTGGGGGAGCGGCAGAGAGAGAGGGAAACACAGAATCTCAAGCAGGCTCCAGGCTGAGCTATCAGCACAGAGCCCAACACCAGGCTAAAACTCACAAACCACAAGATCATGACCTGAGCCCAAGTCAGATGCTTAAACCAACTGAGCCACCAGGCTCCCCTAATTGATCTTTCATTGAGATTGTGTACACTTTTTTCTTTTTGTCATTGTGATGAATACTGGAATGAATACATGTATGTGTGTGTATGTATATCTTTGTGTACTTGTATGACTATTTCTGTGTAAATATTATGAAATAGGAATAAAAACACTTTAATTTTTAATAAGCCTATTTAACTTGCTTTCAAAAATGATTGTACCAATTTACATTTCCATCAATATAAAAGGAAATGCCCATTTCCACATATCTAAAGTGTTTACATATATATTGGATAATCAATAAATCTCAGGACTGTCTTCTTTTATGCCTTTTATACAAAGTTTAAAGTAAACCCAAATCTTAAGATAAAAATGTCTATTGTATTGCCTACTTGAACTCTACAAAATACACAGGTGGGTATGCTAATTTTCAAAGGATACCACACATGGCCTGAGATATAAATGGATCTCCCCAGTACAATGAGTTCTAGAATACCAAATGATCTTTATATTTTTCATGCTTCTAAAAGTCTATTTCATGTACCAATATATAGAAGAAACACCAAATTCCATATCTTACATAAAAGTACACGGGACCATTAAATCTTGCCTTAAACTTTCATCTTTCCCCCTTCTGACACACACAAAAGAGGATTCAAGTAGTGTTATTTCATCAGCTTCTCTGCTGGGCAAAGATGTCTTTGCTGATGGAGCAGAAATATTTTGCCAGCCCATAGCCTATTGTCTTCAGAGGCTATTCTGAATGGGAGCCACAGCCATTATGTGAATAAGTCATGCATGGTCCCTTGGTATATTATCAGCCCCTTGTGAAACATTTTTACCAATGATGAAATGTTATTGTTGTCAGTGTCAGACATTCAGTCTTTATCAGTCTCCTTCATGACAGCCCTCGTTACTCAGGCAGACTTGGGACAACTTCAAGGTAAGAACTTTCAATACAAGGTCAAGTGGACCAAATTTCATTCCTATCCACTGCTCAACCATTTCCTTTCCCTTTCATCATCACTCACAGACCAACCCCTCTTTCTAGAAGACTGCAGTGAGAAAAGTAAGCTCATTCTGCTGAGATCCTAGAATTATATAAATAATGGAAATTTATAATTTCTCACTGTGTCTTCCCTGAAGACTTTAATTATATCCTTAACTCATGACACATAACCTTTGTGTATAAGCAGTGCTATGCATTAAAAGCACATGTAGGCTTCAGAACCAGATTTTCTTCCCCCAGATTTTAGCAATAAGAACAACTACTTAACATCTCTGGACCAGAATTCTCATCTTCAAAATGGATTCAATCCTATTTGCCTTGTAGAACTAGTGGGAAATTTAAATGTAATAATGTATATAGAAATACTTTGCTTATTATCTGGATTATTATAGGAGTCCAACAAATGTCTGATTTTTGCTTCCACTCTATTCTTATAATGCTTTGTGGGAAATACTGTCTCAATAAATTTTTGATTATTTTGACCCAACAGTTAGTGATATGTTTGGAAATGGAAAACGTATAATCTTTATCAAGGTATTTCTTGTAATATCCTGAAATTGAAGGCTTATCAGAATTAAGACCCCAGTGTAAGGGTTCCTTTGTCCATACCCCTACTTCTTTTACCCACCTAATTTTGACTCACAGCTCTTTATGGATGGATTCCTCAATAGCTGTGCTGAGAGGTGCCTGCAGGGTTTAGAAGACTGGCTGGAATACACACATGAACATGCTAGAATGTCAGATCTCCACATTTAGACTGGCAGATTGGACATGCATTATGTGTAATTATGTAAGTATTAGAATGATGATGACAGCCCTTCAATCTCAGAGGAGCAAGGCGAAATTGGTGGGGTTCACAAAGAGGGTGGGAATGAATGGGAACAGATAGATCCTCCATGGCAACACACCCTTCGTGGGAAAACACAGGACCAAGGAAAACATTCATTTTCTCATACAGTGAACATATTCTACCATTTTCTACTTTTAATCATAAAAAGTAAACACATATATTATAAACTTAATGGTACCCAGAACTATATTCTCTGCAAGATGCTTCTAGTCAATGAACTGATGCATAACAAAAGGCTGTATCAGGGAAAATACTAACAGTTAATACTAGGCAAATTTGGTTACTAGAAATATATTTTAAGAACATACTGACTCTGAGGGGGAAAAATAAACAATAATATTTGAAAGCAGTTATTGTGACCATTACTCCAGAGTAGTTATATACTATTAATGTCACACCAACTATGTGTGGGTAGTGTATTATGCACCTCATGTATATTATCTCATTTAATTCTCAACTCTTTGACGTAACTATTATGACTATTCATGAAGGGAACATGAGGAAACTGAGTCTGCTGGATTTAATCATCCACGTTAACCCAGCTGGCAGTCAGGAGTTTTGAACCTACATCTATCTAATTACAAAGGATATTTTTTGAAGTTTTGTTGAGCTAAATGTACAAACTGGATATCATTAATGTTGCAACAACAGTTGTGTTATCTCAGGGGGCAAAGGAGATAGATTTCTAAAACTATGAATATCACTAGGTAAAATGCAAGAATTTGTCTGTCACTTATGCAATTCATTTATTCCTAACAATATTCTTGAATACCTACTACATACAAACACCCTAATAGGCATCTCTGAATTAGGGTCAAAAAAAATCTAAGACTAATAATTATGAAGACCCAGAAGAAGGGATAATCAAAATATTCTTCATGTTCAGGTTTTTTGGTTTTGCCATAAGTTCCTCACTGAAAAAAAAAATCTGTTATGGAAAATATAATTATTGCATGGTGATAACTACTTTATAAATGGAATCCTTATAAATTTATTCCATAGAAACATTCTTCCTGGAAGTCAACAAGCTAGCAACAAAGTTAGAAAGCGTATTAAGGGAATCACTTCTCTCCAGGATGATAAAAAAAAAAAAGATTCTTCTTAGATTACTCAAATACATATTTATAAAGAGTTTTGTCACAGCTCCTCCACAAGAAAATGAGTTGAAAGCCAGGGTCATCAAATGGTTAAAAGCCAGGCTCTAAATCCATACTCCCTGGGTTTGAATCCTGGCTCTACCATTAACTAGTTGTGAGCCCCTGGGCATGTTATTCAACCTTTCTGGGCTTCAGTGAAGGTTGTTGAGAGGATTAAGTGATTTAGGACATTTAAAGTGCTTAGAAAATCCTTTAAATAATGAATACATAGGAAAAACATAATATATGCTATCTGTTGTTCTTTTAAAATTATTTGCTTTGGGGAGTCAGGGTGGCTTGGTCTGTTAAACATCCAATTTTGACTCAGGTACTAATCTCAGGGTTCGTGAGTTCAAAGCCCGCATCGGGCTCTGTGCTGACAGCTCAGAGCCTGGAGCCTGCTTTGGATTCTGTGTCTCCCTCTCTCTGCCCCTGCCCCTCCTCAGCTCTCTCTCTCTCTCTCTCTCTCTCTCTCAAAAATAAATAAGCATTAAAATATTTTTAAATTATTATTTGCTTTGCCAGGAGTCATATTAGTACTCTTCTCTCTAAAATGTTCCTTCTAGTTCTAATTAAAAAGAGACAGGGAAAACTGAGACATATCCCAAATACAGTATCTACTGAAGTGTAGGCATGTGCTCATTAATTACCTAGGGATACCAAAAGAAGGTGAATGTTATGTGATTAAAGAAAAATCAGTAACAATTATTTCTATAGATTTTCTTAAAGCCTCTTATAATAACTGTTAGTTAAATGAAGGTTGTTAACCAACACAATCCACAACAAAATGGAATAATGACGAAAGGAGGCAGGTATGGGTAAAAATAGCAAACAAACCAATCAGTAAAGTTTGGGTGAAAAAGCATAGTTGACATACCCAGATATCTTTGTTGTTTCTTGTTTTAAATGATTGTTATAATAAATCGTGAAATACTGGAAAACTTTAGGTTTATAGGTTACTCTAAGTTCTTTAATGTGTGTTAAAATGCAAAATATCTTTAAAGGCTCTGTTGATTCCAAACACACACACAATAGCTAATAAATAATTTCTACTTGATCATGTTCAAATACCTTTAAAAAAATGTTCAGAAGGACAGTAAGCCCTTTCATTAAGTGCAGGCATCATAGATATAACCTAGAAAGGGATGTTAGAAGCTATCTTGATTAATCCTTGAAAAATCTGGGCTCACGTTCCTGTAGGATAAAAAGAAAAGCACCAGGAGACTGTTCTTCATTAGGAAGGGGATTAGAAATAAAATCTAATTTATAATTGTACTTAAAAAAATAATACTTCTTCTTACTTGAAATGGCAAACATAATTTTATCATCTTTATTCAAATAATAACACACACACACCTGGATGTTTAAAGCCGCCAAAAGAATGGAAACAAATAGTGATGTGCGTGTGCTGTGATGGTAGACCCAAACACTAAGAAATCTTCATACTGCCAAGATGAGGTTGCCAAAGAACATGAGCCCTACACCACTGAAAGTTATGGATAGGATGAAAGTGACCTTATCCTAAATACTAAATTCTAGTATAATAAAACAGAACATCCCCTTTGAGGCTTAAAGTAGTTTGTCTTTGAACTAGTCAAAGGAAGCACTATTTTGCAAGAGTAAAAGTAAATATCCCAATATATTTTCTTATAAGACACAGGATGGAGAAAAAGTTTAGATAATGAATGGTAGGTTCATAAAGTGAAGTTTTTTATTTGAGAGGGAGAGAGAGAGCATGACTGCAAGCAGAGGAGGGACAGAAGAAGGGACAGCGAGAACCTCAAGTAGGCTCCATGCTTAGCAAGAAGCCCCATGTGGGGCTTGATCTCACGAACTCAGGATTATGACCTAAGCCAAAATCAACAGTCAGAGTCGGCCACTACTGTTCAACTGACTGAGCCACCCAGGTGCCCCCAAAGAGTGATTTTTAGAGGGTGTTACAGGCATGTAGAACACATTTTTCATACTTTGCAGCAAATATAAATAAAGACAAAAATTGTATACATCTACCTAAGTCCACACCTCCAATCTTTTCTAAAACTACTATTCATAATATCCACTATAGCATTATGCTATACTGCATCCCTTACTTGCTCACTCCACTCATACGCTGACCTATTTTTTAAATACCTACAATGCATAAGCCACCATGCTAGCCACAGAGATGCCAACATGACTTGGACAAGCATCTGTTTGCTAGAGTCATATGCATTACGTGGGAGAGAAACAGTAAAATAAGTTGCAAATTAATGAATAGCAACAGAAGTATGGCAAATGTAGTATAGAAATATAAAAAATTATATTTACTTTGCCATTTTCTAATGAGTGTGTAGTAGATAGATGTTCTCCAAACATAATATGTAATCAAACTAGGGTTAATGAGGCTGAAACATGGAAAGCCTCTAGAAGTGCCTGTACACAACAGCAAGAGAATTGGATGAGTGGTAGGTGAAGACTTTGCCAACATTATTTCTCAACATGAGAAAAGGAGCAATACAACTCAGAGTTACTTTGTAAGATCTCAGTGGAGACCCTATTTTAAGATGGTAATTGAATTCAGGTGTAAATTACTAGACTATATTTTAATTATAGGGTAAATAGCATCCATATTCATGACCTATAAGTAGAAAGCAAATGAATGATATAGTATAACATTTGCATACCATAAGCCCAGGCTATGACAATATCTCTCTGTTTAAAACACAAATATAAAAACCAAGGGAAATTTGAAAAGCCCAACACCATAGCATCTTTTCTTCTGTGTTTGCTGTTCTTTTTATTGGTTATTATGGTGTTTTCTCCAACATCAGTTGTTCATACTTCTCTCCAAGAATATATTGACTTCTCCTAAGTCTTCATGTCTCAAAAAAGTGTGCCTGATAAACTTGAGAATATTTTTTTTCCCAAAATGTTTTTTGATGACTTACTCCTTTGACACTAGAATTCAAAAGACCAAATCCACATCTCTGGAGAGAACTGAAAACACTGAGTAAATTAAAGAAGGCCCAAATTTTATTCAGGGCATTTTATTATTCAAAAAAAGATGGCTTTATACAAAAGTTTACTATATCATCCTAAATATTAATAGAAATACGGAAGCTGAAATATACATGAATGCAGAGCTGATATTCCACAAGCATACCAATACAGTCCTAGTGGTTGTTAAAATATCATGATACTTCCATATTGGTGGGAAAATAATCACTGTTCTAAGGTTCTTAAATGCCATATCCCAGCCCAGGAGCCCTAAGTGAACACTTCCTATGAGCCACACTGTTGCTTGTTAATCCTCCCTGCCAGCCAGTTGCTAATGGCAGCGACAACGGTCCTGTGGGTGGCTAGTGTCCTGGTGGGCAAATGTTTGATACTCATCTGGTTCATCTTGGAAGGACCTGGGCTCTGAAAAAGCCAAGAAATAAGGAAGAAGAGGGGGGATAACAAGAACCCCTGGAGTTACCATAGGCCCTGACCTAGTGTCTTAGACACTGATGGGCAACATTACACAGATAGAAGGGAGAGTTAAGGGATAGGTGGGACCAGTGAGAGTCTATTCCACTGGGGACCAGTGGACACTTCATGTGGGAGTATTGTTTTCATCATCCCTGTTGAATATAATATTCATTTTATACATAAGGAAACTGAGGTAAAGAGAATTATTTAAAAACTTAAATAGCAGAGTAAGAATTTTAGTACAAGAAAGCAAGCAACAGATCTCAGTTCGTATTGCCCACTAGACCACTTACCTGGACTGAAAGAATAGGTTCTATCTATTCAAATATAACTATCCAATAAATGATGTTTATTATTGAGTCAGTAAAAAAAGGTATTTACTATATTTTTAACATACCAAGCTACGTAAAGGGACAGAATATTTTTTATGTGATTTCTGCAGAAACTGCAAGTAGACTAAGTGTTATTGACAAGATAATCAACGTTAAGAGAAACTCTCCAATTATTGGATCCCCAATCACCCAATGATTATCACTTCAGTGAAAACATCACTAGGAGAATTTGACAGGGTTTGCTATGCCAGGTTGTAACGCACATTGGAGCATCACTTCCTTGTTGGCAGTAGTATCAAATAAAATATCATACCTGGAAGAGCATAGGGCACCAAGCATCTCTAAAAGGAAACTGATTTGGAAACTATTAGAATGAGTTGATGAAAACATTACACCACAGTTTTTATCACTTGCAACTAACAAACTAATTTGTAATATATGCAATTGAATATGTGTAGAAAATGCAGTGGAATTTAAAATTTGGGGATTTATACACTGATGTATATATTAATTTACATTGCCACAGTGATTGTTAAATGATATTAATATCACTGATGCATATATTCAAAGAAAGTATGCACTGTAATGTTAATATTAGTTATATCTAGTTGTTGAGATTAGATGCATATTTTATATATGCATTCATATTCAATGAACATGAATTACTAGCAGAAGCAGAAAAATATACACAAGTTATATTTTTTAAATGCTACTTCTCTATAGCCTATCAATTCTTTTTTTCCCAGTAACTAAAACTCATTTATGCCTTAGTATTAATTTAAGCTTATTCTGAGATAGCTCACAGGTCATACAATAACTTTTCTTGAGTCTTCTGTAAAGAGATGCTTCAACCCACCAATTTGTCCGCTTCCTTAACCCAATACTGACCTCAAGGGTCTGAGTCTCATCTGGAATTCTAACACAAACACAGAACAATTGGGGTGACTTTTTTAGAACACTTATAATTGTCCTGTTTCCTCTCTTTCTCTATCAATCCTCACTTTTCCCAAACCACCTATCCATACACACCAATCAAGAAAGACAAAAAGGAGGAGGTTCTGTTTTAAAGTTGCTTCTCACCTTGATGAGCAAAATATTCCACAATGTGATAAGCCATAGAAAGACAAAATTGCAACTCTTGGAAGAGGCTCTTTATACAAGATTGCCCCTTGAGAGGTCACCTTGGATTTCATTTTATATCTGACTGGTAGGATGTTCTCATTGTCTCCAATTAGAATCATAAGATATTCAAATAGCCTGAATTGTCATCCCTGTTTTCCCTAGAAAATTGTGAACTGACCTGAGAAGACAGGAATGGAGAGGCAAGGGTATATATTATCTCTCCATCCCAATTTAACAGAGCCCAGGATCATCCCTTACACTGTCTAAAGGTCCCTGCTTACACCCACAGGAGAAAATTTTGAAGTCTAAATTCACTCAGGATACCACAATAATGTAGGTGATTAAAATGGCTAACACTTAAATAGCAAAATGTGCCAGGAACTCCTTTAAGTGCCACAGAGTTATTCACTCATTTAATCTTCACAACAAACCAATGACATGGTTACTACCTCTCTTTCCACCTGAGCAACTTGCTTAAGGCCATATTTTAATAAATGGCATAACTAGAATTTAACCACAGTCTTGTGCCAGGCTTCAACCACTATGCTGCATTGAAGTGGGCCTGGGAAAGGGTCCAGCTAACATAGCACAACGTGCATACAGCCTAAACCCACTGGGTAGTACTTTCATTGCTGGATTGTTCCCAGAAGCTTCTAGACAAGAGAATTGTAGTAAAGCATGCAGTATGCTCAGGTAATTGTTGGTTTCAATGAAACCTCAAAGCCTCATTCTCTCTTATTTCAATGCTGAGAAACTCCTTAAGAATTCGGCAAATGGGCGCCTGGGTGGCTCAGTCAGTTAAGCAGCCGACTTCAACTCAGGTCATGATCTCGCAGTTTGTGAGTTCGAGCGTCACACCGGGCTCTGTGCTGACAGCTCAGAGCCTGGAGCCTGTTTCAGATTCTGTGTCTCCTTCTCTCTCCGCCCTTCTCCTGCTCATGCTCTGTCTCTCTGTCTCTCAAAAATAAATATACACTAAAAAAAGAATTTAAAAAAATTGGCAAAGTTTTCCCTACCTTTTCGACATCTGTAAAAAAGGGGATATTAATAATAATAATAATAATTTTGGAGGCACCTGGGTGACTCAGTCAGTTAAGCATCTGACTCTTGATTTCAGCTCCAGGTCATGATCTCATGGTTCATGAGATTGAATCCCACGTCAGCTCTGCACTGACAGGGTTGAGCCTGCTTGGGATTCTGTCTCTTCCTCTCTTTCTGCCCTTCCCCCACTCACATGTGGCCTCTCTCTCTTTCTCTCTCTCTTTTTCAAAACAAAAATAAATAAATAAACATTTAAAAAATAATAAAAATTCTTCAAGGTATTGTAAGATTTCACCAAGATCTTGTGGATGGATGGTTGGATGGATGGATGGATAGATAGATAGATAGATAGAGCATGATGGCTGAAATATAATTAAGTGTTCATAAATGGTTATTTGATATACACAAATCCAAATGAGTATGGATGACAGCACAAAGTTGAGTATTTAAGAGCCACAGAAAGAGAAGTACAGCTTCAGCCCTTAATAAATTCATAGTCTCACAAATCTGAATAAAGTCAGGCAGAGAATTAAATTTTTGAAAGCTAGAAATAATTGTCAAATAGAATCAGAGCCATAGAGCAGCTATCTTGAGCTCAGGCTACTAACCATACCTCTGTATTTTCTCTCCTCTGTATTGTTTATAGACAAGGTTTACATTATCCTATTAATTCTTCATAGGTACCATGGTATCCGGATGCCATTTTCAAACTTCTCCCATTGGTGAGTATTTCAAAGGCTCCTTGTGAGAGCTCTAAGATTAGTCCAGAGTCACTGTCAGATGAATTTCTTATTCCCAAAGAGCTGAATATCTTTTAATTACACCTTATTCACATTTATATAGAGCCTCTTGTAAAATTGTATAATACAATGATAATTACTACTGGTAGCAATTATAAGTATTAAACTCTAAAGATTCCAAATTGTTTATATTTGTAAATTCATTCGTTACATATATCAGTGTTGATATATACACTATATTATATATATGCACTTTATTTTCTAGATATTTTCCATACTTAATTATTTTTTATTGTATATTCTTAGATTCCTGATTTGTTTTTCAAGTATCTTGCACATGTATGAAACACTAGGATACTAACTGGAAAAAAAAAAAACCTTTACATGTTTGATGATGAGTAATTCCTGGCTACTAGCACACTCAAGTTTGTGGGGGAGGGCAAAAAATGATACTATATCATTTGTGTCTTTAACACTGAAGGAATTTGCTAGAGAATTAGGTGCTCATCTCATTACTTCCCATGAAAATCTACTTTCTTCCTCCAGAGATTTTCTGTGGATTTTGTAGAATAGAGGGTTAGTCATTCCTATTTTTGAAAGATACTGTACCAACAGATTTCCATGATGAATTATCCCACTTCTTAGTTTTGAGTGATTTCTAACACCCTGATATGGAAACAAAGAAAGCAAATAAGGAAGAATTTTGAAGAAAGGATATGGAAATAACTGGGAGTCTTCCTGCCGAGCCATCCCAGAACTGAGTTTTGAATAATGCATGTTCCATAAATCTAAGTGTCCCACTATGCCACATTTTAGAACAGGGAGAGAAAATAATAGCTACTGTCCACACTTATCACCAATAATAAATTGCAGGGCTACTGTGTGTGGTGACGATTAATGCAAAATGCAACCCAAAACACATAACTAAATAAACAGATAGTTTGACTTTCTTGGGGGTTATCTCTCCTCTTCCTTCTTTCTCTCTCTCCTCTTTAAATAGAAAATACATTTTTAAAAAAAAATCTCTAGAACACCTACCCTATTCTCTTTGAGACAGACAAATGGACTTTTTTCTTTTTTCCCCGCCAGGCAAGGGCAGGTGTGTGTGTGTGTGTGTGTGTGTGCACTACAAAAAGAAAGGGATAAACAGAGACACTGACAAAGAAGCAGAGAGACATAGAGACAGATAATGAGAACCCAATGGAAGGAGTTGCAGTATTGAAGAACGCACACGCACTGATAGGATATAAAGGGAGAGTGGTAACTTAGAGTGGCTGCACAACTTTCGGGAACAAACATAGGCATGCAATAAGCAAATTTTTAGAGGAGTAATTTGCAAAGGAAAGTTAGCACTAAATTGCTTTCAGTTAGAGTTTGAAATATTTTATATAAAAAATAACTCCCAAAAATCCTTCAGAATTTTTTTAAAATATTGAAGGTTACATGAAAATTATATATTGATTATGCACCTAGACAGTTAAAACCCTTTTCGGAAGGTGAAAAACTAAACTCCATCATCAATAACTATTATTAGTTTTTATAGTACCCCCTGAATGCTATGCCCCAGGTAGAGCCATCATTTATTGAGATTTCAATATGCAGGCTTCTACTACAGAGTTCATATATTAGCTTATTTAATCTTCTCACAAACCCTTTGATAGATCTAGTACTATCTCTGTGTTCAAAGGAAGAGACAGGTTGAGAGATGCTAAGTAAATTCCCTAAAGGCACACATTTGCTAAGTAGCAGCGCTGGAATTTGATTTCCTCTTCTGTTGAACACCAAGGCCTATTCTGTTAAACACCAAGGCCTGTATATGTAATCTGCCGTATATACCGTTGCCAGATAAAATACAGGATATTCCATTAAATTTGCATTTCAGATGCTAAATATTTTTTAGGGTAAGTGTACCCCAAGTAGTGCAGGGTTTATATGTATATCAAAATGCATCATTATTTATCTAACATTCAAATTTAACAGTCTTTATTTTTGTTTGCTAAGCCTGGTAACCCTTGTTGTATATCTTCTTTGGATCCAACTGTCTATCCTTGAGAGGGAACAAAGCAATGAAAAGGAAAGCCAATCTTTATGAAAGAGAAGGAGTACTGAGGTGCCTGTCCCACTCAGTGTCAACATGTTCCTGCAAGGTGCATTGTACTCCTGAGAAGATTATCAAAGTTTTCAAGATGATGTCTGGCATCAAGAGCACCAAAAGTGTGACAGTTAACACCTTGAATCGAGGGATGACTAAACTGACAAGAGTAACCCTGGATTTCGAACCTACCATTCACCAGAAAGAATTGGATATTCTCTAAGGACCATTTTCTTACCATCTCTACTGTGCGTATAATCAGCCAAGGAAGAAATTTGTAACCAAAGACTGGTTTGTTTCTTCATATTCCATCCCGTCTGATGAATACTCCAGCTCCCCATATATGGGGAGTTCCAGTGCTTCCTGTAACTGTGTTTTGAAGGTAAACGCTCCTGAGCATTTGAGTACAACATTCTGCTACACAACTCAGACTTCAGTATTGCCTTTACCCACACTCCCCTTCCCTGGTCATCACTGTCTATCTGGGCCTGCAAAAGCCCCTAAATCCTAGACCATTCTTTCCAGTTTTCTTCCCCTCTTTGAATTCTTGAATCCCACCAGTCATATCCTATTCGTCCTCTGCTTCACTTGCCAAGCATTCAGGCTTTTTCTCCCAGCAAGGGAGCTGATAAACATAACATGAGCTAATGTGTTAATGACCACCAAAGGGCTTATCCCTTCTAGATAGCATCTGCTGCCTTAAATGTTGTATCACCAAAGGAAAGCAGTGGAAAAATTTTAGATCATGTAGCTGTTTTTCTTATCACTTCTATGTTACATCAAATCAAATGATGCCCTACCTCACTTCACCTCATATACTTGATCAACCAGGGTATCCATTTTTTCACTCCATCACACTGCTGAATTTATTTAAGCACGGCATATTAGAAAAACCAATCCCCCACCCCCTTATTCTTAATGGAAATGCAGTTGACTGAATGGAAGTAGCCTTGTTTTATAATGTACAGAACCTTGTTTAGTGAAATGAGAAATCATTAGCAAAAATTACTCTACCAGGAAAGCACATTCCTGACTTTTCCCTCACTTCCTTACCCTCATTCTTGCATATTTTTTTAAAGAATCAATTTAAGTTTATCTCTCTCTAGGACACCTTTTCTGCCCCTGAACAACTTTCCTCATTTGTATCCCTTATGTTTTTTCCATGATAGCACTATGGTAACAATTATAGACTCATGAGCTAAACTGCCTATATGCAAATCCTGACTCTACCATTTAATAGCTGTGTGACCTTGGACAAGTTAATTTAATCTCTCTATGCATAAATTTTTTAACTGTGAAATGGGATAATCATGTCGCTGTCCTCACAAAGCTGCTGTAAGTACTGAATATGTACATACATATATCGAAGTGGGGAGGGAGATATATAGTATATAAAACAGGATTTGGCACACAGCAAGTGAGACATAGATATTTACAGTTATCTATTTTATATATATATTTGCACATCAGCCTTCCAATACTATAAGGTTTTGGATGGCAGAAATTTTTGCAATTCATATGTACATTTGCAGCATTCAGTGCCTAGCCTGCAGTAGGCACTCAATAAATGCTTTTGGAACAGATCTATCCCCATATATGGTTCTAATGAACAATGTGAAAATAGGCCCGGGCTCTTATTCTGAGATTCGAATGTCAAATAACTGGCATCAGAACTCAAAAATAACATTGTTTTTTTGTTTTTGTTTTTGCAGAAGGTGCAAGGTCTTTTGAGAACTCCAAACTCCAAGGATGCAAGTTAGTTATTTGGTTAACTGATTCACTTATTTATCTATGTTTATGTAGCAACTGGCCTGAAATTGCAGATTTTGATTGTGAATCACTTTGCTTCTATATAGAAAATCTTTGTTTAATCAAGAATTGTTTCTTTTATCACTTATTTTCAATCAAAGCCTGACCCATTCAAAAAAATACATATTTGAACCACCTAATACCTATGCATGTATACCTAAGCATGTATATGTGTGTTTGTGTGTGTATACATATATATAGCATATATATGACATATATATATTTATAAACCAGTCTTTCTTTGACTCATATTTTCTCCTCAATATTTACTGTAAAAACTTTATAATAAAAGTTTCAAGTCTCTAAATTTCTCAAAACTAAGTCCCAAAGATGCCTGCCTGAGGTATAATTAAAAAGTAGGTCACATCTGTTTCCTCTGCTCCCTTTGCAGCCAGGCTTTGTACCAATGGGCATCCAAGGCCTTCATATTTTCTTTTTTTTCCCCCAACCCCTTTGTCTGCCAGCTGCCTCAGCCACCATTGCAGTAGTCCAAGATCATTATCTTTTTTCCTCCACTCTTTGGGGGCTTTCTTTTTATCAGAAATCTAATCCACTATTGTGAACTAATGTGTTTATGGCTGACACTAACTTAGTCTTCCCAGATAAGGGACACATTAAAGTTTACATAACACCCAATCACATTTCCATCATAAAATGGCAATACAATTTCACCCTGAGGTGGGAGAGAAAAACAGGATAAGGAAGGGGAATGAAAAACCTCTTAAACTCCCTTAAATCATCAATTCAGTTTAAATTTAAAATATATGTTTGTATTCTGCATGATGGGAAGGAAAAGATAGTTCTCTGTTCTCCAGGAGTTGAGCATAGTGGGAATCCACAGCCCTGACCCAGTCTACTCAGGAAGGGAGTTAGCTCTAACCAGAATTAATTACACCATGTAAATGTTTGAGAACCAGAAATTCACATTCATATCTAAATATTCTACTGTAGCTGCTACTCTTGATTGGGGAGAGTAGAAGAGGGCAATGAGAGAAGTATTGGGCAGCATGTCTACAATATGAAATCATGGGATATTTCTTTTGTGACTATCAGGTCTGACCTACATCAACATTACCTAGGTTTAACTTAATCTTCCAAGTCCAGAAAATCGAAAAAAATACATTCAAGTACTTATGTAACCCCTCTGAAAGGTACCCTCTGAATTTATAATAAAGACAATATGTATACCCAACATGGTAGTGTCATTCATACTTCATCTGACCCTAGGACATTCTCTTTGTAGGACACAATGATGCACAGTGTTCTAATGGTTACCACCATAGAGAAAGATTTTTTTTTTTAATAAAAAACCCAGTGGAACATTATATTGTCTTTTCTTTTACAGTAAATAGGGATGAAGAGTTAATTCACTCTTTGAGACTTTTGTGGGGTTGGGAGATTTTGTAAAATAAAATGGATATGTATTTCTCTCATTATAAGGGACTAGCAACTGTTTACTCCTGGACAAAAAAAAAAAAAAAAACAACAACAGTGGATAAGCAAATATATAAACTTCCAAAATTAACAATGAAAATAAGGATAAAATGAGAAAACATATAATATAAACCAAATACCAAGTGACTCTCAGACTGTTGGCATATTTCTCAGTAAGCCGACTGTGGGTAATTATGCTGGGTCCTGAACACATTTTGTAGTCTTGATTTAATCTCAGTCTGGGCAAACTTCGACAGTTTAACCTATCAGGATTACAGAAACCTGGTATTACCTAATTCCTACCTTGGGAAGCCTAGGAGAAACATTCCACATTCCTTTTATTATTGAGGTACTTTGAACCATTTCCAGGTAAGTGAGCAAACAACCCAAGAGTTATCAATGAGATTTTCTTCTCTTCAGCAAGAGCCCATTCTTCTTTTCTGGTTCATGTACTCTAATCAAAGACACCATTCAATAGTGCACGGTGTGTGGAGAAGGAGACAGAAGATGGAAGGAGCATGAATGTGAGCACATTTCTGTGTTTTTTTTTTTTCTTAATTTTGCCCAAGAGAAATATAAAGTCATTTGTCAGACCAGCAATTTTGCACTGTCATATGCTGACTGCCAAGAAACACACACACATACACACATATTCCATAATGGAGTTTGTAGGAGTGGCAGGAGGGGTGTGATTGAACAACTGTGGCTAATCATGAACATTTGCCAGCACAACATTTACATTTACACTGGAACATCAACATTACATTAAGTATACCATGAGTGGAAGGGGTGGTGGAAACTTAGAGATGGGACTGAAAGAGTGGGAGAGAGATCTGAAAATATATACTACGTATATATACATAGATATATATGATTTTTAAAAATTTTAACAACAAACTGCATTTATGAGCAGGGTAGCTCTTTGCACCAACTTCCCTGTGTATATATTTGCCCCTATTTTTCATTTAGAAGATGCAGACCTATATGGATGCTATTAGTGTGCTTAGCAATATATCATTCATGTGACATATTTTGATTGCACTATTAAATTATTTCGTTTTTAACACTGGAAAAGGTAGATGGATAACATTTTTTATATTTACTTAGAAAATCTTCTTTAGTGTGTTAATATTTTACTCTAATTTGGGGTGAGGTGTTAAAGGAAAAGGAAAGTCATGTCACTTGTGAGCGATAATCTATTAAAGCTTCATTAGCCTTTATATTAGTAATCTTACTCATTTAACAATGGTGGGAAATAACAAAGTAAATCAGAATCTAGAGCTCTTTAATAATACCCTTAACTATTTCTTTTAATTAAAAACGAAGCTGTAATATGGTGAATTTTTGTTTTCAGAAAAAAGTCTCTTGTGGAAGGGAACGATTTGCAACTGATGACAGGTGGTATTTACATTTATAATTTCTTTATTTCTTTTCATGTTTGGGAACGGAATCAAAGGGATAAAAGGATCATGAACAGTTACAGCCCCAGATATCACTTATGGCATCTTCCCTGGACATGGGAGCTATACTTGGAAAGCACAGGAGAAACATTCCACACTCCTTTTAATATTGAGGTACTTTGAGCCATTTCCAGGTAAGTGAGCAAACATCCCAAGAGTTACCAAAAAAAAAAAAAAAAAAATCCATCCTGCTCACTGGTGAAATGAGACTATTCAGGGGCAGAAACTAGAAGTGGGGGTGGGCAACAGTGCAATGCTTTGGTCAATAGTCCCTGGGACTGTCCCACTCTATGGCTTCTTCCTCTTAAGTAAATACCATGTATAATGTGACTTTCCTTATTAATCATAGATCATTCTGTGAAATAAATGCTAGAAATCCTAGATAAAAAACTGGCTAGTGGATTATCATGTGGAGGAGAAAAAAATTTTTGAATGCAATAACTTGAATTTAGGCACTAACACTATGTATTTTGAAAATACTAGTGAGGTTTTTTTTACTTGTTTTGTTTTTGTGTATTGTTTTGTTTTGTTTTACTTAGGATGCTATAATCTTCGGAGTTGTGAGCCTCCTGTACCTCTGAACAGCTGGCCAACCTCCAAGTTGCTAAGTTGTTTGACATTCAAGTGATGTCCTATGCTAACCTTATTTAAAAAAATGGAAATTATATAGATTCTCTCCAATACAATCGGAAGTAAATACATGCACACTTGGTCCATGCTACTGCTACTCTATCTGCCTGGGACCTTACAGACTTCCTGTGTTTCCTCTGGCTTGTGATCAAGGGATATAACTCTCTGAGGACTCTTGGCTTCCTTAACGTTAGCATGTGCTTCCCTATACTGGAAAGAAACTATAACACTTAATGTGAATTAAGGCAAGGATTCTTCCACTTCCTTTCCAACGGGATTAGGATGTCAGGAGGCAGCACTGAAACTTGCTTGTGTGTTTTTACTCCTCCAGTATTTGTGAGGAAATTCCTCAATGTAAAATAGCTATTTATCTAAACAGAAAACAATTCATCCTAAGCTCCATTTTTAAAGTGTTTGTATATAGCATACAATATATACCATACAATCCACTAACTTAAAATAAAAAATTTAGTAGGTTTTAGTATATACATAGATGTGTGCACCCATCACCACAATTTTAGAACACTTTCATCACCCCAAAGAGAAACCCCATACCTTTAGCTACCACTCCTCTGTCTCTAATTTCCTACCCCAAGAATTAAGCAATCACTAACCAACTTTCTGTCTCTATAGTATTACCTATTTTGGATATTCTGTATAAATGGAATCATACAATATGTGTTAGTTTGTAACTGGTCTTTTTTTTTTTTTCACTTAGCATGTTTGCAAAGTTCATCTATGTTGTAGCATGTATCAGTCAGTACAATAATATTCATTGTATGAAGAAATGGCATCTTGTTTAGCCATTCATCCATGGATGAATATTTGAGTTGTTTCTGTCTTTTTGATATTAAAAATAGCGCTGCTATGAACATTCACATCCAAGTTTCTGTTTGAATATTTGTTTTCAATTCTTTTGGGTATATACCTAGAAGTGGAATTATTAGGTCACATATAATTCTATGTTTAGCTTTTTGAGGAACCACTAAACTGTTTTCTATAGCAGCTATACCATTGTACATTCCTACCATAAGCTCCATTTAAAAACTGGAATATTAGTCTTTATTCATATCAATACAGGTAGGTTTAAAATAACTGGGTTTTCCAATATAGGCATTAGTAAGCAAGCAGCTTTCATGGATTCTGTTGTCTTTTCTGACAAGGAAAATATTTATCTTTACATAGAAAGGTTAAGTTATATGTTTGAGGACCAAGGAAGGATCTAGGACTTGCAGGCTATAAAATGGAATGGAAAATAGAGCTAGAAAAGTTATGGATGGGGAAGCCAAAGTGATCAGACAAAAGTAATCTACTACCAGCATACCTTGAAATGATCCAGAAATAGTAGAAAGGAAAGAAATGATAACAAACAGTGATTATAGGGATATGGCAATGGGGCATTTAAGCAAAGTGTCACAATTTATTAAATGATGCATTTAACAAGAAAAATGCACAGATATGAACCATTGTTAATTTTTGTTAATGTAAAACTACAAATGACCGGATGCCTACCCCTGAAACTGATGCATTATTTTAAATGTTTAACATCTGCACAATCTATATAGTTCATTGGGACTAAAATATAGTTTTAATGGAAATCAGAATACCTCATTATGAAATAGTTTTAAATAATATGTTTTATCTATGCATTCATTCTATTACCCCTTAAAATTCTGCTAGATGATTTGGGAATTCAAGGAAAAGGGAAATAAAGGGGAGTTTTTAGTTTAGATGGTGTACAGGGCAAATATTTACACAATAACCGGAGAGAAAATTAACTGACAGAGTGAATGCCAAAGCATGAGTTATGGGATTATTCTGAGAAGATCGGGTAGAGTAGTCTTTATGGAAGAGGAAGAGGGGCTTATGTTCAATGTTTGCAAGCAAAAAGAGGATTTAGACTCTGATCACACTACGAGCAGAATCCAAAAGAGAGGGGGTGAGGCTGGAATATTCAGTAGACAGTTCACACAACACTCTATGCAGAAAGAAGGTCTCACATGGAAAATTAGTAGGATGAAAGATTGGGAAAACTGCCTATGGTCAATAAATTTTGGCCTTAACTGTCAGGGTAAAGCATTTCACTAAAAGAAAGGATCTCCTGAAAAACTTCAAAAGAGGGTGAATTATCATCAGAATGTCTTTTTAAAATGCCATTTAACTGTGGAGAGCAGGGCAGATTGAAAACCACATAGAAAAGAGAAAGAGATGGGTTTGGGGGCCACTGCAATAATTTAGGTCTCTGATAGTGAGGGCTTATTTTGTAGAGATAGAAATGAAGAGGAAGGAGGAGGCAGAAAAATGGCAGCAGTGGGTCAGTATAGACATAGTGGGTTGAAAAAGAAGTCAAAATAACTCAAATTTCAATAATGATTAAGAAGAGCAGTATTGTAATAATTTTGAAATAGACAGTAGAATAAAATTGATCACAAGTCATCCAAGAGGTAACAGCACTGAAAATGTGTTTCATAATCGAATAGCATAAAAAGTTAGTTGTTAAAAGCATTTCTCTCCTATTTATTTTTGAAATACATAAGCACAAAAAAAAACAGAGGAGGCAGGATACAGTGCAAACCACCCAGATTAAATTTTGCTGCAGTAAAGGATGATTTTCTCTTTACATGCTCAATATGTAAAGTATATGCACACTTCTGTAAAATGTAAGGCAAATAATGACTTCAAAGTCCTGAAATACTCAAGCAAGTCACATAATATTTCTCTATAGATCTATTTAAAATAATGTCAATGTCCCCCAGAAGTTCTTTGGTGATATATTTATTTTCCATTTTAAATCCTTTGGGGATTCTTCAGGAAATACTGTAACATTCCTGGGAGGCTAGAATTTTTTCATAATGGCCAAAGAATGTCTGGGACTATTCTTTCTTTACAACATTGGCAATGAGCTTTAGTGATGTAGAGAAGCCTTGTGTTCAAATCCACTTTAGCTCTGAAGCTAAGAAAAGGGCTGTGGTTAACAAGGAGGAATAAGTACCTTTTATTTTTTTATTTTTTATTTTTTAAATTTAAAAGTTCCTAGAGGAGCATTCACCACCTTCTCAGCTCCAACATAAGCACTTCTTGTGTATTTGCCTACATTCATTCTTTGATAAGGCAAGAGAAAGGGCAGTAGTAGGTGGGTTTCAAGGGAAGAGAAGAAGATGAATTTAAAGAGATGTCTTGGAAAGCCTCACAGTGGGGAGTACACTTTTAGCCAGTGTGCTAGTTCAATTAAAGACTAAGCAGGTACAATCTCAGCTTCATTGCTATACCTGATAGGGGGTGGAAGGATGCACCTTTCTCTTTAGCAGCCCCTTGGGAAACTATTCTACTGTCCCTTCCCATAAAGGACAGAAGTGATTTAAATTGATACATTAAACATTTCTACGGCAGAATCAATGAATCCCTACCACTGCTATAGAGGTTGTGATCACTTGAATATCTTGAATTAAGTTTCATAATCCAAGGGTAACTTAACATTATGAATGCAATGATAAAATATCAATTTTTCTTTTGTTCTGAATTAAAACTGAGAAAGTACAATCTGTATACTGCAGTGAGTAAATTTATCTGATTTTCTGATTGTTGTCCTTTGAGATTTAGGTAATATTTGCACTACCTGATACCCTTTTCACTTTAAAAATAATTTTATAACTGTAGACACTAACACTAAATGGTGTATCCAACTGAGACCAGCTTTAAATGCATGTCAAGTTAACCTTCTAAATGAGCTTCTATTGCATTTTTGCCTACTTTTCTTTCCCATTCTGTTAGGCATTTATAAACTAAATAGGTGTCACATTCTGTTATGAAATAGGCAATTGAAAATTTTGTGTGGTATATGACTATTTTTGCTGAAGGACTGAGGAGAGAGATACAAAGCTCTCATACCTAGGTATTCTGCACAGTGAGAATCTCAGAAGGGCTTCCGTGCTGGTGTGGATTTGGCATAGTGACAATGTGAAGTGAAGAGTGCCCCAGTTTTTTCTTCATTCCTAAAATCTCTGCAACTCAGAAGGAAGGACTATATGAAAACAATCTCAAAATGAACCAGTCTATTATAAGAACTCTGATATCTATTTTGGTCCAATGAGGATATAGAAACACACATGACAAATTTAGGAGGATTATTAATATTACTATTACTTCTTGCTGGATCTGAGAGTGCAGTTCATGCTAAATCCAATGGTCCACCCAAATCCTATGCTGCAAGAACCTCCCTGTCCACAGCACCCCCTATCATAAAGGCAGACTGTGACATTTAGTTTGGGACATCTCTGGCAGATTACATCCACCTCCAAGATACCCAGGACAAACAACTATTTTGGGGCTTCAAGACCCTCATGGATATTGGAGAAAGTTGGAGACTTAGCAGATGTCTTTCATAACTTATCATAGGAACATTTATTTTTTGCTCTTAAATTAGAGAAATTGTCTCTGGTGAGATTTAAAGTGAGGGGGCACCAATCTTAAGAAAACCATAATAGGAAACATAAGAGCTAGCACTATTTCAAAATCCTATAGTGATTACCATATATAATGAAGGTTATGTAGAAATGGACGGATGAGAAATAGTATTTATTTCTAAAATCATTAAAATGCTTTGGATTATTTCAACAGAAACACTGTAATTAGATAGAAAGAAAGGGCATTACTGTGTTATAACATCTTAAGAAAGTTTTATTATTTTTTATGCCTGTAGGAAAGTTTAGGTAGTTGGAAATCTGAGCTTATTCTATTCACAAATGAGGGAGGGAGGAGTAAATGCAAATCAAGTATTAATCTACAAAAACAATTATAATTTTTTGTCTTCTGCCAACTGAAAAAGTCTTTGTGTTAGTGCCAGGAGGAGCCTGGTAATGATTAATTGATTTAGCAGTCAAACTAAGGAGGCAGTGTGTGCATAAGCAGAATAGTGTGAGGGGCACAGGCCCTGTTTCTATGGGGATACTTTGTTTGGAGCCCCTTTGTAACAAAGAAAGGGTGGGGGAGGATGAAGAAAGAACTATAATGTACAAATAAGTGTGTCCACAAAGAAGTACATTATTAAGGAGGTTTCAAGGTTCCAAATATCTCCTAATCCTTATGTGTGGGCACAAATTTCTTTTATCTTTTAAGGATTACCTCTCAACTAATTACTAGAAAACTTACAACATGTCAGTTTACATTCTGACCCTTTTCCATTGAATTTTTCTCTAACTTGGCTCTCTTGTGACTTTGGGAAAGTTATTAAGTTTGCTATATTCTGATTTTTCTGAAAATAGAAGGGAAACCTATCATAGAGGGGGTGTTGAAGAAACACACAAGCAGTAATCAGATGCAAAAATAATATGCAGTTATGCTAAAATGGGGAATGTGTGAGATTTTGTTCTCACTCTATGTGGAGGAAGATCTCCATAATAGATATAAACTGTTTCAGTCAGGACTCCACAATACCTCAGGCTTGAGGTTGCCCAACCTTCTTGGTCTAGTGGACATTGATAATGATGAAACGAGTAAACATTTTGTTTTATTTTTGGTAGGTTGCCAGTCCCTTGAACTTATTGATACAACTGCTAATGAAACCATGTTACAAACTAAATTTTCTTCCCTTAAAAATAAGCTTGTTATTAAAAGTGGAAATACAAATTCTATTTTTTCTAATATGTTGAAACTCTTGGACACTTCGAAAACACCGTTCTTATTTCTTGACTTTCTACGGGCCAGAGGAGGGCAAGGGAAGAAACAAACAAATCTTAAGTCTAATGTTTATTAAAGCTATAGTCATCACTCAGGAGTCTTATTAACATAAGGAGAAGCATTCAAAGGGGTAAGAATCTTGATGGAGAGTACAAACTTTTAATTGCATATGGAACCAGGTCAAGTTTCATGCGTCTGTGTTCACATGGAAGTTAGTTTACTTTATTTATCCATTTGGCAATGGAAAGAATGATGCTGTTTGAATTTCACCTTTTGTTTTAACATATTGATGGGCTATGAACCTAGAATATTATCAAATACTTAATCATTTAAAACTTAAAACAGAAGATATCTACTTCTTTTATTTAATTTCATTGAAAAGACGGTACATCATGTACTATACCATTAAATCATGGTATCTGATTAAATTTTTCTATACTAAAAATGCTACTTAAAAAAAATACTTGCGGTGCCTGAGTGGCTCAGTAAGTTAAGCGTCCAAATCTTGATTTTGGCTCAAGTCATGACCTCATGGTTGTGATATCTAGTCCTGTGTGCAGCATGAATCCTACTTAAGACTCTCTCTCTCTCTCTCTCTCTCTCTCTCTCTCTCCCCCCCCCCTTCGTCCCTCCCTCCCTCTGCCTCTCTCCCCCACTCACACTCTCTCTTCTCTCTCTCAAACACACACACACACACACACACACACACACACACACACACACTGTATGTAATAATAAATTGGCCTGAAAATGAAGGTATAAGTATGTGAATACCAAATGTGTAAGTATATGAATATCAGATATAAAACCTCGGTTTGCAAGCATAATTTGTTCCAGAAATGTGCTTGTAATCCAAACCACTTGACTATGAAAGCACATTTCAAGAACCATTGGCTTAGTTGTGATCATGTGATGTTGGGTATCACGTACTACTTGTATTGAAAGATATAGCTCAATTATCAAGTTTAAATTTATTTGAAATGTTTGCTCATCTTGCGGAACACTCGCAAAACAGGTTACTTGCATCCATAGATTCGTACTAACATTTCTAATAGCACTTCTATGAGAATCTTTTTAAAGAAAGTTCTATGAATGTAGTCTTCAAGAACTCTGCTAAATTAAACAAAGATAATGGTCATGTTACATTTCTTCCACTAATAAACTTGGATCTTATCTATACTGATGATGACAATAGTTGGCATTTACTCAGTAGTGACTTAAGCCATGCATCTGCGCTTGGGATCTTTAAGCCTCACAGCAGCCCTCAGAGGTAGGTTTCATTTTTCTACTTCATTTTCCACATAAGAAAACTGGGATAAGAAAAGATACATTAATTTCCTAAACTCACATGACAGGTTGCTGACCTGGAGTTAGAAACCAAATCCATCTGACCCAAAGGCTCATTCCTAGACTGCCCTCTGCCCCAGACACCTTCCAATTAAACCCTCTGTGACACCTGTATTTTAAGTCTCTAGTTTTCTGTGAGCACACATAGCTGAAGATTATTCTGCTTTGTGCCATTCCAACTCTGAGAATAGACCTTTACAAGACAATTTTACATGTCTCTTCCAGGAGACATTCTTCATTGAAGGATGTTGCTTTACATGCTTTCTTTTTTCTTTTCTTTTCTTTTCTTTTCTTTTCTTTTTTTCCTTTCTAACTTACGGTTAGAGCTTTTTTCTTATCAATACTGGATTTATGCTCTCATGTCTATTTTTGATTCCCCATTCAGCAAGTCCACAGCATTTTTATATAGGATTTGAAAAATAGATAAAACTAATAAACAAACAAAAACATTGGACAGTTAAAGTGGACTAGAAACTAGGCTGGGAACTCAGGATAGAGGACTTTCTAAAGTCCAGTCCATAAAGTAACTGAGCCAAAAGGAGACATACATGTAAACAAATACATTAGAATACAGGTAATAAATATAATGATAGGAACACGAGTAAGTTATGGAAGAAGCTTTGAGAACTGGTCGATTTTATGGCAGTGGAGGGACAAAAAATCAGAAAATGATACATGATTTGAGTTTTGAAATATTAATAAGAGTTTGTCTGGTGTGTGGAGGTCTGACATGGTTATAAGAGGAGGAAGGAAGTCTGGGCTGAGTGTAGACATATCATGAATGACCCAGCTATCCTGGGGGTAAGTTCAAATTACAATTTCCTAAGGAAAACTCTAGAAAAGCACCTCTCTCCAAGCCACCATCCCGAAAACAACAATGCCTATTTGTATATACGTCCTTCTCATCAAAAGCTCTGAACACTGCAGTGGAACGGTATATGACTTTCACTTGCACTTTGCAGGTGTATGTTCTGTATGTTCTCTGAATATTGTATATGACCTTACTGTTCACTTTTTATTATTAGATACAGTAGCATTTCTGAATCTGTTTATATTAATAAGATCAATAATTAATATCATTGTATACAAAAGGGATCATGAGACTCTGTTAAATACTATTAGTTCTTCACAATATTTAATTATAAGAAAATCTCCACAGTAGAGTCTGATTATCCTAGTCATTGAAGATTCAAGTCATGTTGAAACTATCTACTGGACTATCATGCTTGAGGGCAAGATATAGCAAATACCTTTTTACAATTATTGCACACCAGGCTTTTTTCTAATAAGTGTTTTACATGCATTAGCTTAATATAATCTTCAAAACATCCTGTGGAACAGGACATATTATAATTTCCATTTACAAAGGTGTGAACTAAGGCACAGAGAAGTTTAGTAACTTGGCCAAGTCACACAGCTTTGAGGGGTGGAGTTCAGATTCAGACTCAATCAATTTGGCTCCAAAGTCCATGTTCCTAACTGTGAGATTAGAGGTGGAAATGAACTTGAGAGAGATGGAGGGAGACTTGAAGCAAGGGACTGATTGGAAGTTATTAAGACAATCCCAAATTTGCTATCTGAAATAACTTAATGTAAAAGAAACATTAGAGGACCAAGGGAAAAAATGGCTGTTAGAGAAGGAGGTGAAGGTGGGTTATAAGGAGGAGGGAGGGAATTAAGAGATAGAGGAGGAGAGTTAGGTAGAAAAGGAAAAGGATGGTGTCTGTGTGTGTGTGTGTGTGCGCGCGCGCGTATGCGCGCGCGTCTGTGTGGTGATTCATCCAAAAGAATCCACATACTCATAAATAGTGGCAGTAAATCAATTCTACCACATTTTCTTTAATATTTCAATTACTGCAGTAGTAGTGGCTTAATATGTATCGTACATCCACAGTATATTGGGTACTGGTAGGCAAATCTGTCTTCCTCATTGTTGCCACTATCTTAGGATGTCTGTTGTGCAGGCAGAAGAAGCAGGTGCCAATCAATTATTGGGCTTTATGGACAAGATAACATTTTTAGTGTGCATATTTGCTTCCATAAAATCAAGAGCATGCAGATTTTGTCACCACAAGTATTGCAGAGATCTTTTTTTGAAAGATGTGTGGCCTAGCTTGCACTTAGCAGTTCTCGTGAATATTTCTAATACGTATTCACAATGCATACAGGTGTTAACTATAGACTAACAAATGCACAGGTGGGTATGAACACACTGTTTGTAAATTGTAGCCTTTGTGGAATGCCTACATTTTTCAGGGCCCTGTAGCATTAAATGTGAGGCAGGGCCCACTCTGCTCTATCCATCTCTTGACAATGCATCCAAGGAAAATAGAAAATGACGGCCTCCCAAATCTGCACATTAGTGAACACAAACTCACACACAGTGACATCTTTCTCCTTAAAAATAATGATGCAGGCTGTCTCTGTTACTTAAGGGAGCCAGAGCTCACACTGAAAGGTGTCAAAAAACACTGTATTATCTCACTTTGCCTGGAGCTGCCTTGACAGTACCTTTCCTGCCATAAGAGTGGATTACAGGCAGGGTGGTAATCAGCCAAGAAGGTAGTAAAAATAGGTTCTTTTAAGAGCAGGGTGTGAACCTGTGAACATCATGAGGAGTTTACCACCACAAGGACTAAGGGAACAATTAGCTCCCTGCTGCCTGGAACTAACAAGGAACAGCATGGCCCCATGCTACAGGTTGGTGAAGGGCAGCGGGGAGTTAATTTGTCCTTTGATGAACACAATGATGAATGCTCTTCAAAACCTACTAAGTAACAACTACACTGAACTCTGCAGATCTTTGGTGAAAGGTGCCATAGGAATGTGTAGAGACAAACCGATATGGGGAAAAGTGAGAGACAAACAGATGGAAAATGAAAAGAAGAGAGGCAGGAGAGGAACCAGATGATGCTTCAGGCAGGCAACAGAAGGAAGAAAGCAAGAGTCAAAGACAGAACAGGAGAGACACCAAACTGAATTCAAGGAGTTTAATTCAACAAATTCAACACAGCCCAATTCAGCAGGCTTCTCTGAGATGTCCACCAACTGTGCACAATTACGACAAAGGATGATCCCCATGTGACCACTAAAGAGGCCCTCCAAGGGCCCCACAATAGGAAATCTTCTATTGTTTCTCTAGGTTTTCTGCATGCTTCCATAAATAACTAACCCAGCGACTCTCACCAGCTAGCACTGAGATTCCAATAAGACAAAGAACTCGTGAAGACACTAGATTAAGGAGAACCAAGGTTGCCGTGTAAATCACAGTGTTGTGAGAGGTTAAGAAAACCGAGGCAGGAGAATAGCCACAATTCAAATTCATCTTTGCCTCTACCCCTTCAAACTTAGGTCTGTCTTTAAGAACATCTTCTAACTGGGAGGATGACTGTTGTCACCACATTGATCTCCTGGGCATTATGCTGTTCCTTATATTCACATGCTTTAATGGTACAAATAATGATCACTAATTACTGAGAACTTACTATGTTCCACTAATTGTGCTAGATGCCAAACCTATGTGATCTCCTTTAATCCTCACAGCAATCACATGAGGAAGGTATTATTACAAGCCTTATTTTTCAGAGGTTGGCTCTGAGAACTCAGAAGTGAATTTCCTATGCCTAGGTACATAAGAGGTTATGGCCTGACATTCAGGCTCAGGTATGTGGACCCAGTGCAATGTTGTTTGTTTCACTCATCTGCCATTACCTGTTACTTTTCAGTATTAAAAAGTTGGACTTTTACTAAGCAGCTTACTCGTTATTTCAAATTTTTATTTTTATTTTTTCATTTTTGAGATAGAGACACAGATGCAAGTGGGGGAGGGACAGAGAGAGAGAGAGGGAGACATAGAATCTGAAGCAGGTTCCAGGCTCCTAGCTATCAGCATAGAGCCTGATGTGGGGCTCGAACCCATGAACCATTAGATCATGACTTGAGCCAAAGTCAGATGCTTAACTGACTGAGCTACCCAGGTGTCCCAGCAGCTTACTCTTTAAAGCAAACATAAAAATAGATAAAAAGATTTGCATGGCAGAGAGTTCATGAACCAGTGTGGACTGGAATCACCAACTAGACTAGATAAAAACACCATTTCATAAAACCTCAGGACTCTTCCTCACCCAAACTCAACTGGTTCTATTTTTCTGCCATGCATTCACTACTTAGGCACACAGGCTATTCTCACTCTCCAGAGAAATTCTGCCTTTGAACCCATAGTTTTAAGTTAGTATCTATGCCCAGATGGGGAATCCCTCAGAACTTCTCCACCAGATGTCGTGGACATCAACATCTTCTAGTTTCTAAATTCTACTACTTCACGGACTTCCATCAATTTTATCTTTCGAAGAAATACCCTTAGATATCGATTCAACTATATAACAAACACAATTGTCATCCCTAGACAATACAATAGGCTTTAAAAAATTGGATCATATACAGCTTCCTGACCTCAAAGACCATAACTCTGAAATAGACCGAGGATCTGATCACTTAGAACTTCACGGCAACACTCCACCCATTAGTCAAAGCTATCATCATCTAATGTATGGATGATTTCAACAGCTTCCTACCGTGTTGCACTGCTTTCCCCATTTCTTCCCTACTGCCTGTTCTCCACAGGGTGGGGAGCAGCTAGCGTAATGCTTTGGCATCCTAAGCCAGATTGTGTCCTCATCTTCTCAAAACCTCTTCTTGCTTTCCTTCTCACTCAGAGTAAGATCTAAATTTCTTACTATGGCCAAGAAGGCCCTATGGATTCCAGTCCTTGCCTATTTCCCTGAAGCCAGAGAGACCAGGCTGCTGTTATACCTCAAACATGAGGATTCACAGCATGTCCCCACCTCAGGGACTTTGCACCTGCTGGACTCTCTGTTTAAAAGCTCTCCCTCTAATAGTCATACATCAATCACCTTCTACTCCCTGGGGTCTCTGCTTAAATATTACCTTACCAGTAGAGTCTTTCCTGACAACCCAGTACACATATTATTTATTTGATTTAAGATAACTTTTCTCTTTTTAAGTTGAACATGTTTGAGAATTGGATGCCTCTTACAAATGATGGCAGCTAACAATTATAACTGGAAACTTGCTTTTCTTTTTATTGGCAGATAAATACAGGTACGTATTTGCAACTGCTCATGGCTTTTGTTTGACATAATATAGTAATATAACCCTAGCTGCTCTCTTTCATTTCATCACTTTTTATGCCCAGTTTGGTTTTTCTCCATATCACCCAGTGATATACTATACATTTATTAGTGAAACTACTTATTTTCTTTATACTTCAACTAGAATGTAAGCCCCATTAGAGGGCTCCATTAGAGGAGGGGCTTTGCTGCTTTGGGCCACAGTTGTACCCACACATCCAGAACTATACTTGGCAACTATTAGACACCCCTAAAATGCTTGTCAAAGAAACGTTCTCTCTGATACTTTATTAAAATATGAGCCCTGGCATTCTACCCATTACCACTGTATCCCTAGCATTAAAGTGGTAGCTAATAGAAAGACACCAAATTCCTATAGATAGTAACAGAGGAATCTAGTTTCTGCCGAAGCCATATGCATAGAATCTGGATACAAACCACTAAACTACCCAGTGAAAAATCATGTCCTATTCTTAAAATCACAAAATCTTAAAATGCCTCTACAGCTCAAATGAGGAAAAAATAAACACGGAACATCCTAATAACACAATAAGCTGCTGAACTTGGGCTAGACAAAGGGCTCTGTCAGATTATGGAAAATGTTCTAGAACCATTCCTAAGGTTCCTCAGTCAGAAATTTGAAAAACAATTTCATTTTAATAATTGATTTCCAATTTCAATGTGTTCCTGAAGATTTCCTGACTGAACATGACCAGCTATGATAGAGAATAGTTCCTCCTGTGTGTATAAACATCTACCAAGAAGGAGGAGGAACTGCTAAAACCTTAAACCTGCCTAAGTACACCCATTAGCAGAGAATCAAGTGTATGTGCAGATTTCCAAAAGGTGCGAAATATTTTATGCTATTTATATTTTATGGGTTTTTAAGGGTTTTTTAGTATGTCTCTGTGAATGAATGATTTAATAGTGTAGCCTCTGAACCACAAGATCACTCCCTTTGTTTCTGTAACTCAGTGAAAACTTTAAAATGCTATGAGTGGGGTCTCAGAGGAGCAGCTCCCAATTTGTTCAAACAAAGAAATCTATAGCAAATTCCATGAACTCATCTCCTAACAGTTGCCAGAATGCGATGTTTCATGTGTTCTTCTATGGACATGAGCATTTCAGTACTTTATGGATGATACACTTGACTGTGGAAATATATTAGCTTTGAGTGGCAGATGTCCCTGTGAATGTATCTCCCTCACTAAGGTTATATTTTCTGTCTTCTAGCTTAATGGCCAGACCAATTTTAAGGAAAATTGGGTTGAGAGAAATATTCTGAGACTGAAGCTTTCTGTGTCAGATACTGCACCCTGGGGCCAATTTATACAGCCGGGAGAGAATGGGCATGAAACATGATGACTGGCAGACCCTCAGGAATGAGAGTGCTTTCGAGTGTCACAATCAACCTTATATATTTTGTCTTGGTTTCAGAGATACTTAAATAGAAACTATCTCCACTTAAAATAATGTATGCATGGTGATTCCAGAAGACACTATCCTCCTTTGAAAATGAAAACAAAAACCATGCTCTTCTCTTTCAACTCTGGGTCCTAACTTTTTGGCATTTGCATTTGAAAATTTTTCAACACTTTTGAAGTGAGAGACTTCAGATTTTTCTAGCTGCTTTGAGTACATGGTTTGGTAGACCTCAATGTTCCTAGGGCAGTTGATTATTTTTTTCTTCTTCTGTCCTTTCAGTGACAGGGAGAGTTCCTGTGTTACAACACAGTACCACGTCAGAGAGACACTGCTTCACTGACCCCTTTTCTCCTGCTTATTGGCTGTTTGGAATCTTGTCAGACCCAGAGGACGGTTTCTTTCATCTCTTGTCTCTTATATGACACACAGGAGGGACACTGGAAAAGTCACTTTTTAAAATAAATATCCTGCATATTTACTCATTTTTTTCATGGAAAATGAAAATCATTTGAAACAAAGTTGTAAATGAATGAACTAGCCGTCCAAATAATAATAATAATAATAATAATAATAATAATAAAGCTAAGTAGAACACCTGGGTTTGTTTGCATTACTCATCAATTCCAGGAAAGGCATTCCTTAAACCAAGGCAAAAAAAAAAAATGTTGTTTGACCTTTGACTAGGAAAAGACCCCTTTTATGTATTTATTTACATTTTAGAAAGAGGGAGAGAGAGAGAGAGAGAGGGCAGGGAGAAGGGCTGGGGGGGGGGAGAGAGGGAGAGAGGGAGAGAGGGAGGGAGGGGGAGAGAGAGAGAGAGAGAGAGAGAGAGAGAATCTTAAGCAGGCTCCATTGCTCAGCCCAGAGCCCAACATGTGGCTCCATCCAACAACCCTGGGATCATGACAGGAGTTGAAGTCAAGAATCAGATGCTCAACTGACTGAGCCACCTAGGCACCCTCTAGACAATACCCCTTTTAATGACTAAATCACTCTATATGCTTTGTAACTCATCTACTCCTTCATGCAACCTGCACACAGACTTTATCAAGTTGATGTTATGCTGATCCTTAATAGTCAACACTCTTCAGAATAAACTGTTCCTTATACTCCTTAAGGGAAGTACCTACTAGTGTATAAAATTATCTGTAAAACATTATAGAATAGGATCTATAATTAACTATAGAGCAATGGGGCCTCAAACTGTAGTATGCTTTTTTTTTTTTTAATGCTTAAATAAATGAATGTTTAATGTTAAGTGTTTAAATGAATCAGAATTGGGGCACCTGGGTGGCTCAGTTGGCTGAGCATCCAACTTTGGCTCAGGTCATGATCTCAGGGTTCGTGGGTTCGAGCCCCGAATCGGGCTCTGTGCTAACTGCTAGTTCAGAGCCTGGAGCCTGCTTCAGATTCTATGTCTCTTTCTCTCTCTGTCCGTCCCCTGTTCACGCTCTGTCTCTCTCTGTCTCTCAAAAATAAATAAATGTAAAAAAAAATTTAATGAATCAGAATCTCTAAATGGGGCCTGGGAGTCTGAATTTTGATGATATGTGCCCGTTGAATCAGATATAAGTGGTCTGTAGGCCATACCCTGGGAAGTCCTGGCTTATAAAGTTACTTCTCTATTGAAAGTTTATGGAAGAATCCCACTAACTTAAAGGTATCTTCCACCTTACTTAGGCTTATCATGTTATGTAATAGAGAACCACTTTTATTGTATTGGGGGAGGGGCACTATGAGGTTCTATCTATTGAAATATGAATATTAACCTAAAAAATAAGTATACTTAATATATCAGGGACTATCAGTATACTGAGCATAGAAAACACTTAGCTAGACTTCAAACAGGAGCAGAACTCTGAGAGACTGGAACAGGGGAGAATTAAGGGGAGGGAGCAACATCTGGAATGAGTCACTACAATAGGAGCTCTAGCCTGCTGGGAAACAGCAGGAGATCAGTGAGTAGGAGGAGTGAGACTTCTAGATTTGACTAAAAATAGTATGTTGGCCATACCTACGCATTGCCTTCCAATTTATAAAATGTTCTCATGTATACCTTTAATTTTACGCTTATGACCACCTTCATAAAGAAATTAGTAATATTAGAAGTAGAGTATAATAATGAGCTAAATGAGCAAAAATGTCTCTAGAGATACATTTTCCCTGTTTCACCACTTTGTATGTGTGTGAACTGAGACAGAAAAATGTAACCTCTGTGTCCCAGTGTCCTCTCCTGCATAGTAGGAACAATGATAGTGCCTACCTTATGGGCAGTAACAAAATAAGGTAAACAGAAAATTTACTTGATCAAATGTAAACTTATTTTTCATTTGAAAGGAAAACTAAGACTCAGAAAATTACATAACTGGGTCATTACACCAGTAAGTGAGTTCAAAGGACTGAATGCCATGATTATGGCTCTTGATCCCACATCCTGACTCTTTCTTCTACACTGCCTTTCTACCAAAGGATAAGATGGAGATCAAGAAATAAGCCCTCACTTTCTTCACAGTTGCTCTAGAAAGTACATTTATAATTTATACCTGGCTTACTGTGACAAAGACCTCTGTGAAACCAAACTAGTAGATTGTCTGCAATATGTCCAAATAATTCTGATTCACAGAGTTGGCAAAACACCCAGATCTGTGGGACATTGCAATTGTTGTTTTAAATGCAAGCTTTCAAACTAACCCTCGAGCATTGCTACACTCAATAAAGAGCTCCAAAATCCTGAAGAGGTCAAACTGGAATATAGTCGAAGCAGAAAATGAGTTCTCATCACACCACTGGGACTTTAATTTGTGCTGAGATACCCCGTGTTGATACCCGAATCCCTGGCTTCCTGTTTCCTGAGAGCTGCCCTAGAGTTAAGAGCCCCCTGGAATGCAAATGGGGCCACATTAAGCATGCCATTGTGACCACTGCCTCATCTTTAAGAGATCCCTACCCACCCCACTGCTGCCTCCTCACCAAATAAGTTAGACAAAGCTTTGACTCTGGGAGCCAATCAGATGAGGCCCTAAAGCATGAGACTAATTTCAGATAAAGTACTGCTAGATTTGCAGTCTCCCAAGTGAACCCCAAAGTACTGGCACAGTGTTGAAGAAAGTACAGCTATGAACATAACTTGCTAAATAATCTGTCCTTTCAGGTATGCATACAGAGAATATATGTATATACATATTATGATTAAAAGAAGAAAAACAGTGACAAAATGATCTGTGGATGCCAAATCTGAATGTATAGCTGCTGTAGCAGTTTGTGACTAAGAGTGCCACAGACCAACAGGCACCCTCTATCCCCACCACCACTAGCAGCACAATAATCATGTAGAGTATGACACTTCCTAATGCATTTGCCAATGACATCCACTACTTTTTCCATGGGGAATAAGTTATAAGAAAGATAAAGCACTCCTAAAAACTCTTGCAAAAGTAAAATGCACCAAAGGTGTGATTGCCATAAAGCTTTTGATCTAAGTGTTAAACAGAAACACTTATAAAGCATAACGTGAGATTTTCCTTCTCTCACTCTCCTAAGTATTGAACTCTGATTTACCCAGTTAGCACTTGGAGCATGTGCTGTCCATTATGTATGGAGGAGAAATATTGACAGTGACTGCACTTAACTAAGCCCACCCCATCCTCTGAGGTTAAAACCAGAGAGTATCTGTGATCAATTCCCTCATGGAGCTGTTAAAAAGCCAATGTGCACAAGACTCTGGTTTCCAGATGAGCCCCACAACATGCTTATTAAGTAGAAAAACCACTGGACTAATGTATATCAAGTGGCTAGGTACAAAGGGAAACTGATCTGGAAAGGATTTTAACCTCTGGTCTGCAGTGGCCCTTTCTTTTTTGTCCTGTGGCTTTCAAGTTAAAAGCTTTGACACATAAGCACTCCAAGTCATCTTTTTTTATTTTTTTCTCAACTAAGTAGATAGTTTTGTTTTTCCTTAGGCTTTGTTTTATATTCACAATTCAGGATTCCCATTTATCTCATGCTACTTGTGTAGAAGCCCTTACAACCAGTACTGCTTATGGTTAAGTGGATGGGAGTAGAGAAATGATGTGCCCCTAATCTTTAGGCCCCTAAACAAAACTCTGCAGAAGACCTACTTGCCCTATAGTCCTCGAGATAAACATACAACTATTTACTGCCCTAGATAAGGAGATATTGCAAAATTTTAGTGCAGCATATTAATCGAGAGCACTAAACTCATGCTCAGTGATTTTTTTTTATGTCAGTAACTTCAATTCTCACTATTTCTAGAAAAAGTAATTTCATCTTCCAGCTACAAATATAGTACTACTCACTTCTATTATTGAGTATTCCCCTGGTAAATGTTACCACTGTTCTGGGCTTTGAGTTCAAATCACTGTAACGAGTGTTCTGTCAGT
Organism: Cryptoprocta ferox; assembly: GCA_028646485.1. Lineage (NCBI taxonomy): Eukaryota > Metazoa > Chordata > Mammalia > Carnivora > Eupleridae > Cryptoprocta > Cryptoprocta ferox. The sequence goes on from CM053573.1 coordinate 58,884,092, forward strand.
CATCTTAGAGCAGGGGCCAATGAGGTCAGAGACTGCTGCAGGCCAGACGTGGAATAATGCGATGAGATCACTTAAAGAGCTAGGTGCGAGATAGAGATTTCATATGCTACTTAGCCAGGCCACAGCTAAGCCAGACTCTTATTTGGCTTGCTATATGATAATATTTGGGAATTCTAAAAACCTCTTCCATCTACAAACTACTTTCTGGAATTCACTATAATTTTAATTTGTGTATTTGACAATATACACTCAAAATTCCAAGTGAGAGAATCTCAGTTCAAACTAGCTTAACAACAAAAAAGGTCTTGGCAATAAAAATCTAAAAACAGACTTAGGATCCACTATAGCTGGGTCCAACTCCACAAATTATTAATAATCAATCTCTCTTCCTGTCTGTCTCTCTCTCTCTCTTTCTCTCTCTCTCTCTCGCTTCCCTCTCTCCCTCCCTTCATCTCTCAGCTTTGATTTTCTCATTACTGTTTTCATTCTCAGGCACATTTCCTTTCCATAGAGAGGAAAAGATTGTTACACATAGCTATAAGAAGGCTTTCACTCCTGTAGCTTTCATAAATGTCCTGGAGAGGACATGAAGGCATAAAGTGGGTCACATGACCACCCCTGAAGCAATCGTTGTGGTCAGGGTGGGGAGCAAGGTGCTCAAATTGTCCAGTTATGAGTCAGGTACCTTCTCCTGGACCTCTATGGGTAAGCCCAGTTATAAAAGAACAGGACATACTTATTCCTTAAATAAAGGGATGGTTGACAGGCAAAAAACAAATTATATTTCACTTTACTGATCATGGTCAATCAATTTATCACTGTCTGGCACCCACTCTTGTTTGTATCTCAAATAGAAACTATGCTTTTTATTGGTTTTCTCTTTATCAGGTTAGTGTACAACCTCCATTTTCTTCAGGTATGCATTGAAGTAGTCGGTTTGTTTTCATATTATGGTGCATGGACGATACTGAAGAGATTTTTTAAACTAGAGACCCTGGGTGAAATGTCTTGAGGGTTTATACTGCTTTTTCATAATCTTATTGAGCTAAAAATGTTTCCAACTGCACAGCGGATGTGTTCTGGTGTTGTTCTCCAAGCTTCTTGTGGTTTTCAGTGCAGTGGGATAAGTACTAGCATATTAATGGGTCTATTGTGTCAGTGTCCCACTTTACTAATTACAGGGACAAGGCAGGCTGGTCTATACAAAATCCTATCAAGTAGCCTTGACGAGTTTCTTGGGGCATCTAAGCTTGTAAGGGAGCTATAGTGTTCCAGATGTTCTAGAAGTCTCTGGATGGTTAAAAGTGAACTAACAAAGTGGATTAGTCCTCCTATCTTCCTGCAGTTGGAATTTAAGAATAAAATCAAAGAGTAAACTGTAGCCAAAACCATTCTATTATTTCATGTGTTTCTGATAGATGATATCCTACAAAAGTCTCTAAGGATGCTCACCAGGATTTCCCACAATATCCAATATGGGATATGATTTCAACCAAATCAATGCACTAGACTAAGACAGACAGATGTTGCTTTGGTGTTAGTGATTAAAATGAAAAGGAAAAGGTGTTCAAAATTAGGTGTCTTTAGCTTTGAGAAATTTTTGACATTTATCTTATTTATAAATGAAATTACTAAGAGTTCAGTTTTCATAGGGAAAAATGTCAAAATATTTTGAGACAAATAGGAACATACATGTCTATACTCCTTATGAAGAACTCTAAAAGTGTGCATGTCATAGTCTAATTTCTTTGTAATTCCAACGCTCAGGCTGCAATCAATGTTACTCATGTTTCTATACCTATGTAGACACCTGATAAAGGGAACTAAAGTAATACATTCTAGACCTTTGGGTAACTTAAATAGATGATTTTTCCTTTTCCAAATGTATCTCTCCACTCTCTTTTTCTTCCCAGACTGTCCCCCCCCCTTTGATACTAGCTCTTCCTTGAAATCATCTTTTGAAGCATGTGACTAAAATAGAATCCTTATCATGCAAGTACTATATACTGACTACATAGATGCTATTGCATTTATCTCTATGAATACAGATAGGAACTGTAAGACTCATGGGTAAACACAGTGAGATATGAAGGTCATGATTCTATGATCTTCATCAAATGTCCAGAAAGTTTTCATGCACATATTAGCATGTATCTTTCTCTCCAAACTTCTAAGAAGCATACTACTGGTTCTTGCCATATTTACAAATGCAACTAAAATCAGCTGCCTGCATGGGTGTCATAGTTGCTAATTTGCCATGTTTTTACCATTTATCATTTATCCAGATACAACTTCTAATTAGCTACTGTTGGTAAACTAAGATGTGTGCACAAGTCAAGGCCTTGCTGATCTGGTTCCTCCTATTTCCTGATTTATGTAGTCACAGAAATATCAGAAAACAACATGGTTTGGAAGGTTTCTGTTCCAAGAAGCTAAATGTTCCTCAATTAGAGTAACTAATTAGAAAAGCAAGTTTAACACCAAATGTAGTCATCCTGTTTGAGAGCTGGCATATTTGGATCATTGGATGTTGGTGACTGAAGTCTCAATGTAAAGAAAATATTGGCCTGATTGGAGAAAACAATTCAATTTAAAATCATTTCTTTTTTTTTTTTAATGTTTACTTTTATTTTTGAGAGAGAGAGAGACAGAGAGCGAGCTGAGGAGGGGCAGAGAGAGAGGGAGACACAGAATCTGAAGCTGGCTCCAGGCTTCAAGCTGTCAGCACAGAGGCCAATGTGGGGCTTGATGGAACTCACAAACTGTGAGACCATGATCTTAGCCAAAGTGGGATGCTTAACCAACTGAGCCACCCAGGCGTCCCTCAATTTTAAATAGTTTCATTCAAGTTTTACTTTGTGACAAATACGATGAATCAACTGTACAACTTCCTTTTACTATCCTTTCCTTGTTAGAAAGTCCACAGTAGGTTCAGAACAGCATTGTGCATAGGTGAAAACCTACTCCTATCAGTCCCCTTTGCACAAAGAGGTGGCCATTAGTATCTTCTTTCTAGTCAATGAGTGGAAGTGGATATCTGCTGGAGGTTCCTGGGAAAGCCTTTGTTTTACTGATGAAAGAGAATATTTGTGGCTGGCACACTTCCACTCTTCTTTCTGCCTTGAATAGAACCTAGTATCCAGAGTTGAGGCCAACATGCTACAATTATAAAGGAAAGCCCAAGAGTACTGCAGTTTCGTAAGTTCTAGCAACAGTAAGATACTGAACTAAAGGCTGCAGCCCCCTTCATCTTGCCGTCTTGGTTTATGAGAAAAATAAACCCTTAGTTTAAAAATCAGGGGCACCTGGGTGGCTCAGTCAATTGACCATCTGACTCTTGATTTTGGCTCAGGTCACCACCGCAGGGTTGTGGGATCAGCCTCCACATCAGGCTCCCTGCTGAGTCTGGAGCCTGCTTAGAACTCTCTCTCTCTCTCTCTCTGTCCCTTCCCTCCCTCAGGTACACATGCATGCACGAGACCTTGTGGATGTGCACGCTCTCTCTTTCACTAAAATTAAAAAAAAAAATCTCTACAAAATGGGTTTTTTGTTACTTGCAACTGACCACATTGAACTGACACATGGACTTCATTTTCTCTCCTACCATTCAATCACTCTAATCACCAGGTGAAAAGATTAAACACCAGCCAAGAAAGTCACAGAAACAGCCTCTGAATTCTATTCAATTTAAACCCATTACAATTACATGAACATTTGAGTTGTAATTTACAAGGAGTTTTCTGATACGCATTATATACTTGGAGATTGTTTATTTAATATTTGCAAGCTATAATTAACCTTTTTCTAAGTAAAAGAAACTAAGGGTCAGAGGGGACAAGCAACGTTTTAAAGGGCACAGAGCTAATAAATGGCCATGTCAAGACTAAAGCTCAAGCTTTCTGATTCTGGGTCTGGTTTTTCACTAGAATGCACTGCACCTGGGGCAAAAAGGAATGGAAACAAGAAGTCCAGACTTCAATACTAACAGCAGAAAATTTTGCCTACTCCAAACCTCTAGATAATGCAAACTGTATGTAAGACAGACTGAAAGAAGAGGGTTGGAATCTAGGTATGGGGTGCAAGTGTACGCATATGAGTGGTGGGGGACAGGCTTCTTAAATTCGACCTCTGGGATGTCACTGTCTATGAGTCCTAGTGGTTTTATGCTTTTACTTTTCAGCAATGTGACCTCCTCTATGTGTGAACCACTATTCATTGGAGCAGTACCAAAAACACTGTTGACTCTACATCTCATTTATAACTCGAATTGAAAAATATGCTCCATATTTCTCAGTTTCCTTTCGTTTTGGCCATTATTTGTTATTGGGGAAGTTAACAACAGTATTGAATTCTGGGAAGCAGCTCAGAAAGCCAGTTTACATAAATGTATAAATAAATCAAACTGAGGTATAGCAAATTATGTTAGAATTTTCTAGCATTTGTGACCAAAATCATAAACACGTATTAGAGAGCATTTATTTTGAGCAGCAGCCAGGTGCTATAAGCTAGGTAATTCTTTCATGCCTAGAGGGTTTTTAAGTCATGATTCTTGATTTATAATACCTGTGCTTTACCCCAGAGACAAGTAAGTAGTGGTGTAAGGACATTCAGTATGGTATGTCAACCCAGTGGTCTTCCAAAGACAAATCACCATAGGCCATGTCATTTCTGGTCATTTCCTTATCTCGTTCATAGGCAGGCTTGGTCATCCTCAGCTGCAAATAATTTGGAAAATCCTCTCCTCTTGCAAGGAGACCCTCCTTCCCCATGCCAGAAAGAATAGTGAGGCAGGAAAACTAAAGGGACCTCATGAAAAACTGCTTTTTTCTCTCCTTATTCTGCTTCTATTCTTGCTAGGACCTACACCCCTACCTTACTCAGACCTTCTAGAAGCTATAATATATGTTCTCCTTGTAAAGGTCAAGGAGTTAATGATCTCTTGGGAGTCTTCCAGCACCATAGATAATATCTAAGGAGTGACTGGTCAGGTCATCATGACCACTGACTCATCAAGACCCCCGGCTTCAGGGCATAAGTGATTTATAGGAGAACACTTAAAAACACTCTTTGTTCCTGGATTACTGAGAAGACACAGGCACCAGACCACAGTCCTCAATAAAAACCCCAGGCTCCATGAAAAGACAAAACTCTCTTTCCTTTCTGAGGCTCCTGGACACTCTGTCCATATCTACTATCTCTCTGTGTCTTTAATAAACTCTACTCCCACTTCTCCTTGTCTTGGGTTTGATTTCTATCCTGCACAAAGCCGAGGATCCTCTTGGCTGTTCCAGTGGGACCCTCTCTGGGTCCTCGGACCCAGCCAGCCTCTATCAACAGTACCATTATCTATTTCAGTCACAAAAGGTTCTTTGGAGGACTGTGCTTTGTAACTTTCTATAAATGCTATAACCTCCCCCACAGTATCTTGCAGTGTAGGCCATAAGTAACAGAAGAAACCCTAAACAAGAGGAATGAGATTTAGAAAAGTAGAAACCTCAGATCAAGTTCAGACTTGAACTATTTTACAGTCTTGCTTAAGGTTAACTCAGGCTAAGGTAGCTTACAGAGCCAATCCAGTTCTGTATATCGCCTGAGGCAGAGCAAGATGTGGTTCTTCCTTTTGTAAGTTAGTGACCTCTGAATGTCTGGTGTTGACCTGAAGGCATAACAAGGCTGTTAAGGATGGTGTCTCTCTTGTTCCTTGAATAAAAGAGAGAAAATGCCTGAAGGTAGGGTGATGAGAATGAAGACAATATAGCTACAACACACGGGAAAATATCTCTGCCACAGACATTTCTCTATCAATCTATTTAGTGCCACTTCTGGTCCACTTGGCTCCATGCCTACACTAAGAGAGAAAGCAGTTGTGCTGGAGGAGGAGTGTTCCAGAGCATTAGCCAAATCCCAGTTTGAATGCTTAACAACTCACAGGGTTTATTAAAAGTACTCCAAGCACTACACAGAAGCACATTAATTATACATTTCTGCTGGTGATGTCATTCCAAGTCTCTGTGCCATTTGAAGTGGGCATTAGATTCTTCTTCCATTCCTGTGTGAAGCATTTAAGTAGCTGTATATCTGCTAAAGAGGGGCCATGTTGTTTAGAACTGGCTGGGTGTCAGAAAAATGAGTCTAAAATAGAATATACCAGATCATCTGCAGCATTTAATGAATGGTTTGTGAATCTAATTTGGAACACAATTTGGGTAAGAATCTTTAACATGATTTTTACAAGAGAATGAAAGGTATTGCATTAATGGCATTTAATTAATACACAAAATAGAGTGATAGTTTTCTTACCAATGCATGAAACATTATTTTGTAGATTATCTACAAAAGAGTGTTAACCCTAGGCTGAAGCCTTAGTTGGCCTCCAGGTCAGTACATATGCCTGCCTTCCCTTGTCTCCTTCCTCTTAATAAATGTCTACTCTTCAGATATAGGGATTTATTTTAAAATCAGCTTTGAACCACTTAAAAGTGCATGAACTTGAGCAAGAATTGTAGTCTCACAAACCTATTGTGAGCATCCAATGGTATAATGTATGTGAAGATGTCCTGTAAAATATAAGCATTATGCAAATATAAATGACCATTATTATTGCTAATTTATTTAACTGGAGTGGTCATTAGGTAAAAGGCATTGTGCTGAGAGCTCTTCAACTATTATCTCACTTAATATAATTCTCACAACAATCCTGTCCGGTAAATACTATTATTACTCTAGTTATATGGAAGAGGAAAATGAGACTTGGGTAGATTAAGTACCTTGGCTACTAATGATACAGTTACTAGATGATGAAGTGGTAAAGAGTGATGGCAAACAAATACAACACAATAAGAACCAAATATAGGTGAAATTGTTCATTAGCTGCTGTTAGGGATTATCACCACTATAGAGGCCAAGGGCCACCACCCCAAAATATGCCACTTTGGCATACTGATATTTATTTATTTATTTATTTATTTATTTATTTATTTAGGCATACTGATTATTTTAAATAAAAGTTACTTAAGAAACATCTAGTTCAAGGACACTCACACACCCCTCTCGCCCTCAAAAGCCGGAAACAAATCTCCCATATGAGAATTTACCCTCCCTGTACTAAGAAGTAAAAAAAAGGCATGCTTATCACCAGAGATGATCCTGATAAAGTCAACAAAGCTATAGAAACAAACCTTGTTACTTTTTTGCTAATCTACTACCTCAGCCCAAATTTTGCTTAGAATTCCTTACTGATAGAAGCTCCGATTTTTTTAATCCTATCAATTCTTTATAAATTTGTTGTCTCTTTTTCTAAATTGTATAAAAACTTCCTGCCTTGGTCATTTCTTTGGCTCTCAATTTCATTATTGGGACTCTGTGAGCATGTAGTAAAACTGGGTTTCTTTCTCCTGTTAATGTCTCATGTAAATTTTATTCTTAGTCTAGTTTGAAGACTAGAGGGTAGAGGAAGAATTTTTCCTTCCTGACACTACTACTGTTCCCCTCCAAAAGCATGGCAAATGGAATTTTATTTAAGCAAACTGTTCTTGCTGTGAAAAATCTTCAGGAAAACTCATTCTGTGCTATGCTAATTAAGAAATGGAGATTAGATCCGTTGTGTAAAATTGGAGTCTACCCATTACCAGCATATACTCCTTGGGAGGAAAGGTATGGTAGCCTGTTGGACTTAGACTGTCAGAAGGCCATCAAAAGCTGGAAATGGTGACACGACACCTTCAAACACAGTCCAACCCTCCTGAAAATGATCCCATGACTCCTCCTTCAGTGGCTATAGAGGTTTTAGGTAAAAGGCCTGAGTAAACATTCTCATTGCCCCAAGATTAAATGGCACAGCTATGTTCTTAGGTCAAAAACTTACCTTCCTCATCCACTCTATAAAATTACTTCCTTTCTTCCAATGCATTTGCTTGTCATAGACACAAAATAGGCACAATATCAAAAATGGCGGGGGTCCTAATGTCAGCCTACCATGTCTGACACCTGCTGGCCCTACCAACCTTTCTGACATCATCCTGTACCTCTCTCTTACTGCTGCCTTTGGAATACTGGCCTTCTCTCTGTTCTTCAAATGCACTGACCTCTTTCCAGTTTTAGGACATTTGTACCTATACTCTCCATGGCAATCCTCTTACTATCCAGGTCTCAATTCAGATGATACATTCTATGGGAGACCTTCCTTGAATACCCAATCTAATATTCCTCTTAGTCCCTCACCTTCTCACACAAAACATCCCCGTTTTTGTTGTTTTTCTTCATAGAATTTATTATAACCTGAAGCTGCCCTATTTATTGTCTGTTCATCAGTGTATTATTTATTTTCTTCCTATGAGATATAAGAGTCTTGAGAGCAGTATTTCATTTTTTTAAGTTTATTTATTTATTTTGAGAAACAGAAAGCGAGTACAAGTGGGGGAAGGAGAGAGAGAATCCCAAGCAGGCTCTGTGCTGTCAGCACAAAGCCTGAAACAGGGCTCTCTCACAAACCATGATATCATGAGCTGACCTCAAATTAAGAGTTGGACACTTAATTGACTGAGCCACCCAGGTACCCCAAGGGCAGTATTTCACTAACCACTGTATCCCTCACATCTAGTTTCTAGCTAAAACAATGCCTCATAATTTTAGTGCTGAATACATATTTGTCCAATAAATTAACAAACTGATTGACACCATTAGTTCAATATCTACAATGGAAAGATCAATAATTTCCCTGAGTTACTGTTGTATGAGGTTGACCATATGCAATATTACATTATGTGGGGTACAGTTAAGGGGGAAATCATACCAAAACCTGTCTCAATTATTTTTACCCACCAAAACTCAGAGCCTATGCTCTAGCATTCATTTGGTGGCAGTGCCCATGGACAAATATCTCATAATTCCTCTTTCAATACATTTCAGTGTAAAAATCGTGAGCCATGAAACAAGAAATGAATTCACAAGATACCTTGCAAGAGAAAACTGCTTAAGGACTACAGTGTTAAAGCCCTATTAAAATAACTATACTAAACAACTTGCAAATAACCCTGAAGTTACTCTGGGATCACAGCATCCTTGTTATATCTAGTAACTGTTAGTTGAAAAAGAAAGACTAGATCTTAGGGCCAGATTTTAAGATTCAGTCTTAAGTCTGAAGGAGGAAAGACAGATACCAAGGAAAATTCAGGATGATACAGAGGCTCAAACAACACTCCAAGAGTTTTAGAAGAAAACTGTGTGGCAACTGAATCAGACTGAAGAAAGCGGGAAACAAGGAAGTGAAGTCAAGAGAGCAGAGAGAAAAATCAACATGATTAATAAGTCACGAACAAAAAGAAAAATAAAAAAAAATGTGAGTTAACAATGCTCAATATCTCCAGTGATATACAGAGAAAAAAATAATTTATTATTACTAAACATACTGAATTGGTGATGAACCCCCTTTCTACACTTGTTCCCGCCATCCCTTCAACCTCTAGTGTAACAGGGAAGAATATAATATTCATGTAAAAAGGATAACGCTAGAAAGAAATGTGGAGCTGAAGTAACTTGAGACACTCCTACATCTCATACATTTTATTCTAGCAGGACAACAGAAACACGCACACAGCATCACACCCTGGAGGTCATATGTACACATTTGTACACATGGAGACTCTGATTCATGCTGTAAGGGTATTCCATCCATAGTGACCCGAATCGGATGTGTTATAATAATACTTTTAATTGGTTCCTTTTAATTCTTATTTTACCGTATAACTTCAAAAGGGTTTTTCAAAGCAAAACATTGTGAAAGAGGCAAAAGATTTCTTTTCTAAAGACAGGCTTTGCTGGGCCTATGAATAGTGTGTATAATAGATCTGGGCATCGATTCTTTCTTCTGAAGGATGGGGTGCGTGATACTTGTTTCTTATCTACCGCTCAAAGACCACAGGAGAGTAAATGAAATGATGTCCCTAAAGTTCTCTCAGCTCCCGATGGCATCCCAAATGTGAGGTAATATGTAATTCGGCCAGGCAGGATTGTTATCCTCAACAGCTCTACAAGATGTAAAGTGAGTTCCGATTACATGGGGCCTGTTGGAGGCTGAAAGAGCCATCTGGTTGCTTACCTTGAGTGAAAAATTAGATTTGGAGCTGAAAGAGAAAAGGGTCCCTGGTGGAAGGAATGACCTGGGAACCTGCCCAAGTCTCTTGAGGCATTTGTACGCATGCCCACTTGTGCTCTTGTGGGAGCCTCCTTGGGTTATGACAATGCAAGGGAAGCAAATTACCCATGGGAAAACTATACTAGAAGGAAAGAACAAATTAAGAGACAAGATTCATGAAAGGCAGCTGGTCTGATGTGAAAAGGAAAGATTTTTAAAGGGGTTTATTCAAAAAGGGATCTTAAGGTAATGAAATAAGAAACTCCCTGCCTACCTTGCCATAGCCAAGAATTTAGGCATTCATTCCAAATTCCTTGGAAATTTAGCCCTTCTATTCCTTTCTAAAATTGTATTTTAAAACAATTTCACACCTAAAAAGATTACAAAATTAGTATACAGAATATCTATATATCCTTTCCTAGTTTTATCAGTTTGTACTAATTTCCCACTTTTGTTTTCTGTCTCATTAAAATAAAAATTATTTTAACATTGATATATATGCGTATGTTATATATGTGTATATAAATATATATGTATATTTTAAGTTTAACAAAAATGTAGTACTTATCTATTCTACAGGCTATATTCCAATTTTATTGCATGACTCAGTTATGCCCTTTATTAGCATTGTTCTCCTTCAGTGAAGATCCAGCAGTTCATGGTTATTTATTGCATTTAGTTGTCACATTTGATATTTCCTCTTAATTTCATTTTAGGTAATATATGTCCAGTTGGAATATTATATAAGTGATGTGTCCTTCTTAGGGTACCCTTTCTGAAGGTACCTTATCCATCTGCGACTCATTAGTGATATTAATTTTGATCACTAGGTCAAAGCGTTGTCCAATTTCTCCACTATATAATAACTATTTTTCCCCTTGCTGTTAATAAGGAATCTGTGGGGAAACAGCTTGGGATTATGCAAATATTCTGTCACACTATATTTAGTATTCCTTGATAATTCTTGCCTAAAACTATTTTTCCTGTTGCAACTAATACTTTCCCAAATTCACTATTCTCTCCACTTTGTTCAGTTGACTTCAGTTAAGAAGAGCCTCCCTTTCCTTCCCATGTCTTTGTTTACCTATTATGTATCAATATGCATCCATAGATTCATATTTTATTCAGCGTGTTATAATCCATTGTGCTTCACAATTCTGGACACTGAAATTGCCCCAGATGCATACAATAGAAGTTCTTTCAAGCTGGCTCCTGGCTCTCCTGTCCTTTTAAAATGCTTCTTTTTTTTTTTATTAAAAGCACCTCTTAAATAATAAAATGATATGGGTTCATCTTATACTTCCTCTGCCCCAGTCCTGAACTCAGCCATACCTTCCATTAGCCATGGTTCCTTTTAGTAGACAATTACACTTAGAAACCAACATTTAGGCTTTAAGTATGCTCATTGTTCCTGAGGTGTCATCGCTTCTTGAACTTTGAACAAACACAGGAAATATGTATCGGCAATTCTAATCTAACCCTATAAGGTTTTTCTCCATCTTCCCTCATTCCACGTTCCGTATCCTCTGGCTTCCCCCACGTGATCGCATGTACTCATTTGTTTAGTCCTACAATGCACACAAAGTACTTTCAGAGATTTTTTGCAATTTTTTTATTCTAGGTTGAGGGTATGCAGTCAAGGTACTGTGTTCAAAAGATAGTTGTAGACACTTTAAACTGGTGGACATTATCGAATGTAAGTTATATCTTAATAAGTATATAATTACATGAAAATATTTGAATTAGTTTTTTGTTTGTTTGTTTCATTTTGTTTTTAGCCTTTACAAAACAATGCTATCCTGGGTTGTTCCTCTTGAGTCTCAAAGCAAACAGCCCCTTACCTTCTATAGAATCTTCTCTCCATTCTTTACCCCTTTTTCTTTACTAACAGATTTGTCTTGATTTATTAGTTCCTATTCTCACATGGAGGTCAGAGTATGCAAATTAAACCTTCAAGTCTAAAATCAATAACAGCCCCTCCATTGCCTTACCATTTATCATTTTTCAAGATACTTTCCTGAAAATTCTTCTACTGAGTAGATTTCATATTCCAGTACATGTTTGGGGTGGTATGAAAGAAAATTGTACCCAAGGAGCCAGGAGATCTCTCCCTGATACCCAGTTCTTTCCTCTAATGTATTTGAACATCCTTAAACCAAATCAGCAATCTGTGATGGGTATGTTTCTGTGGTAAGCTATTTGTCTTCACCTAAAGAGAGTTTTGGAATTGTCATGACCTCTGGGAGGCAACCTCTAACCCCCTGGAACTTGTTGAGTGACAGGTGAGTTTTTGTTAATAATGGTGGGCTCCTCAAACACACCTGATAATTTATGCTAACAAGGTGACTCATTAGGGGTCCCTAGATAGTCTATGCTAAGAAGATGACTCAGGATGAAGGCCAGCCATTCTAGAAAGGCCAGCGACATGATTAAAGCGTTCGTGCTCAGAAGGTGAGGATAGCAGGCTAGAGAATGAATTCAAACATATAGTCAATAATTCAATTAATCATGCCTATGAAATAAAACCTTAGTAAAAACTCTGGACATCAGAGCTCAGGTGAACATCCTTGGTGGGCAGTACTCCATGTATTTCTGTGTATTGATGCTGGGAGGGTAACATGTCCCTGAGGGTGATGAAAACTTCACATGTTGAAACCTCCCAGATTCCTCCCTATGTATCTCTTCCTTTGGGTGGTTCTAACATTATAATAAAACCTTTGGGTGGTTCTTGCATTATAATAAAATGACAAATATAAATATAACACTTCCTTGAGTTCTCTGAGTCATTCTAGCACGTTATCAAACTTAAGGTTGGTTATGGGAATTCCTGACCTTTAGGCAACTGATCTGAAATGAGAACAACCCTGAAGACCCTTGAACTGTGGCTGGTGTCTTCAGTGATGGCAGTGTCATAAGGACTGTTTCCTCACACTGTCAAGTTTGCCTTACTCTTGCAATGTAAGTTTGTATATAAAAGGAATTAAATATGATCTTTAAACTTCTTTACACCCCTAGAATTCCAATTCCATGCAACTTTGCATTTAGATTTCCAGTTTCTCAATTTCTTGGTTCATATGGAACCTGAGGAAAACAACCTATTGGAATATATACATACATACATTTACAAATAAACAAAACCAATAGAATTCCACAAACCATAGTCTTTCTCTTGGAGACAGAAATGCATCACTAACAAGAGGACAAAGAGAGAAAATAAGCTTTGCTTCCAAATTATGTTGACAGTTTATGAATGATCTAAAGTGGAAAAACACATGCCTTTCGAGCATGCAGTTCCTTGCAAGTGTGTGTCTATTAAATTACATCACCACTGCTCTTCCAAAATTATGAGTCTTTAATTATTCCTATTCTAAAAGCAAGTGCCCATTTTCTGTCTAGTTATGACCTGCCTATGTTAAACATCACCCAGGACCATACTCTGTTCTGCATAATTACCTCACAGTGAAAAGTTAGTAGATGAAAACAGAGAAAGCTGCTTTTCTCCAGGCAATTCAAAATCTGAAAATTAGATGTCAGTGTTCACTCAGACCCAGGTCTGTTTGCTGCAGTGCAGTAATTACTAAATGAAAAAAAAATAATAATTCAATGCATTTTTTTATTCACTGCCTCATACCTTTTCTGAATTAGTCCATCATTCAGGCAAACAAATGAAACACAAATTGGAAATTTGTACTAGATTGTGGGTACTAGCTATATTGGAACCCCCTGTCCCCGCCACTGCTTGCTAATTCCAACCCCTGCCCCAAAGCAAGCCTTGCTGAAATACTGTGAGGTGCACTCAGTTAAGTGGGGCACATGTCCGGGCATCTAGGATGGCAACTTCCTCCTTCTCTAGGCTGAGGAAAGGAAGCAGCGCGATGCAGAAGAAACATTACTGAATATTGTAGGGGGGAAAGAAAAGAAAAACTCCAGAAAACCATTTTTCTTTAACAACACTATAACTACAGCAAGGTTCATGCAAATTAGTACAAATTACTAACTCTTCTCAGGTTAATGGCATTTCTAGGAATGAGAAAGAAAAATGATTAGCTAGCATACATGCAGCACTTTTCTGAAGCTCATTTCACTTATTCAACAATATTTCTTGAATATTTAATATGTTCCAGGCAGTTTTAGGTACTACGGATACATAGCATTTACCTTGATAGACATGTTACTCCCTACAGCCCATATAACTAGACTTATAGATTATTAAATGTATAAGTACACCACAAGTGAGCAGGTCTGGGGGGAAAAACAACTGACCCTCACAATTCACACTGGTAATTTTTAGGGCAGAGAACTTTGGTGTAATATGCAATCTCAGGGAATGGACAAATAATTTATCATTTCAGTGTCTTAGAAGGTCTCTGTCACATTAGTTTTCTTGTATGTGATGTTCTAATTATGCATGCACATAGTAAAAAAGCTTGAGGAATATTCTTCTACCTTCACATTTATTTTAAAAAACAAGGAATTCCCAAGTCTTCCTAGAAAAAACAATACATGTGGAACACACAAATAATCTTGCTAGACAGGTCTGAAAGCAGAGACATAAAGGCAGGAACCAAGTTTTTCTAATTCACTGTTTTATGCCCAATGCCAAATAAAATGGCAGAAATGCATTAGGAGCTCAATGATCTATTGTAGAATGATGAATGAATGGGTAAAGAAGATTCAGAGTGTCTCAGAGGAAGGACATGACACAGACAATAGGGAAAAAAAAATCTGCATTACCTAAAATAAAGCTGTTATATGTCTCTTCTCATAGCAATTGAAGAAGTAGCTACTTCCCATGAGCCACATTATATGAAAGAGAATTTATTGGCACTAATAAATTCAAGGCATCTTATCACAGACCTTAGGAGGAAGACACGAGCACAATCACTTACAAAATTGTCTTTATGTACATTGACAAGGCTGATTGAGAGGTTTATAATTTTCCCAGAGCACTTATCCAAGGGGTTATGCTCTGTCTCCCAAGACTCATCAAACCCACCATTCGCTACCCACTCTGTTGATTCAAGTGGGAACAAATGGTTGAGCCAGAAGAAACCTGGAATGTATCTTTAGTGACTTTGACCTTGGATGAGTCATTTCCTATTTCCAGGCTTCTCTTTTTCCACATTCTCAAAATAGAAGCATTGATACCAATAATAAGGTTGTGAGTGTCCCTTCAAGAACCTCAGTTCTATGATTTAAAACTCTGAGTGCCGATTATGGGTACACATGGATCTTCATCCACATTTAAAGATTAGCATTTTGGAAGAGATTTTTGAATGTACCTATTCAAAACAGACACTAATCAATGGGTGTTTCAAAAAAATGTCAAGAAGCAATTTATGATACCAAAAAGAAGGATTTCTAGAAACTGTACAGTACTTCTCATAGAGTAGGGAAGAATGCTGGCAGAAGACATGAACTCTGAAAAGAATGAAGAATGCTCATACAACATTAGATATAATAGAGAACTGTAGAGTTGAAAGAGAAAGTAGAATGGAGGGGGTGATTTTCACTGTGATTTTCCAACAATAAAAAATGAGAAACAATTATTACAACTTAAGATACTACAATCAATACATAAAGGGTAGAAAATTACAAGCAGTCTTGGACTTTTAATAGAAAGATATAAATATGACCTTAGTTTTCAGGGAATAAGACCTGTGGTGTGAATATGAAAATACAAGATAAATTTTCTGATCTGGAAACATGGTAGAAAATATCTTGACAAAAACAATTAAGATAGTTAAGTGATATTGCTATATATGCTTATCTCTGTTATGGTATATATTACACTGCACTGTAGTGACTATTCAAATATTAGTATCATCCACTAGATTGCAAGTTTCATGAGGGCTGGAACTTATTTCATAGGACTTACTATAGTTGTTAGAACAGATATTTCTAATTCCAATATTTGTGGAATTAATGCCAACCCAGTGTTAATTATATATCAACTACTTGAATAAAAACACAAAACACAGACAAATACATGATTCCACTTACCTGAGGGATGGAAAGTAGTCAAACTCATGGAAACAAAATAGAATTGTGGTTTCCAGGGACTGGAGGTAGGGAGAAAGGGGAAGTTGTTCTGTGGGTACAGAGTTTCAATTTTGGAAGATAAAAAAGTTCTAGAGATCTGTTACATAAGAATGTGAATATATTTAACAGTACTAAACTGTACATTTAAAAATGGTTAAGGGTGGGGCACCTGGGTGGCTCAGGCCGTTGAACATCTGACTCTTGATTTTCACTCAGGTCATGATCTCACCACTGGAGAGATGAGCCCCACCAGCACAGAAACTGCTTGGATTCTCTCTCTTCCTCTCTTTCTGTCCCTCCTCCTGTCTTTCTCTCTCTCTCTCAAGATATATAAATAACCCTATTAAAAATGGTTAAGGGTAGCCTGGGTGGCTCAGTTAGTTAAGCATCCTACTCAAGATTTTGGCTCAGGTCATGATTTCACAGTTGGTGGGAAGGAGCCCACACTGGACTACCCACTGATAGTGTAGAGCCTCCTACGGAGACTCTCCCTTTCTCTCCCTCTGCCCCTCCACCACTTGCACATGTGCACATGTGCTAGTGCACACTCTTCTTAAAAAATAAAAAAAATAATTTATTTATTTAACATTTATTTATTTTTGAGAGACAGAGAGAGACAGATCATGAGCAGGGGAGGGGCAGAGAGAGAGGGAGACACAGAATCGGAAGCAGGCTCCAGGCTCTGAGCTGTCAGCACAGAGCCTGACGCGGGGCTCCAACCCACGAACTGTGAGATCCTGACCTGAGCCGAAGTCGGATGCTCAACCGACTGACAAATTGAGGCGCCCCAATTTTTTATGTTTATTTATTATTTTTGACAGAGAGACAGAGTGCGAGTGGGGCAGGAGCAGAGAGACAGGGAGACACAGAATCCCAGGCAGACTCCAGGCTCTGAGCTGTCAGCACACAGACCCACAGGGGGCTGGAACCCACCAACTGCGATACCATGACCTAAGTCAAAGTTGGTTGTGTAACCGACTGAGCCACCCAGGGGCCCCTAAATCTAAAAAACAAAAATTAAAATGGTTAAAATGGTAAATTCTATGTTGCATATGTTTTACCATATTTAAATTTTTTAATGATTTTTTAAAGTTTTAATTTTTGTTATTATTATTATTACTATTATATTTTAGAAAGAGAAAGAGAGTATAAGTATGGGAGAGGGGCAGAGAGAGAGAGAGAGAGAGAGAGAGAAAATCTCAAGCAGGCTCAATGCTCAGTGCAGAGCCAGATGCCGGGATCAGCCCAGCACCCTAGGATGAAGATCCGAGCAGAAAATGGATGCTTAACTGACTGAGCCACCCAGGTGTACCTTAATTACTTCACACACACACGCACATGCACACGCAGACACACACACACACACACACACACACACACACACACCCCATAATCTATAATAAAGTTACTTGACCAAAGATATCTAAATATGTTAAAGATACTGAAGGACAGCTGGTCTTAGAAACTAGGGAAGACATTATTTACTCAGAAGGTCCATACACTTGCTTACTACAATCATGAGGGGTGCAGTGTTTTTCATTTTGTTTTGATTTTAAAGCTTATTTATTTATTTTGAGAGAGACTAAGCATGAGCAAGTGGGGGAAGACAGGGGGAGAGGGAGAGAGAGGGGAAGAGAGAGGGGGGAGAGGGAGAGGGAGGGGGGAGGAGGGAGGAGAGAGAGGGGAGGAGAGGGAGAGAGGGAGAGAGGGAAAGAGGGAGAAAAGGAGAGGGAGAGGGAGAGAGAATTCCAAGCAGGCTCCAAGCTCAGCTTGGTGCCTGATGCAGGACTCAATCTCACCACCTGGAGATCATGACCAGAGCTGATATCAAGAGGCAGAAGCTTAACTTACTGAACCATTCGGAAGCCCTGGAGTGCAGTGTTTAAAGGATGAGGAGCATTTTGCTGGCTAGACTTTCAGATGCATCCTGGCAGCACAGCCCCAGTGTCTCGGTGCTCAAGGACTCCAAGCCATGTGACCCCTTCTAAGGAGGCATGGACAATATCCGTGAATAATGCTCCTCTCATCCTCCACTCCACTGGCCTCCATGGCCATGAAGGACAATGTGTTCGTTTATAATTCCCTGGTGACAACTGGACTCCCATGTGTGAAACAACCTGAAATTCAATTAAAGAGGATGTGGTGCCTGCAATCTTTCATTAAGTCCCTTGGCAGCAAACACAGCTATAGATATTCCTTCTTTTCTTTTCCCTGGGAACTACCTTCTGGGTTTTTAATTCCAAATGAGGGCAGATGTAGGGGCTTCTCCAAAATTCTGTCCTGAAAAATAATTTCTCGGATCGAAATTTAGAGACTGCCAATAAACAACCTCATGCTCCTGAAGGAAGATGAAGAAGACTGGATCTGATTGCATTTCCCATCAATACCGCAAAGAAGAAGGGGTAGAAAGGAGGTGGTAAGTTTGACAGTAATAGTTTTCAGCGGCTCTGACAAGCCAAGAAACTTCATCCGTTCATCACACTTCTCCCTTTCTGCTGATTTTAAATGCAAGCCCCTCACTTCAAGCCTGACTGACTTCTCTCTTGATTCAGAGTAATTGGGATCCTCAGAGGCTTTCCCACAGGAAACATCTGCTGGTGTATCATCTCTGGGTGTTAACACTAGATAGTGGCTGGGCTTATGTTTAGTATCTTTGGGTATCACATTGGGGCCTGAGAGTGTTGGGCTGCTGAAACCCAAAAAGCCCACAACGGAGGAAGAAGTCACAATAGCAGCTTCTCCTCTCCTACCTAGATCATCACCCATTTCAATTATATTGTATAATAGAAACCATGATATAGTCTGAAATCGAGAGCAAAGCAATCTTGAAATACTTCCAACTTCTCTGAACCATGCTACATGTATGCATGTGTTGACATAGGAAAACATTAAGTACACACTGCAATCACATTGATTACTACTTGTCATCATTACAGATGGGACTGGAGAAGTCTAGGATTTTAATGAGCCAGTATGGATTTCATGTTCTTGATCTGAGAGACAGCAGTAGCTCCTTTCAGTGGAGATTGATTCCAACAAGCCTGAAATTTTTAAGGTCAGCTTGTTTCCCTTCGAACGAGACACTTATCTTATTAAATGGACAAAACATAAGAATCAGATCTTTAGGGTAAAGTAGAAGAAAGAAAAGAATGATTTTGCAGGGAATCTGATTCATTAGAGAGTTAGCATGGACAATTCAGAGCTTTTTCATCAAATAAATCAATATCCAGCTACTTCAGCTCTTCTCTTCACTTTGCCAGTACGAATATTAGAAGAAAGGTTACTTATCCTCCAGTCTCTGGGACACATTTCCTTTGATCTTAGCAGAATGCTTTCTTCTTTACTTATCTGATCACATATTTCAACATTAATATTCATATGGATATTATTATATATATTTGATGGGAGAAAATTTTGAAGAAACTTTTGTGTTTGTCCCCTAACTTGAAAATCAAGCCTCTGAGCAGGGACAGTTTGGCAATATAATTGCACTCTTTCACCACTTCCTTCCCTTTTGTGTGTGTGTGTGTATGTGTGTGTAGGTAGTTTAGTAGAACTGACTAATACATTCTTGTCCCTACAATGTTACTATAAGCCTAGATCTTAGAAATGTTTGAGCCAAGGAGGGAATACGTGATAAGCTAAGCTCATAGGTTATAGATCATGTAAGCACATAGACACAGAATTATATATCTTTTCTCAAAAACTGAACGTACAGATCAGATGGTATAAGTTACCATTTTTAGGAGCCTGGGGGAATTTAACTTTGACTTCAAGCCAGTAATCCTCAACTATTTGCATCTTCATGGCCCTAGAATGCTCAAATTTGGGAAAGAAGAATTTTGTATTATGTTTGCAATTGTCCCAGCAATCAATCCATCAAGAGGCTGTTCTTTTTCATTTCTTTACTTTTCTTTTTTAAGTTTATTTATTTATTTTGAGACAGCATGCCAGGGGACACGTGCAGAGGAGGGGCAGACAGAGAGGGAGAGAAAATCCCAAGCAGTTTCCACACTGGCAGTGCGGAGCTGGATGCAGGGCTCAAACTCAAACCATGAGATCATGACCTGCATTGAAATCAAGAGTAGGATGCTTAACAGACTGAGCCACCCAGTTGCCCTTAGAGACTGTTCTTTTTCTTTAGAGGTGTAAAACTGATATGAACCTTCTGAATGAAAATAGGAGAAGCTGAGAACATGAACACAGAAAACCTTCATCACTCAGAGTTGTCTTAGAGCTTCTGGCCAAAGTTTATATACCTTATTTTATTTCCTTCTGGCTTTCTCAATCACCATGTGATTTGATTTTTGCCTCTCCTGCCAAGTCCATTTGTTTACTTTTTAAAAATTTATTTTCTGATTAAAATGAAATTTCCTTGCCTTTTCCATACTTCCCCACTCCCCATCTTCTAAGCACTGTTTTAATTAGGGTGCAAATATATAGAAATATCATATTTCTTATAAAAACAATGCAAAGAGAGGATGCAAAATAACAGCCCTCAAGACCAAGAATTCTTGTGAATATGCTTCAGAGACTATAAGATAAAAATATGATTTAAAGAAATAGATTGCTTTTATTTCCTATTTCACCTTTGCTTCAAAATAGGAGACAAAGATCCATTTAATAGAAGAAGAATATTTCCCTCCTGACTGAGAATCTGGCTTTTGGAATATAGTTTTTAATAAAAGGTCAATAGAAGACTTTGGGGAGAGGGGTAGTAAAAATATAAGAGTAGCAGTAAGATTTATTTTGTCTCTAATCATAAAGGAAAGAAGATGCATGCTTTTCTGTGAGTATGCATGGGTGTGTCCACGAGTGTGTGCATGCTCACAGTGTATGGGGTATGTCTGTCTGTCTGTATCTGAGACACAGGAGATCGATAAAACTGAGAGCTTTGAAAACAAACATCTCAGTAAGTGTTGAGTTCCTACTATGAATATGCTTATGAATTCTAATTCTAATATCATTTCAAAACTCTTAAGTAGGAATATTTCTCCTTGCATTACTATCATAACCTCTATACGTACTTTCTTCTTCCCCTAATTTTCCATAAAGCCCCCAATTCAGCTTCTTACTCAGGCCCAATCTTTCCTAGCTATGCTGAGCACTTGACAGAGGCCTGAACTTTTGCATGAACGTTTGTCTTTCCATTGTCTCATCTGTGTTGTTTCTATTTTGTAAGGCAACCTTGTCCAATAAAATAAACTGGATTACAAAGTACAAAATATTTCAAGGAAATAAAATAGATGTAGATGGAATTGCTTAAATAGGTATAGTTTTCACCACCAGAATTTTAGATGAAATACTGAGGAATCTGTACTCTACAACAGCAACCCTGATGGAAGGTTGAATACAGTGAACGAACAAATAGGCCAAGAATGTGTCGTGGCTTGCTTGGAAGTGCAATATTACTAATTTGCATATTTTGCAAGTTATCACTGAGATTTGATGATTTGTCCAAGTAAACTGCATAAAAATATAAAAGTTTAATGGGTTCATAGTCCATTACACTTTGTGACATTGCCTGTTGACACATTCTAGTATATTTTAATGCTTTTTCACACTTGACATGGCACTACTGTACAGTAATTAAATTCCCATAAATATGTTCAGTAATGATTGCTATTTGAACTGATTAACCATTGATTCATTCATACCAATTCAACGACAACTTTGCTTCTGACATTAAACAAGTCAACAAGATTATGACAGTCTTAACTTCTATCACTTAATCTCAAATCGAAGAATAACAGTATGCTAGGACAATATGTTGGGCACTGATCACTGTCAATTCATTTTTTAATAACTGTTGAGTTTTATACAATGTATGTACTTTCACCTTTGCTTCAAAATAGGAGACAAAGATCCATTTAATAGAAGAAGAATATTTCCCTTTTCTTACATGACAAAGATGAAAAACCAGGATTCATGTGAAAAAAAAAATTCAATTTACAAGATGTCCCTAGGAATTCAGAAATAAATTGTAAATTAAATGTGAAGGGCAAATCACACAGAATTATTTCATCTCACCATCCTTACCCAGGCTAAGCAGATGAGTTTAGGCAGTTTCACATGTACAAAACTCTTAAGATTAAAATAAAAAAAATAATTATTCTGCCTGAAAGCATCCCCTAACTGCTTCCCTTCACTATGAATTCTTCTGAAAATGTTCCTATCCCTCAAGTTTCTATATAGCCTAGGGATGATATCCAAACTATGGAATCTGGCATTTGGAGATCCACTTATTTGGTTTTCTGACTTTGTCATCTTCTAACATGAGCTTTCTTTCAAGGGATGTTGTTTACTTATTCTCCTCCAAACAAAAATGTCCAAGTGTCCCCTGCACAACTCTGTCACTTATTCCTTTGCCTGATCTTTCTGTGAAATAAACATTTTGGGATTTTCCAACAGCTGTGTGTGTGTATGTGTGTGTGTCTTTCTGCCTGCCTTCCTCCACAGTAGAATACAAATCATTCGGAGATGATTTCCTTCCATACTAAACTGTCATAAATGGTCAAACGCATTTTGTGCTGTGCAACCCTAAGGGACCCTATCCATGATGATCACAACAGAAAGAGTGAGCCCTAATGGTCTATCTGCTTTGACCGATGTTAAACTCATAAATGGCTAAGCAAACAAGGGACATGCATGCAACACTAGGAAATAACAAACTTTGGCATCATTTAAAAAGTGAGAAATGAGAGTAAAATGAATGAAGAAAATATTGACTCTGCCCACACATCTGTCCAGAGCAGAAAATTGTCTTTTCATCATGTCAAATTGCTCTGTTTCCAATGGTACAGTTGTAATCTAAGTTGATGTGCTAAAACACAGGTTAGTGATTTGATCTTCCCCTTGATCCAGGAGAGGTATCTTGCAAGTGGGAATTTGCCATCAGCTATCCTTCTAGACTGCTCTTTTGTATCACTGCCAACCTCATGCCAACCTCTTATTTTTTATTGTTGTTCCTACTGAAACAACAAAATTTCTCTTTTCTAATACTCCTGATAAGAACTCAGGAAATTGTTTTGAATTCTTTCCTATTTTGGCAGCTCTGGCATTTTATGAGATTTTTCCCCACCCCTACTCCCCAAACCTTTGACCACTCCTCCCTCTGCTTTTTATTTTTTAATAATCATTTTCTGATTTCTTTTCTGTTTTTCTCCTCCAGTGATCATCTCCACACTGTTTTTTATCTCTGTATTCTGTCAAGGGGACTTATCCAAGTTTTACATTTTCTAATCATCCCCATGTGGAAGGTGGACAATAATATCTATTTATTCCTATATTCCTGACTCTTTCTGAAGCTTCGCACTCATATTTCCAAAGCCCCACTGAACATGATCAATGGGATATGCTGCAATCCACTAAAACTTAATGTATCTGAATAAAAATTTACTCCAGTGAATTCTCCCTTCCTTCCCTGTACCTGTTAATATATAACCAATCTTCCTCTCATCAAAGAATTGAAGCTTTGAAGCTATCTTTTTCTTTTTAATTTCCTTACACCTCTCTCTCCTACCCCCCAAATCCACTAATAACCAAGGCATGCTAATAATTCATTCAAAATTGCTTCTCACTTCTGGCACTTTCATTACATTCATACCATTACCAGAGTGCAGGTCCTTATTACTTGACATGTGGATTCAGATTAAGATATAGGGATCATGTAGTAAGCAACTGATAGGTACCATATACTGCTAGCTGTTTTCACAAAATTGAATGGTTCCATAAATTCTCTCCTCCAGACTATCCTCTACCCAACTTTCAAATTAATTTCATAAAATTTTAATTTAGTTACCTCTTCTTTCCCCGGCAATAGCCCTGCGGTGGCTCATTCAAAGGCAAACAACTATGTTTCTTCACCTCTTTTTAACATTAACTCTACTCCACTGAAGTTACATCTTTGTTAAATGTTGTATATACTGTGGTATAATGAAAAAAAAAAAGGCCACAGACTTTCCCCATCCTCACATGAATACCGCTTGCCAAGTGAATTTGTAATTCCTTCAGTCAAAATGTGTCATCTATTTCTCCAGTTTGTCCTGTGACTAGCTTTGGCCAATAGGACAATAACAAACATGACTCAAGCAGAGACCTGCAAAGTGGTTTTGCATTAGGGTTTGCCCACTCATGTTGAACTGGGAACCTTGAGCTGACCATGTTAAATGAGTCGAAGCTAGCATGATGGAGGAAGACTTTGGCTGACAGTGTAAAGTCAACGGACATGGGAATAAGGCCATCCTGAATCACAGCCATCAGACAACTTACTAGCTGCCCGTGCATACATGAAAAACTCTGTGGAAATCAGAAAAGCCAGCCCTAACTAGAACAATCACCTGCCATCCACAGAATCATGAACTAAATAAATTGTTTTAAACCACTAAATTTTAGTGGGCTTTGTTATGAATCACAATCTAATCAACACCTTGGTTTAGTTGCCATCATTTTGATGTCTCCCTCCCTCCCTCCCTTCCTTCCAAGTTTTTATTTTTTAATGTTTGGTTTTTTAAATTTATTTCTGAGAGAGAGAGAGAGAGAGACAGACAGACAGACAGACAGACAACATGAACAGGAGAGGGTCAGAGAGAGAGGGAGACACAGAATCCGAAGACAGGCTCCAGGCTCTGAACTAGCTGTCAGCACAGAGCCCAACGCAGGGCTCGAACCCACAAACCGTGAGATCATGACCTGAGCGGAAGTGGGATGCTTAACCTGCCCCTCAAGTTTATTTATTTAATGAGGGAGAGAGAGGGAGAGGGAAGAGGGAGAAGGTGAGGGAGAGGGGGAGGGAGGGGGAGAGAGAGAGAGAGAGAGAGAGAGAGAGAGAGAGAGAGAGAGAGCGTGTACATGCAGGGGAGAGGGCAAAAAGAAGAGAGAGAGGGAGACAGAGAGAATCCCAAGCGGGCTTTGTGCTGTAAGGACTGAGCCTGATGCAGGGCTCAATCTCACAAACCATGAGATCATGACCTGAGCTGAAATCAAGAGTCAGACCCTTAACCAACTGAGCCACTCAGGTGCCCCTGATATCTTTCTTAAATACACTGGTCGATGAGGTTCTCACTCTCTTTTCTGAGATTTTGTTTCCTTACTTGTTTGTTTTATTTTCTGAGTTTTTAATGACATTCTGACTGTACCAAGAGTTCCAGGAAATCCTGTTATTTCTTATGCAATGTTACCACTGCCCCTTTCATGGGAACGACTGGTCTTTAACACTTATCAGATACTTAATCATATCTTGTCTTATGGTTAACATCTTATAAGTCTATTTTCTCCATGTAGACAATACATCTGGCATATCTACCTAGAATTTTTGTGTCTGTTCAGAATTTATCAGCATTCCATGGTCAAAGTAGGCTTTTTTAAAATTTTATTTTATTTTTAAAGATTTTTTTTAAAGTAATCTCTACACCCAATGTGGGACTTGAACTCACAACCCTGAGATCAGGGGTCACATGCTTCACAGATTGAGCCAGCCAGGCACCCCAAAAGCACGCTTGCAATAAATAATTGTTATCAATGGAAGTACGTTCCACAATTAAAAAAAAAACAGTATTAAACCACTTTAGAATAAAAGTATATTGAAAGTTTATATAACTAAAACAACAACAACAACAACAACACATTCGACCAGGTTGTACAGTTGAGCACAGTTCTTTTCTCTGTCCTCCGGTGTTCATCTCAGAAATCTGACTTAAGAACTCCCTGCCCAAAGAGGTACACAAGAGCAAAACTGTGGAAAGAGTAAGACCCCGTCTTGCCCTTGATATATTTTCTCAAATCCTTCATAATAAGTAGTATGATGAAAGTGGTTTATCTTATTTATCTTTCAGCTTTATGTCAAATGTACATTTTGAAATGAATAGGATACACAATGAAGCTGAGGTTTTTCTTCTGCAGGACCATTAAGTTAGAAATTTCTGGCTTTTATTTTCTGGAGTGCCTACAGCATTTTTACTTCAGTGCTGCATTAAAGTAATTTTTACATTTAATATGGAATCAAGGCAAAGCTGTCTCACAATGCTAACCATAGGTATGTGGGTGAACAGTTGTCTACAGATTATAGCTTGGAAACAGATTCAAAGGAAAGCTAAGAATGGCAAAACAACTCAATGTGAAATGTGAATCAGCCTTGGAATTGGCATACTTCAGTGAGGATGGTGTGTTTTCTTTCTGGCCTCAGAGATGGTTCCCCAGTACAAATTCTGTTTTTGGTACATAAGGGGTCTTGCCTTCTAATGTGGACAGATTTCAAGGTTCTCTGAGCACAGAATTAAGAAAACAAAATAAAACAAATCCAAATAAAACATAACATATGCATTTTTCATCACTTTGCTATTAAAGATAAATGCTGACATATAATTATCATCTTTAGGAATTTTATCTCCTATCTATATCAACTTTCATATTTTAAAGTCCTGGTCTCTGAGAGGCCAGAAATGGGGAACAATAATTGCAGTGTCTGGTAATACAATAGTTGTAATCTTTTTGCAATTATTTATGCTGGCTATGACTGGTTTGTTTTTCCATTTTATGTCAATGGGTTCTGTCCATACATTCTACAGTGCAAAGGGTATGAGAATGCGCCTTTCGTTGTTCTTGGATTTCTAATTAATTTCAAGCTATGTCTAAAAACTCTACAAAATTTTCTTTTAGCTTCAAAACCTGTACACCTCATCAAAAAGCAGTTGGAGATAAATTCTTGGAATTCTCGGTTAAGTAGGCATGGTAATGGACACGAGGGAATAGGCATGAAAGAAGTTGAGGTTGAAATACATAAAATAATTTAGGTAGTTCCCCTTTTCTACATCTTCAAGTCTAAAGACATTGTTTTGCTCACTCAATCCCACACTACATTCCTTTATTAATCAAATGTTACTATGCCAAAAACTAGAAGCAACAAGATGTTGCTTCAATAGATGAAAACGTTAAAAAAAAAAAACCCAACAACTGTGCTATAGTTACATAAAGGAAATATTATTCAGCAATAAAAAGTAAAGCATGGGGGCACCTTGGTGACTTAGTTTTTTAAGTGTCCAACTTCGACTCAGGTCACTCATTATCTCATGGTTTGTAAGTTTGAGCCCCTGACAGAACAGAATCTGCTTAGGAGTCTCTTTTTTGCCCTCTTTCTCTCTGCTCCTTCCCCCCTCCAAATAAATACATAAAAGTAATGTATGATCAAGCCACAAAAAGAAATAGATGAATGTTAAATGTATATTGCTAACTTAAAGAAGCATATCTGAAAGGTGACAGAAATGTTCCAGTTATGTAACATTCTGGAAAAGGCAAAACTATAGAGACAATAGAAAGGTCAGTGGTTCCCAGGGATTCCAGGATGGAACAGTGAGGTGAATAGGTGAAGCATGGATTTTTCTTTTTTTAGGGTAATGAAACTATTCTGTATGATACTATAATAATGGATACATGACACAATGAATTTATTAAAACTCAGAGAACTTTATAGAATGAATATTAAACCTTAATGTATGTAAATTAAAAAGAAATCATTTATAAGGTTAAGGATCCCAGATGGAATACAGAATGTGGTAAAAATAATCTAACTGTATGACAAATGTATAAAACAACCTCACTGAGGAGAGTTGGGAAAGGTGATGACCTTACTTTGGAAGCTGATAAAGTTGCTTCCCATGGGGGTACAGGTTAACAATTCTCAAAACACTATATAAGGAAATGGAATTGAAACTAGTAACTGGTTGGTAGATGGTAGAAGCCAGTTTTCTTACTGTTGGATTGGTGGTCTCCAAAAAACTAGGATTAGAAGCTAGGATGATCCATGTAGTAATGGATTAAATAGGAGACATATAGAAATATCTAAAGGTACATGTGAATATATATGGGTTAGTATATAGACATATATTTCCTTTCTCTGTGAGTTTATAGGGTTAGAAGCAATGTATTCCAATAACAATAGGCACATCTAACATTTAAATCTGTTTTTCTTTATAGTTTATTGTCAAGTTGGTTTCCATAAAACACCCAAAATTCATCCCCACAATTGCCCTCCTCAATGCCCATCACCCTCATCCCCTTTCCCCTCCTCCTTCAGCCCTCAGTTTGTTTTCGGTATTTAAGAGTCTCTCCTGATTTGCCTCCGTCCCTCTCCCTAACTACTTCCCCCCTTTCCCTCCCCCATGGTCCTCTGTTAAGTTTCTCCTGTTACACTTATGAGTGAAAACATATGGTATCTGTCCTTCTATGCCTGACTTATTTTACTTACCATGACACCCTCAAGGTCCATCCATGTTGCCACGAATGGCCAGATTTCAGTCTTTCTTATTGCCATGTAGTATTCCATTGTATAGATAAACCACATCTCCTTGATCCATTCATCAGTTCATGAATATTTAGGCTCTTTCCATGATTTGGCTATTGTTGAAAGTGCCGCTATGAACATTGGGGTACATGTGCCCCTATGCATCAGCACTTCTGTATCCCTTGGGTAAATCCCTAGCAGTGCTATTGCTGGGGACGTAGGTGAGTTCTGTTGTTAGTTTTTTGAGGAACCTCCACAATGTTTTCCACAGGGGCTGCACCCATTTACATTCCCACCAGCAGTGTAGGAGGGTGCCCGTTTCTCCACATCCTCACGAGCATCTAT
Source organism: Cryptoprocta ferox (assembly GCA_028646485.1). Lineage (NCBI taxonomy): Eukaryota > Metazoa > Chordata > Mammalia > Carnivora > Eupleridae > Cryptoprocta > Cryptoprocta ferox. The sequence continues at coordinate 58,912,888 of CM053573.1, forward strand.
AGTTTCCTGTTTTGTTCATTTTAGCCACTCTGACCAGCATGAGGTGGTATCTCAGTGTGCTTTTGATTATTATTTCGCTGATGATAAGTGACGCTGAGCATCGTTTCATGTGTCTGTTGGTCATCTGGATGTCCTCTTTGGAGAAGTGTCTATTCATGACTTCTGCCTATTTCTTCACTGGATAATTTGTTTCTCGGGTGTGGAGTTTGGTGAGTTTCTTGTAGATTTTGGATACTAGCCCTTTATCCAATATGTCATTTGCAACTATCTTTTCCCATTCTGTCAGTTGCCTATTAGTTTTCTTGATTACTTCCTTTGCAGTGCAGAAGCTTTTTATCTTGATGAGGTCTCAATAGTTCATTTTCCTCTGGATTCCCTCGCCTTTGGGGATGTGTTGAGTAGGAAATTGCTGTGGTTGACGTCAAGGAGACTGTTTCCTGCTTTCTCTTCTAGGGTTTTGATGGTTTCCTGTCTCACGTTCAGGTCCTGCATCCATTTTGAGTTTATTTTTGTGTATGGTGTAAGAAAGCGGTCTAGTTTCATTCTCCTGCATGCTGTTGTCCAGTTCTCCCAGCACCACCTGTTAAAGAAGCTGTCTTTTGTCCATTGGATACTCTTTCCTGCTTTGTCAAAGATTAATTGGCCATGCATTTGTGGGTCCAGTTCTGGGTTCTCTATTATATTCCATTGGTCTATGTGTCTGTTTTTCTGCCAGTATTAAACTGTCTTGATGATGACAGCTTTGTATTAGAGGCTAAAGTCTGGGATTGTGATGCCTCCCATATTGGTTTTCTTTTTCAATATTACTTTGGTTATTTGGGGTCTTTTGTGGTTCCTTACGAATTTTAGGATACTTTGTTCTAGCTTTGAGAAGAATGATGGTGCAATTTCGATTGGGATTGCATTGAATGTGTAGATTGCTTTGGGTAATAATGACATTTTAACAATGTTTATTCTTCCGATCCATGAGCAAGGAATGTTTGTCCATGTCTTTGTGTCTTCTTCAATTTCTTTCTTAAGTTTTCTATAGTTTACATCACACAGATCTTTTACATCTTTGGTTAGGTTTATTCCTAGATATTTTATGGGTTTTCGTGCAATTGTGAATGTGATCGGTTTCTTGATTTCTCTTTCTGTTGCTTCATTATTGGTGTATAAAAATGCAACCGATTTCTGTACATTGATTTTGTACCCTGCGACTTTGCTTAATTCCTGGATCAGTTCCTGTAGGCTTCTGGTGGAGTCGGTCGGGTTTTCCATGTAGAGTGTCATGTCATCTGCAAAAAGTGAAACTTTGACTTCTTCTTTGCCAATTTTGATGCCTTTTATTTCCTTTTGTTGTCTGATTGCTGATGCTAGGGCTTCCAGCACTATGTTAAACAACAGTGGTGAAAGTGGACATCCCTGTCGTGTTCCTGATCTCAGGGGGAAAGCTCTCAGTTTTTCCCCATTGAGGATGATATCAGCTGTGGGCTTTTCATAGATGGCTCTTATGATGTTCAAGTAAGTTCCTTCTATCCCAACTTTCTCGAGGATTTTTATTATGAAAGGATGCTGCATTTTGAAAAATGCTTTTTCTGCATCTATCAACAGGGTCATATGGTTTTTATCTTTTCTTTTGTTAACATGATGTATCACACTGATAGATTTATGAATATTGAACCAGCTCTGGAACCCAGGAATGAAACCCATTTGATCAGGGTGGACAATTCTTTTTATTCCATTGAATTCGATATGCTAGTATCTTTCTGAGTATTTTTCATCTGTATTCATTAAGGATATTGGCCTGTAGTTCTCTTTTTTCGCTGGGTCTCTGTCTGGTTTGGGAATCAAAGTGATGCTGGCTTCATAGAATGAGTCCAGAAGTCTTCCTCCTATTTCTATTTTTTGGAATAGCTTGAGAAGAATGGGTATTAACTCTGCTTTAAAGGTCTGGTAGAATTCCCCTGGAAAGCCATCTGGCCCTGGGCTCTTATTTGTTGGGAGCTTTTTGATCACTGATTCGATTTCTTCACTGGTTATGGGTCTGTTCATATTTTCTATCTCTTCCCGTTTGAATTTTGGTAGTGCATATGTGTTTAGGAGTTTGTCCATTTCTTTGAGGTTATCCATTTTCTTGGCATATAATTTTTCATAGTATTCCCTGATGATTGCTTGTATTTCTGAGGGATTGGTTGTAATAGCTCCATTTTCATTCATGATTTTGTCTATTTGGGTGTTCTCTCTTTTCTTTCTGAGGAGCCTGGCTAGAGGTTTATCAATTTTGTTTATTTTTTAAAAAAACAACTCTTGGTTTCATTGATCTGTTCAACTGTCTATTTTGGATTCAATATTGTTTATTTCTGCCGTGATCTTTATTATTTCTTTTCTTCTGCTATGTATGGGGTGCTCTTGCTGCTCCCCTTCTAGTTCCTTTAGGTGCTCTGTTAAATTGTGAATTTGTGCTTTTTCCAGTTTCTTGAAATAGGCCTGGATTACAATATACTTTCCTCTTAGGACTGCCTTTGGTGTGTCCCAGAGAGTTTGGATTGTTGTA
>CM053573.1:58915923-58980528 GCA_028646485.1 Cryptoprocta ferox
AAAAAAAACAACAACCAAGCAACAAAAAAAGACACAAGGTGATCTGTTAATCCCTCAGTAAACACAGCCAGGTCCTTCATGAAAGACCTGCTAGAAATGCTAAGAATATATACACAAAAAGCTTATGCACATTGAGTTCTCACCCATTAAGAGAAAAGTGAAAGTGGCCATTTACTGAACTTCATTTTAGTCAGGCTTATACCAGGTGCTTTCAATTTCATCAAGCCAGTACCTACTCTAAATTAGGTGCTATTACAGGCAATAATAACCCAATGACATAGTCTCTTTTCTTTCTCATTGTATTATGGTTATTTGTTTATATGTCTATCTTTGCTGCTAAATTACAAATTCTCAGCATGCAATAGATCACTTAGAAAGACAGCTCCTTCTCTGAAACTTAAAATAATATCTTCTATTCTTTGATGTAAATAATTAGACTAAAAAGTAATGATTTTATAGAGAAGTACAATTATTTTTCTTTTCTGCCTTAAAATAAAATCTATCAGTCTTGGACCAATTACACGACACACAAATTACTCTGTAGGCTGTTTGTGTGGCCTAATAATGCAGAAAAAAGTTGGATTAGAAGAAGATATTGGAAGACAAAAAGGAGTATGTTACTTTCTTCACACTTCATCTTTAAAATTATGGAGAATCTGAATAATTTTTCATTTTCTGAAAAATAATATTATTATCAATCTCCCATCTGTCAGGCACTATGCTCCATGTTGTTGCCTCACTGATGGAAAGCTAGCAAGTCTGCCCTCAGTGAGAGTGCAGTCCAGTGGAGAAACAGATACATGAATATAAAATATATGAAAATCAATCAACTTTTCTATTGAGCATCTACTATGTATTAGCCATAGCCCAGACAGTGGGAATATAGTGGTGAACAAAATCAGCATAGTCTTTCCTTATGGAGGGTATAGTCTAGTGGGGAAGATATATATAAAGCAAGGAAGTATATTTTACCAACTATAACTACAAATTTATACTAGGGTTTCATAACTTTGACACTATTGGCATTCTAAGCTAAATAATTCTTTGTGTATTATAAAATATTCAGCAACAACTCTGGCCTCTACCCCCACAAGATACCTGTCGTACTCCCCTCTCCTCATTCCTGCAACTGTACAATTAAATATGATTCCAACATTGCCTAATGCCCCTGGGAGGAATGTTGCCCTAGAATGGGAACAATAGCTCCTAACTTAATCTATGAGGTCATTGCTAATGTCATCTTCATTTTACAAATGAAGTTCTTAATTTTATAAAGACAGTTCCTAATTTTCCTGAGAGTCATATAGCTTGGAAGAGGTAGAACAAAAATTCTAACCAAGGCCTGATTTAGAATCAGGCCACCAAATACATGCTGTATTTACTACTCTTCAGCAAAGCCAGACCTTCCTAGTGAGCAAAACCAAGCAGGTAGAAATTAGTGGGGAATTTTATGAACATGGTCTCAAAAATTCTTAGGCAAGACCTATAAAGGAGATATATTTAAGGTTATTTATTTTTTTCTCATATATTTTTAATATATGTTTCTAGGGCTTGGGAAATGATAAAACTTATACATACAAATAGGGGAGAGCAAAGCATCTGGAATCATTCCACTTTTTGCTTGACTTAAACATCATCCAACCATTAAAAGAAAATGTAGAGATCAAGGATGAGATTACTTGTTAAGTCTATCTTTAAACACAGTGATCTTGAGGTACTTGAGTGCATTCCAGATAAAATATATTTGTTGAGTAAATATTACTTCAACATAACTAATTTATTTTAAACCTTAAATAAGTCATGAAATGTGAAAAAATAGAATACATGGTCAAGGAAAAAAAGGGATAAATGAAAATACAAGTAACTAAGTAAAGGTTGAAATAATAATGGGGCATCTAGAGTTTCACAAATGTTTGTAGGGCAGGAAGTAGTCACAGTCTACAAGTTTGAATAAACTAAATTCATGCATATTTGCAAGTATTCTAGTTGTAGAAACACATTGCTTCATCATAGTATTGCATATGATGGTATTCAGTGTTGTAAGAGACCTGTTAATTGTGTTTGAATGAATTAGGAAGCTGTCAAGTATGTGGGGCTATGAGAAAAGGTGTTTTTTAAATCCATCCAAGTTGTATTTATGTTCATAAAAGAAAGTATAATAATGTTAATTTTAGTGAAATAAAACATTTTGGATCTTAATAGAAAGTACACAGAGTCTATTTAGAGCTTTCCTTTATAAATAATTATGTATTATTTTAATTCTCTAAATTAAATTCTGACTGTTGGAGTGTAGCTAATCCATCTTTTTTCTTTGAGAACTTAGCAAGAAGTGTGCCCATCACCTCAGTTCTACTTCAAAAACTTTTTTATCCTAATGTTTATATATTTTTGAGAGGAGACAGAGAGGGAGGGCAGAGAGAGAGGGAGACACAGAATCTGAAGCAGGCTCCAGGCTCTGAGGTGTCAGCACAGAGCCCGATGTGGGGCTCAAACCTACAAACCACGAGATCATGACCTGAGCTGAAGTAGGATGCTCAACAGACTGAGCCATCCAGGCGCCCCACCTTGGTTCTACTTCATAATGAGCAAAAGAAATGGGCAAAACAAATATAGAGATTAAAATAAAGGGGCCTTAGGGAGATAATAGATATCAAAGATGAAGACATGAATCTGGAATCTGAGAAAGAAGGTAAAGGATATTATGACAACATTTTACAGCAATGCTGTGAAAGCATCTAAACAAAAGCAATTATTTCATATCCTTCTAGTTTATTCAACAACCAAAAATAAATGCTAGCCTAGAAGTTGTACGGATTGAATTAGAAACTCTGTAAATATAGTAGGAGGCAAGAAGTAGTCGCTGAAACACACAATTTTGAACAGTTTAAAAATAGAAGGAAACTTACCAAAAAGAGGGATGGGCTGGGTAACTTGCCAAATGCTACAAATGTAAGTTCTATCTGCGGCTGTCTTTAATTCTAAAGTCAAAAGTATGTAGAAGAAAGGTCTATATCTACTAGCTTTTAAGTCAGAATTTTTACTGGAAATTATTGTGCATTATAGGAACTGAATCTATGAGCCTTTTCATTTCCCACGTCGTATTTCATCATGCAATCTGGGTCATAATGTACCAATCTGTATCTCTAAGTTTGAAATTCATAAAATCATATTATATGCTATATGCTGGTCATTAAATATCATCAGATTTCAAGAAAAATAACTGATATGTCACAAACAAATACTTAGGTAGATCTTAAATACACACACACACACACACACACACACACACACACAAACATATGGAAAGAACAATGAGGGTGTAGAACAGCCACACATATAAAAACAAGAAGGAAAACTTATATTCTTCTGTTTTATTATTATATTATTATATCTTAATAACTAATCTACTTTAGCTAAAGTCATAGATTTGATCTTTAATGCCAAATTATTTTCCTTGTGAACTCTGACGCAAAGTTCTAGCACATACATTACATTATAAGCACATCAACAATGTACTGGATGGCATCTTCTCACGTGGCATAATTCTTCTAAGAAGTTCACATTATTTCCATGCCTTTATCCTTAGGAACAGTAGTACTCTTTAAAAAAAATGTGACATAGGATATATCTTTTTACACAAAATGAGAAAGTAGAACAGAAAGTTATCTGCTGGGTAGCTTTTCCTTTTCTCCACTCAAGCCAGAATCAATGAACTGTCAAGTAACACTTGGCGTTCGGATTCAGGAAAGAAAGTAGATTTAAGGATTTAGGAAGCAGAGGAATTCTTGTAAAATTCATGCTTGAAGAATTTAATTTAGAATAAATGGAAAAAAAAGTAAAAAAGCACAGCCCAACCAAAAGACACAGGGATGAGAAAAGATTTAAACAGGAACTTCTAACCTTATAGACTTAGTCTTGAGGTTAGATGTCATTAATGAAATGATAGAACCCTGAGGACATTAGCCAGGAAAAATCTAAATAAGTACAAGGAAATAAAACATGTTTGGACATGGGGGAAATAAAATAATACTGACTGGAGGGTGGAAGCTGGGTAAAGGAGAGAGGGTTAGTCATGAAAAGTCTGAGTGATAATGGCCTGACTGTGTTAAAAGCAGTGTGTACATTATGGATACTGAAAAAGATAAGGAAACTCTTAGGGTAAAAGTGGGATGTAATTGCAGGACCAAAAACCAGAAGTGAGCTATGCATAAGAATCATTGCACCCTTACAAAGGGCCATCATTGGTACTCTAATGATGAACTGCTTAATAGAGCTCTTCTCCTCTATAGTCAACCTATATTTATTATAAAATAAATAGACTGTTCTCTGATCTTTGCTTCTTGCCTACTTAAAGTTGGTAAGTTACAAAGTGTTATGGTTTAGCTGATGCCCAGGTATGCACTAGATGCTCAAAAAATTCCTGTCATTTGATATCTAGGTTATGACAAAAGTTCCATAATAAAGTAAAATTATTCTTACTAACATGGTTTAAAAGGCTTCCTTACTTTAGGTGGGTAGAAAATTTTTAAGAAAAATCACCCAAAATGAAAAAGAGTATGCAGTTTATTCCAATTAAGGAAGCATTAAATATTAGCAGAGATCTCATAGATTTCAGAAGTAGTGCTTTATTTGACTCCACCTTTGTAAAGAGTGCTATGTATATTCTTAGAGACAGAAAGAGAAGATTATCTGTCCTGTAGGATACAAATCATGCTTACTCAGGAATGCTGTCTTAATAGTAAATCAGTAGAAATTACTGTCTAGAAGAAGAAATTATTCATTTTCAACAAGCTATCATTGCAGGTGAAAACATATTTATCTTATTAATATGTACAGTACAAGTGTAATTCACCTGACTGAAGTGTTTATATTGAGCCCAAGGCAAAATGGGTAGGTATCTTCATGGCTCCCTCTTTCTGTTTGGAATATCATTCCATGCCTTCTAAACTCTTTGGCGCACCAAACCTACCATCCCCTGCCCTAACCAACTCTGAGTATGTATTTCCACATTGAGGCCTGCCTTCAAGTCTGGTGGTACTCTGGTCCATTTGTACTTATTTTTTAAAAATTTTTTAATGTTTTATTTATTTTTGAGAGAGACAGCATGAGCAGGGGAGGGTCAGAGAGAGAGGGAGACACAGAATCTGAAGACAGGCTCCAGGCTCTGAGCTAGCTATCAGCACAGAGCCCGACGCGGGGCTCGAACCCACGAACCATGAGATCATGACCTGAGCCGAAGTTGGGATGCTTAACCGACTGAGCCACGCAGGTGCCCCGGTCCATTTTTACTTAAATACATAACTCCTACCTGTCTTTTCATATGTCTAGCCACTAAAGTGTGTCTCATGTCTGCCCTGGTTGGAAGGAAATCCCAGGTTATTCTGAACAGATCCAGGCTAAGCTGTTAAGACCTGATCATAAGAGCTACTGCCGCTCCTCTTAATATTTTGATCAGGGGATAATTCCTTAACTGAAAGGTGGAATTACAGCTCTCTGTGACAAACTAGTACAGGAAACTTTCTGTTGCACAACTTTATGAAAGAATATAGTATTTCACAGAGAGGGTATCTAGGGACCTGAGGGTACATCTCAAAGGGATATATATAGATATATAAATGAAGGCAGTGGTAGTTGTGTTTTGTATATAAAGCTATATTCTATAACCATTTGGAAAGTAAATACAATGGTCATTAGTTTATTCATTTATGTCCTGAAATTGTAGGTTTCTTTCTATATCTCCACTGGCAAACTTACTAATGCATTAATGAAAATAACTCAGAAGTATTTTCAAGACACACACCTGCCCTCCAAAGAAGTTATTATTATATAATACATGTTAAGGATGTAACAAGAGTAGAGACTCTATTATAATTCCATTTTTCATACATACCAGCACACCTGGCTATTAATTTTCATTCATTCATTCATTCATTCATTCATTCATTTAATCAACAGTGAGATCTCATTATGTCAGCATGTCCAATGCTGAGCTTGATGCTGAATATGGAGTTTTTTCTTCTAGAGCTCTTTTACAGGCTAAAGCTCCATTAAGGATTAAGATGTGTGTACGGGGTGGAGTATTCATACATAGGGAGATGAGGCCTATGTTAAATAGGTTTTTATATAAAGATATACAAAGGAGCAAGGAAATATTGGAAAAGGAAAGGGACAACATCTATTTCCTAAGATAATATCTGGATTAGAGTTTTATTCCAAAATCCAAATACAAATTTTTGGGAGAATGAATTTTGCCATGATTGATTAGAGAATTTCTAAATATTCTATCACCACAAACATTTTTCGGAGTGATCCAATGACAGTTTGTTTAGTTAAGGCTGTCCTAAGTACCCTGTTTATGCTTTGCATCATATAAGGTATCCCGTTCAATGTAATACTATTATGTGCTGTCGACATTTTATATACAGGTGCAAAAATATTATTTCTTTTGGCTTTAGAGAAGAGACTGAGGGAGATGCCGAAGGTGGGTAATAGGACAGTCAGGGTAAATTGGCAGCCAGTCAGATGAGTAAAGTAAATTCTAGAAGAGGAAAAGATAAAGAGTGATTTCTCAAGTGTAAGTTAAGTCCAAGCTGAAACTCAAGAGAAAAGACCAATAGGATTTATATGTAATGACAAGTGATAAGTGATCACCATAATGCTTTTCCTGGAATAGAGTCCTGCTAATCTCCCCTCTCTCACACCAACTGCTGTGGCTCTTCTAATGCTCTTTGAAATGGTATGTGTGTAAGCACAAGCAACTGTATGGTCAAGAAAGATTTTTTTTTCTTATTTCTGTATTTAAAAAACCAAAATGACTTTTGGTTAGTCGTTTTTAATATATGGAAAGAAGAATGTTTATGCTTTTACTGTTATTTTCATTTATGATTCAACAAATGGATTGAATGTGGATAGATTTGTTTTTGGTGGGGGACTGGGATGGGGTACCTTGATAATAAGATAAGGTGCAAACCACCTTATCTCTGGCTCAGAAAAATGTGCCTCTTGAGAGAAACATCCATTTCATTACAGATTTTATAAATGCCTTAAAACAACAACAAAAATATGAATTTAACTGCTAACCTTCTGCTTGCTCACTTTGAGGTCTCTTCCAGAGTCAAGAGAGGAACAGTAAATGAATATTTAACCAAACTGTTCTGAACAAATGCTTTCCTCATATCCATAGTCCCAGGACACAGTTGCTGCTTTGCTGACCTCTCTCTTACTATCTGACAAGTTATGGCACGTCAAATATATTTGACTGTGACCATATTTCCTGTCTTTCTCCCTTTCCTTTATTCTATACTATTAAGCAATCAGATTTAGTCATTCAAGAGTCAGCTCAAATGTTACCTGCAGTGTGAAACCTCTTTGATACCTCCCTCCCTAGTCAGAATCCGTTTCTCCTTCCTAAGAATTCCCATAATAATTTGTTTATACTTCACTTCTTTCTACCCCTGACACCTTCCCACCCCCAACAGCTAGAAGGGAGAGATGTTCCCTTATTCTATTTTTCCATCCCAAGAGCCTAGAAGGGGGAGTGAGAGGTTGAAGGAGGAACTAAGAGAAAGAGGTCTAAAAAGCACATATTTAGTGATAGCTCGGATATATTGAGCGCCCATCCATGCCAAAATATTTTTAAGTATTTTACATATTCATTTCATATAATCAAACAATTGCTAGCTAGTGCCAATGGTACATTACATATACCATTGTTTTCATTCCTTACAGAAACTCCTTAAATTGTAGTTATTAATATTACCATTTTACAAGCAATGAAAGGAAGGCTCAGAGAGGTTAAATAATCTGCCCAATGTCAACCAACCAGCAAATTAGAGAAGGGATATGAAGCCTAGTTGGATGAATTCCAAAGTCCGTGACCTAAATAGCCATGAAACACAATTAATTTGTGGAGACCGAAGGACTCTGGCAGATGTAATCTAACTGTTAACAATATATACTCTTAGGACAGATGATGACGGTAGCAGGCCTTCAGCTAGTTTGGAGACTGGAGAGATAAACTGCAGTCATGAGAAAAATTAGAGAAGATGCTGCAAAGGCAGCGACAAGATGGAAAAGTTATTCCCATGTGTGATAATAGATAACAACCCTGGGCTTATGGAATATGACTCAGAGTTCATTTTGGTACAAAGCTTAGTTTCAGACCAGATATAATTTCACTTTCTCTAGGCATCAATCAGAACAGTGGTTAACTTGAGATATGGGCCCATTTTCATGTGGACCTGTAGCTATAAGACAGTACCAGAATCTCTAGGGCCAGCTTGTGGGAGTCCTCTGGGCTTCACTAAGCCAAAGGAAGTCTTCCAGGTGAGGGTCATTGGTAGCCTGGACTCTCCGAATCCTGCTAATAACTGGCCACACTAAAAATGCACCCTCCACGGACAGTGTTTATTCAAAGATCACTAGAAAGTCGTACATATTGAGTCACATTCTGAATCGCCTCCAGCTCCTTCCCAGGAGATAGAGAAATAGAGCTGGCAATCATGAAGGGACCTTCTAGAGTGGAAGATGCCAGTGTCTTTGAAGTGAGAAGACACACTGCTGTCAGGGGAAGAGTTAGTTCGGATGTCTGTTGGTGTGTGACACACCAGTCTGAGTTGCTAATCATGCAGGTATTCTTCGAATAGTGGTTCATACCTCTAAGGTTTTCCTGTCACATAACAACTATAATGCAATGACAAATGAAACAACAGCAACAGCAACAGCAGTGACAATGACAGTACGGAACAGTTACCAGGGACTCTTATGTACTTTACTTCTATTAACTCCTATACTAAAGACACACAGAGAGAGATGTGTATATCGATATAGACGTAAGCCATATATAACTCCAACTCATATTAATTCTCACATATAACCTATGACCAAATCATCCAATTATCAGACAGAATCCAGAAAGCCTCAACACTAGAGTCCACACATTCCAGGTTTGTGGATACTTATGTCTGTAACCATGTGACAAAACTTAGTGTAAGAATGGAAGCAAAATTTTTAGAATTTTTCTAACATTAGACTAGGGCAGAAATGAGTTCAACTTAGAGAATAGCATTCCACATGTGGGAATTTGAGATCATAAAATCTGAGATTTTTCTTTAACCAAAAGTAAATTTTGAGGGAAATTATTGGCAGAGAGATACCAGGTTATAGTAATCACTTTATGCTAGAAGGATACTTGGGAAGACTTAAAAATTAAGAAAAGAAATTTTAATAAATAGATGTTTATGGATAGGAAATAAATTGTTCCAATTATTTGACAAGCACGAAGAGTGTTCTGGCAGCTAAATAAAATGTTTTACTGGCCTCTTACAATTTACCAACCATTATGTCTTCTACTTAATGTCACCCACTTCCATCTATACAAAATATGGTTTGATTCACATCTAGGTAGGAAAACATGTCCCCGCGATTCAGACACAAAAGACCCTATGGTCTAGGATATGTCTCAGGGGAAATGAGGTACCATTTGCATGCTGCATTGGCAAGGTTTCTTTGCAATCCCACAAAATATTTGTGCTAATGGTAGTCTTCTATTCTTTTTTTAAGATTTTTAAAGTTTATTTATTTATATATAGAGAGAGTGTGAGCTGGGGAGGGGCAGAAAGAGAGGGAGAGAGAGAGAATTCCAAGCAGGTTCTGAACTGTAAGCAGAGCCCAATTTGGGGCTCGAACACACGAACCATGAGACCATGACTTGAGCCAAAATCACGAGTCCAATGATTAACCAACTAAGCCACCCAGACATCCCTAGTGATGGTCTTTAATTTCTCTATCTATACGCAATCAAATATATCTTATGTTCTCACTCTCACTTTCAAAATATCTACTCAGCCATCTCCTAATGGCATATCTACTTCATGCCTATAAAAGTCTTAAAAAAATTCTTGTCACCACTTACATATTCTAAAGTCAGTCTCATTCTTTAGACATACTTTCTAGTCTATGTATATCTACTTACAGTTTGGCCTCTGAAGCACCTCTTGCTGAATAGTCTTTGAGAGAAAAATCTAATAAGGTAATGCTGAGATGAAGTTAGACTATGAGCTGGTGTGTATAAATGTTATGTCTTCCTGCTTTACCAAAACTCTAAATACAGACAAGCCTTGAGAAGTAAGAAGGCAGTACTAGAAATATATTGACACCTGGTTGCATAACACATAAGAAATTCTCATCTACGTATTCCTTACATCAACATCTTAAGTTTGTCCTATTTTCTGTGTGTATATATTTATTTATATGATATATATATAAATATATATGATATATATGTATACATATGTATATACCCCTATGTATACACATACCTATACTTACATGTTTATGTGGATGTACATGTGTTTGTGTACATGTTATACTTACATGTTTGTATGCATGTACATCTCTATTTTTTTCAGCTTACAAAATGGAATCCAATTTGCAAATGTCTAGAAATTGCTAAAGAAGTAAGGAATAATTTCACTGATTACAATCCATGATTTAAAATAAAAATGACTTCCGTAAGAAGGAAATATCTCAAAGGGCGACCTGGGAAGATGCCACAACTCTACAATGATATTTTTAGGTGTTATATATTATTTGGAGGAAAAAAAGATCTTCAGTGTCTGAATTCACAATGGCAACCTGTCTTCCTATATGTATAATAATTCAAGAAGTGTAGGATATCAAATGAATTCAAGGACTAGGGGATTGGGTTGACAGCTGTCATTTCCAGTTGTTTCAACCAAAACCCTATTTAAATCCCCCAATGTAGCTTAGCTTTTCCACATTCTAGTTTTTAATTTGTAAATCGGGATTTAAAGTGTTTAACCTCTTTGGAGCATATTTAACAATTTCCAGTGACATTAGATCACAGTAATTAGTATTTGTAAAGAGATTTAGGATTCTGGATGAAAGCAGTTATAAAAGTGCAGAATACTAGCATGTCTGTACATCATGAGAAAATTTTAATCAAAACAGAAATAGAACAATGCAGTAACCTAAGATAAATCAAAGAATCAGGTACATTAAGACTTCACCTTAACAACAATAGTGTTTTTTCTGTGGTTTTCAAGCAGAGTTTATTTTAGCAAATATACAAAAAATGTCAAATATATTAAGTCAACATTTTTGTAGATAGATACATGTGGGTTTTTTCTTTTCTCTTCCCTGAAAGATGGGATTAGGCAAAGCAGCAGTAGCTGTCGGAAGCTCAAACTCCCTACCTCCCAGAATGGGTACTTGTAATTAAAAGCTTAGCTCACCTTATCCTTCCAGTTTCCCAGGCGAAAAGTCAAAGCCTGCATTTAATTGCATATATATGTGTGCATGTTTCTAAACCCAAAGCTCCAAAGAGAGTCAATATTTAGGAGGCAAGAAGGCTATGCACAGACAGATATTTGACACAGAATCAAAAATAAAGAAAAACAGAGAAAACGGGATGATGAGACAACAGAAGTATGGCACTTTTGGTTTGTTACCAGCTAGAATGGGGAGTGCTTGTTGTTTGGCATTTCTATTTAGATAAGCAGCAAGAACAAACCTTAACAACCCAGCAAGAACAAAGCGACCCAAGTATGCTCTATTGCCTGAAGATTTGCCATAAGCATTTTTCAATTTTTGGTTGGTATATTTAAGCAGAATGCTGTCAGAACTGGGATTAGAATGTGGCAGAATCATTCTGTTGAGGGAAAACCAGCACCAAGTATGACCACTGGAGCCCATCTGTGGCATGATAGTAAGGCTGGGTGAATTACGGGGAGGATGGTAATTCAGGGATCGATACTCTGACCAACCTAACAGGAAGAAAAAAGGTGCAAATCTCAAGAACTCTGGGCCAGAGGCCAAAGTATTTTTTTAAACAGGAAAAAAAAAAGACAATAAGATAAGAGTTTCCAATCGTAGCTAGTAAGTAAGGGCTAGATGGTAGGAGTATGGTAGTAATGATCATAGGGGGACTAAAGATTAAGTAGAGAACATCCAGTCTTTGGGAAGGTTGGATATAGAATCTCAAATACTCACTGGGAAATAAGGAATATTTTAACTGGATATAAAGACCATATCATGATCAGCAACAGCAAACTGGACTCAGTGATGAGACCTGCTATGGGTTGGAAGACAAAGCCTGAGGATTATAGATCCAAAAGGAAGTTAAGGGTTATCTGGATTCACAGTGCCCACCACACAGTAGGTTCTTAATAAGCTACTGCCTGATAAGAATGAATGCATATTCCTTGTACAAATGGAGTAACCTACTCCCAGACCAGGAAAGCGACCTGCCAAAGTTAAAATGTTAGTGCGTCATCAGAGTTAGAATCCAGCTCTCTCCAAAGCCTGCAACATTTAACACTATACTCTGCTACCTAACACTGGGGAGCAATATGGAGATTTTCTGTTGCTGAGGTCAATGGGAATCAGCAAGCCCAGGCAGGCTTTTATGAACTGAAGCTAAAACTTTATGAAAAACAGAATAGTCACCTTTTGTATCAAGATGGTTGTGACAAATGCTATTGTCATTACTATTTGTATGCCAATGGGGTTTTCGACAGTGTGGTTTTCAAAATGATGCTATTCGAGAGCCTAAACTAGTGAAAAAGCATAGAGTTTTAAAAACGTTAGTAACTAAGGGGTCACTGAGGTGGAATGTGCCTGTGGGGACCAGAGTTACAGAGCACTAATTCCGTACTGGAATAAGCGAACAGCCTAAATTGGCCTTACAAGTTGGATATTTTAATTTCCTTTCTGGCTTCTCTGAGTTCCTATGATCCTTAGAGGTCTGGCCCAATTGACCTCTGGCAAAACTGCTGAAGTAAGTAACCTATTTCCCCTCTCAGGGTCTCAACCCTCATCCAAACATTCATCTTGCTGAGGCTTCTGCTCAACTATAGCAACTAATTTCTCTAAGGTATTTGCTGATAAAACTGCGGTATTATCTTTCAGCAGGTCTTCCTTCCTTCCTTCCTTCCTTCCTTCCTTCCTTCTTTTGAAACAGTATGTGCTTAATATGTCACAGTCTTGTTTTTGTTTTTTTAAGAGAGAGCACACACATAAGCAGGGGAGGGGCAGAGAGAGAGGGAGACACAGAATCCAAAGCAGGCTCCAGGTTTCGAGCTGTGAGCACAGAGGGTGACACAGGGCCCGAACCCACGAACCTGAGACCATGACCTGAGCAGAAGTTGGATGCTTAACTGACTGAGCTACCCAGGCACGCCTGTCACAGTCTTTTAATAGGCAGGAAAATAAATCTATAATTGAGAAAACTCAGTCATAGACAGAATGAGTGAATACCAAAAAAAAAAAAAATGAGGAGCAGTATAATGTTTTAATTGCTACTCAAATCACACAATAAAGCAAAATCTCACTATAGCTTAGCCCTAGAAACTATGAAGGACTAAAAAGGTAGCCCATATTACATGCCCCAATAGATATGATTTAGTTTTTTGGGGGGCTGGGGGAAAGATGAGCAAACTCTCATTGGACTTAACTACAGAAAAAAATGAAGGAAAGCTGTTCTGCTAAATTGGCAAATGAGACAGAGACATTCTTTTCTTCATAGTCCCACGATTTGGGCTGCAAAGCAACTTGGTAATATGCTCTAAACTGAAAACCTCACTTATCCCTTTGTGAAATTTTACATGGCTTTACAGAAAGCAATTTCTTTCTTTTAATAACAATTCTCATCATAAATTGTGCCTCAAATCCCAGTTTTCTATATCATTTCAGAAGTTCCTTCTTCAGAAAATCATCTTTGTTATTATGTTCTCTCATCCTCTGCTAAGAACTAGGAGATCTTGTCTCTGAATAGTTTGCTCAGCAATCTCTAGTATATCCTCTCCTGCACAGGGACACACTATTTCTCTACTTCCAGGAAACATAAGACCATGGGCTTATTGATTTATAGGTTGTTTAACTGGTGTCTCCTAGCAACTGTTTAAGATACAGAGAGGAAGAGTTTTTCAAGTCATAGAATCCCTTAGAACACAATAACATAGAACTTTAAATTCTTTTAGCAAATAAAAAGGAAACAACATCAAACATTAGAAAGATGTCGAAGGAAACAGAAAACGAGACTAGGGACAGAATGTCTTCCTCACCTAAGCTCTGTGTGGATTTATATCTTTTTGTTGTACTTGTGCGGTGATGGCTATATTATATGGAAACATGGCTATTCCTCTGATGTCTGTGTAGAACCAGGGCACTGAATGATAGGTGAGGTCAGGGAAGAAATTGTCAGCTGTCGGCGAGGAGGCTTGAATTTAATTAATAATACGTGTTGGCCTCTCTTGAACTATACTTTAGAGAGTCTAGGTACATAAAAATATAGTGTCAGGTGCTGGATACTAAGATGCTGGATACTAAGAAACAGTCAGGAAATAACAAACTTTTATGAAGAAATCAGCAATAACCCAAGAAAGTAAGATATGGTTTTTCAAATCAGATGATCTCCAACAAAGATTCTCAGATTATGCTTTTTGGCCCATATATGGACACCAATGAACCCATGAATTTTATTAATTATATACAGACATGTTACGTGAGCATTTATGTGTAGTTTAATCAGTAAAAGAATCTGTCATTTACATTAGATTCTCAAATGTCTATAAAAGCACAACGAGAAGACATGTATCTTCTGTTGACTTTCCTTTACTAGTATGTTGCTTGAATATACTGGACTTGTCTCAGCTATGGTAGGAGTATTAAGTGAAGGGTTATTTATCCAGGCTAAGACCAGGGTATTTACAGAGAATTCAAGTCTTACAGGCACTTTTGAGATAGTGGCATCATTACTAAGAAAATCCGTGGAGAAAGTGGCCTGCAGAGACAAAGTGGTATTGCATGGTTCAGCTCCTTTTTCTCCCCCTTAATTGTTATTATTAGAGTATAGTTGACATACAGTATTATAGTGGTTTCAGTTGCACAACATAGTGATTTGACAACTCTATACATTGCACAATATTCACCAAGATAAGTATATTACCGTCTGTCACCATACAACATTATTACATTATATTTCACTATACTTCCTAGGCTGTACTTTTCATCTCTGTGATTTTTAGAATAAATGAATTCAAGGGCGCCTGGGTGGCTCAGTCGATTAAGCGGCTGACTTCAGCTCAGGTCATGATCTCACGGTTCGTGGGTTCAAGCCCCGCTTCGGGCTCTGTGCTGACAGCTCAGAGCCTGGAGCCTGCTTCAGATTCTGTGTCTCCCTCTCTTTCTGCCCCTCCCCCGCTCACACTCTGTGTGAGTTAACATAAATAAATGTTAAAAAAAAAAATTGAGAATAGATGAATTCAGTAAAGTTGCAGGAGAAAAAATTAATATACCCAAACCTGTTGCATTTCTATGCACTAGTAACAAAGTAGCAGAAAGAGCAATTAAGAAAGCAATCCTGTTAACAATTGCACCGAAAAGAATAACACACGTAGGGATAAATTTAACCAAAAAATCCAGCTCTTTTTTTCTCAGTAATTAAGAATATCAACGGCATGGGCCGTAAATTTTGAGTGTTCCTTTTACCCCAAAAGAGTGTTGTTGTTTTTTTTCCTGATAAGGACCAAGAAGATTTCTATAAAAATGACATCCAATGCACTAGATGCAAATGTTATGCAAATGAAAGGCCTATCGGCACCTGCTATTTTCTTTTAGCAGAGATCACAGATTTTAAATAATAGATCTGAACTATAAATATACTAAACTATCATTCTACTTCCATGAAGAGATGGTAATGAAAGGCAAACTTCCAGCACCATTTGCTGGGCCATCAAGGAAGTACACGTACTAGCCTGTCTCAGTTTACTCAAGTGTATATATTGTAGCTGCCCTGCCTACTTCACAGGAGAGTCATGAGGGTCACAAGGGCCAAGTGATTCAATGAATATGAAAGCATTTTACAAACAGCAAAGAGTGTTTCATTATTGCCATGCGTATATGTCAGCACCTGGATCTACTAAGCATTGCCCTCGTGGAAAGGAAAAATGGCTCAAACATCAGACAGTCTGGAAAAATACATCCTAATTCAAACTTTGTACTCTCTTATACTCAACAATTCAACTAAGAATGTAATCCAAAATTATATAACAAAATATAATCAGATTAATATCAAAATTGTATTTTTAAGGTTCACAAGTGTTGTTTACAAGAATGTAAAAATTGAAATAACCAACATGCTCATTAATAAAGAAGTGATCAAACATAATAATTTTAATGTAAAATGTAGCCATTAAAAATAATTATGTAGGTCTATTCTTGTTGACATAGAAATCTCTCCATCATAGAATTATTGAAAAAGGAGAGAGTAAAATGTGTTAGAGCATATAATTCAGTTTTCTTCCATATTAGCAAAGAAAAATATTGAAATGCTATATAAATCGTAAGTCAAAAGTGGATGTCTGAGAAGAGGGGTCTTATAAGAAAGTATTTTATCTTTTCTTTCCCTCATATCTAATCCATACTAGTATAATACATGGATGGATTGTCACCGGGAAAAATGAATGAAGCTATTTTCATTTTGTATTTTGTATTTTGTATTGTTTAATGTTTTTAACTTTTTCCCTGGATTATGCATTTACATTTTTTAAGTTTATTTTATTTTTTGGTAACCTCTATACCCAACATGGGTCTTGTCAAATTTCCAGAAGCCAAATAGACATTTTTCCTTCTCTCTTTCCTCTCTCTTTTCTGCCTACTCACTTTTCTAAATCCAGGCAAATTCTCCTTATAACTTCATATCAAAGGAAAGAAAGACTGTTTGCTGGAAAGATTGGAGAGCCATATACAGGTGACCTTTGAATAACACAGGAGTTAGGGATGGCAATCCCCACACACACACACACAACTGTTGACTAGATGCCTTACTGATAACATAAACAGTTGATTAACACATTTTCTCATGTATTATATATTATACTCTTACAATAATCCCTTTTTCTCATTTTTATTCTCTTTCCTTTCCTTTCCTTTTCTTTTTCTTTCTTTCTTTCTTTCTTTCTTTCTTTCTTTCTTTCTTTCATTCTTAATATTTCAGGCTACACAGTTTGTCTACAAGTTTGTTCAAATTGTTGCAAATATCCAAAAGAAATCCCCAATACATTTATCAAAAAACATCTGCATAGAAGTGAACCCATACAGTCCAAATCTGTGCTGTTCCAGGGTCAAGTGTATTAGCAAGTTTCTATTGTTTTAGACTTGAATTCCAGTTCCTACCATATCAATGGAGACAGTTCGGAGGAAAGAAGTTACATGTTTTGAGCCCTGAAAATGTGCCAGCTCTTTTAATGTAAATTACTTTTACTAAAGTTCAAAATTACCCTAAGAAGTAGCTCCTTTTTTTTCTTATTTTTTTTTTCTGATATTAAAACCAACGGACAATGAATAACTTGTGCAAGGTCACCTGAATCCTATATGGCATAATCATTCCTGATCTTAGAACTGTATGACTCCAAAGCCAAGGAGCTTGCATCCTTAATTCAATTAACCTTATTGTCTACAATATGCCCATCACAACATTAGGTACAGAGACTATATAGTCATGGTCTTTGCTTTGGACCTCACAGACTAAGAGGAGACTCTGTGAAGATAATGAGATGACACAATGATTTAGCCAGCATCTTCACACAATTTTCTATAGTAATATGGGAGTAACAGTATTTAGGTTGTTGTCAGATATTTATTTTACAAACACAAACTCAGAAAACAAAAACTAAAACAAAACTCCTCTGAGATCACAAATCTGGCCTGTGGGTTGGGAGGCCCTAAATTGATTATCTTTTGTCTTCAGCTCTATTCCTAGGTAGCATACCCACTCTCTATATTTCTATGCTATTTGTGAGTAATACACAAATTACTAAGTGCATGTAATCTCTGAGTTTATGAACAGTTTTATATTACATATGCAGATTGCATTGTACTGATTTGGTGTTCAAGGTAAATGTTGACAACTGTTATTAATATTCACTTACCTAGCTAAATTTACAAGTTGGTTTGAAACACATGGTAATTTATTTTAAAGGAGCAACTTTTAAATAGGGAAGATTTGAAAATCTAAAGAATGTTTTTTAATTCCTTGAGGAGTTAAAGGAAATAAACATTAAAAGAAATAAAAGAAGTAAGCATATTAACAATCAATTAAAATATATATACAGTTTTCAGGCAGGATCATAGCAATATGGATTATGTTCACTACTGAATTATAGATTTGTCATACGATGTCTTCATTACAAGTCTATAGCTTGAATTTCTCAATGTTCATTCATGACATTCCAGAAAACTGTGATTTATTTACATATGGCTTCTTAAACAATAGAGTAAAATATAAGAAATGAATATTTGTGTCATATTTAGCTAGCTTTTATGTATGGTGCTAATTTCTTTCTTTTAGTCCTGTGGTAGCATTTTGCATTTTGTACCTGCTATGTTAGCAAACGTGATGAGAAGATAGGAGATTTTCAAATGAGAGAAGGATATCCATTCCCATCCCTATAAAAATGAACAACTACATATGGAAGAGTAATAAAATGAAAGCCTAGAGGTACTTAGCATTTTCTCTTTTGAAAGGCTTAATGTACAGAGGCAAAATACAAATGAAGATGGGGACCTGAGTACACCCTCCCCTCCGGCATTTGCGGCTGCCCCACACACATCTGCCTGTCATGTTGGCCAGGGGTCCCTATTGTGAAGCTCTGGATTGAATATTAATGGTGCTTAAAACTCAACTCTATTTCCTTCTTTCTTCCTTCTCAGTTGTGAATACATTAGCATCTCTGGTTGAATGAGTACCTAGCAGCAACCTCACAATATATCTAAGGTAAAACATAAAACAAAAAAGCTACTTTTGAATGCCAAGTCAACAACACTGTTCAAATGGATGGAATGTCAGTAATTGCACCTAAAAATACTATTCACTATTTTATTTCTCCTTAAAAGGTGGTGTCTGAAAGCTGCTGACTTTGGCTTAGACTTCTACCACTCACTGAGGGCAGCATGGAGCCTGACATAGGAATCAACACAGACCTCAAAAGCACCCAAAAGGGCAAGAGAGCTTCACAGCTGCTGTAAGATAAACTCTCTACTTACTTAACAGTAACTTCGTGAACCCAAATTACTTGAGTGACGTCTCTAACTGCTCAGTGTCAGTACATTGTCAAAATAACTGGTAACACTTGATATCTTTTTAATTTGCAGCTTTCTAGTACTATTTGGGAATGGGAATGCTTTTAATATTAGGCAGCCTTCTCCCCATGACAAACCAGTTTTAATTTCATGCAAGGAGCGTGCAAAGCATGCACAGGGGAAACATGCAGTTTGGTGCTCACAGGCCAGGAAGGAACATCCCACAGGATGGCATTTTAATCACCGCTCTCCAATTCAGGGTTCTATGAGGCTTGTGACTTTCCAAGTCCAGACCAGCTGTTCAACTGTACAACTTTTACAAAGGTAGAAAGGAAAGAGGGGTACGGGCTACAGAATGATTTATTGGAGTTGTAATGCTAGGACAGCACAAAACCCCCATAAATATTCTTCTTAATGTTTTACTTTAGATGACAGCCTTCAAGTGATATATCATCTGACAATTTTCAAGATGGCTATATAAACACATTCTCTGCTGCAGCCTAATATATGATGAAGTCTCTGCAGGCTAATGTATGGAGCCAGAGTGTGTTCTCGTGTGCATAGTCCTGATAATTGAGATTTCTATACCTAAAAAAATCTATCCTGACTTTGCACAGTGGGTTTCTTTTTAACATCTCAAAAAAAAAAGTCAAAGCAAAAGCAAAAAAAAAAAAAAAAAAAACAGTCAAGAGTAGTACCACACATGTGTTTCCATTATTTCCCAACCTATCCTGAGTATCTGTAAATTTTTGCATAAGCCGAACCCAGAGCATTAGAATCTCTTTACTCATCTTTATGGAACCCTATACCAAAGCTAAAGTTTTAACAGTACCTTTCAAACTAGAAGCTTAAAATTAGACAGATGATTATTTTTTTCTTGGGAAGGCAGCCATCAAAGACACTAAAAGTATAATAATCCTGCAGGAAGACTCCTCATATCCACTGAAATGAAATACTATAATGCAAACATATATTTATTATTTTGTTTTCAAAAATTGTCCAGGGGCACCACGGGGGTGGATCAGTCAGTTAAGCATCAGATTCTTGACTTTGGCTCAGGTTGTGATCTCACTGTGCCTGAGATCGAGCCAAGATTTAGGGTCTACGCTGACAGCATGGAGCCTGCTTGGGATTCTCTCTCCGTCTTTCAAAAATAAATAAATACACTAAAAAAATTTTTTTTAAATAACAAATGGCCAGAATTTGACACTCTGCATAACTTCAGCCTGAGCCAATGCTGTACCTTGCAGCAGAGGAGTGGGGAGGAGGAAGCTATCTAGAAACACAGAAATCTAGGCTCTGAGGAGTTACCCTAGGGTAGATGTGATAACTCCAAGGGAGAAGAGCTGAAGACCAAATTGCTAGATCCAAAATAACACAGTGAATCCTCTAGGTTTAGTCTTGGTTTTCCAAAAGGTCTCATTTAGAGAAATAGAAACAAGGGAGGCCATGGAAGGATTGGCTTGATATCCAGAAGTAGGTGAAGGTACTGAGCCCTGCTGTCATGCAGTGCCACCACGGTTCAAGCAGGACAGTGTGACTGAAGATGCTGGGAATAGGATGTAGACCCTGAAGGAAGATATCTAGCCCCTAGGGGGCTAGAGGCCTACACAGTTGGGCATGGGCTTAGGGTTTGTTTCAAGGGGCTCAGAAGGGCAGGCAGCTCAGTAGAATGGAATGGAAATGCACGGGGAAGGGGAGGGGTGGTGATTTGAGAAAGAAAGCTCAGCTTGGTGCTGATGCAGTCCTTGGGAGAAAAGGGACACCTGGCATAGGGCTACAGACTAATTTTCTTATTCCTGCTGGTAGAGAATTAGTTTCTAATATACCACCAGGCCTGAATCTTAATGATTCAGGAATTAGGCAAAGCTGAGCAATCTGTTGGGAGCTCTTCAGTAGCCACAGCTGGGAGTACAGTGGCAGAAACTGACAAAGAAGTCCATACATAGCGGGGATCTTTTTTTATTTTAGGAAATTTAAAATAAATGGGAGAATCCATTTAAAGGGACACATTTGATGCTTCAAGAATACACAACGCTTAACTATTTCGAGGAAGAGAATCTGTCAGAGTGATTTTTTTGTCAGTTGCAAATATATAAGCCACATGTCCAAGAATTATTCTGTAGGGTGCATTCAGTCTGCTCTGACCATGCTTTTAAATAAAATCTGTTTCTAGGTAAAGTCTCCATGCAAGTCCTCAGTTCTGTTTACAGTATCAGAAGAAATGCAGTATTATGGCTACTTCCTCACTGATAAAAGAACTTGAAAGAAGAGGGTTGTAGAAGTATCAATAAGATGATCTTTAAGGTCACTTGTAACTCCAACATTCAATGATTCTATCACTCATTCATTCATGTAGTGCATTGGCAGTACCAGAAGCTGCATCTCTAAGAAAAGTAGTCTTCCATCTGCACAAGGACTATTTGGAGCGAAGGAAAATCTTCGATGCTTATTTGCTTTGAGCGTGGTTAGCCAGTACCGAGGAGCCTGCAATCTTCCTATCCTCCACTAACCCAAACTGTCCATTTGTCAAGGAGATGGTAGTTTACTGAAAAGAAGAAAAACTGCTCTAAAACCAAATCAGATGAATTCTGTAGTAATGCATACTCATTAAATCAGAATCTCTCCTGGAAAGGCAGAAGTTGGAAAGCCTGGGGTAGAGCAACTGAGCCTGATATAGTCACAAAGCTTCCAGTCTCATCTATAGAGTACAAATGCACATAGCATCATTTCCCTTCATGAAGATAAACCCAGTTTTCCAAATGTCTTTGAAGGAAAAAAAAAAAACAACTTTTCTAGCAACAGAGCTGACAAAAACTACATAGGCACTGCTGATTTTTATTTACTGGATCAATTAAGTATTCTTTTAGAAATTCTTTAATGTCCTGTGACTACTTTGATAGATGTTTTTCATCTTATGTAGTTTTAACTCAACTACGATTGATGGAACAAAAGAGATTAAAAGTAGAGGAAAGTGGAAAAAAAGGGTGGGGGCACCTGCGTGGCTCAGTCAGTTAAGCATCCGGCTCTTCGTGATCATGGTATCTCCCCTGCCAGGTAAGTATAGCATCCAGCTCTTGATCTTGGCTCAGGTCATGATCTCATGATCTCATTGGGCTCTGCATTGAGCTCTGCACCAACAGCCTTGGAGCCTTTTGGGGATTCTGTTTCTCTCTCTCTCTCTTTCTGCCCCTCCCCCGCTTGCTCTCTCTTTCTCAAAATAAAGATAAAAATTTAAAAAATACAATATAATACAATAAAGGAAAGTAACAGTATCTGCTCTCATGGTACTTACCATCTTTATCTGTACTGTTCAGTACACTAGTCACTAGCCACATGTGGCTACGGAGTGAGCACTTGAAAGGCAGCAGATATATACGGAGATTTTATATAAAGTTCAATACACATGAGGTTTCAAATATTTGGTACAATAAAAGCAGAATGGAAACATTCATTAATTTTTATGTGAATTATATGCTGAATGATAAATATTTTGTATACATTGGGTTAAATAAAACATATTGAAATTAATTATGTCCTTACACCCTAATGTAACTGCTATGGGCTTTGGATGATAACAATATATCAATGTAGGTTCATTAATTATAATAACAAATGTGCCACTCGAATAGGGGAGTTGATAACAGGGAGGCTATGCATGTTTGGGGGCAGGGGATATATGTGCAATCTCTGTACATTCTGCTCAATCTTCCCGTGAATCCAAAACTGTTTAAAAAACATTTTTTTTAGCATTTATTTAGTTTTCAGAGACAGAGACAGATCATGAGCAGGGAAGGGGCAGAGAGAGAGAGGGACACACAGAATCAGAAGCAGGCTCCAGGCTCTGAGCTGCCAGCACAGAGCCCAATGCGGAGCTCGAACCCACAAACTGTGAGATCATGACCTGAGCCACCGAGGCACCCCAATCCAAAACTCTTTTTAAAAAGTAAACTGCATTTTTTCAAAAAGAAAAAAAATCTTTTTTTTTTTTTTTTTTTTTAGAATTTTTTAACCTGGCTACTAGAAAATTTAAAATTACATAGATGTTATTTTAGACAATGGAAATACAAGCAATTAGCAAACATTGACAGGAATCCAGGAAACACTTTATAGGCCAGTTTAGAAGCAGATATACATAATACATATTGAATGCCAGGCTAAATTTGTCCTTCATTTTAAAGTTAATGGAGGATAACAGGAAATCATAAAAGATTTTTGAGAAGCAACATAACTGGTGATGTTTATGAAAAAAAAAAAGTAAGTAGCAGGAAGAGTGGTCCAAGATGGCATTGCAGGAAGATTCTGAACTCCCATGGACACACCGAATCTATAGCTACATATGGATCATCTCTCTCTGGAATAGATCTGAAAACTGGATGAACAGGTTCTCCATAACAGGAAAAAAAAATCATACCTAGAGGAGTAGGAGGAGTAGGAGAGACAGACATAGTCTTACCAAAATCTCCAACCCTCGTACAGTGACACAGAAAGGTAGGGATCTCACCAGTCTGGAGAGTTTCCTGGAGGAGCAAGAGTGAATGCCCCACATCAGGAATCCCAACCCTTGGGCTCTGCACCAGAGAGATGAGCTTCCTGGCTTAGAAAAAACAATGGAGCTGATGGCCAAAGTGCTATAAAAAAAATTGAGATTCTACTTTAAAGGACTTGAATGCTATCTCACTTGACCTGGGATACAGCACCAATTAGAAAAGCACCTGGAATGTATGCAAAGGAGATTCATTTGTTAGTTTGGGGGCATCTGCTGGAGGGGCAGGGGAAACAAGTGAGGCTCTCTGGAGATGAGATGCTGGCAGATGACACTTGTGCACTTTCCACCTACAATTAGCACAGACAGACATGCGTGGCATGGCACCCTCCCACTCACTCCCTTGCATGTGAATGGTCACGGCATTTTCCCACTCCCCTGGTCAAGTCAGTAAGCAAGAGCGGTTTTAAACTCCCCAGCACCCTATCTGGAGCCAGCAAGTACAGGTTGTCACAGCATTTTCCCTCTCCAACCTGGTCTGCTGGGCATGAATACACAGAGCACTCTCCTATAGTATCTCTGAAGACCATGGGTACACTCAGACCAGACATTTTCTGGCCTGCTGCTTTTCACAAGCCAATGAGTGTGTCCTGTCCTCTACATTCTATGGTGGTCCTGCTAAAGACAGTAGGTCTATGAAAACCACTTAGGGGAATGCCCCCTTATTTGCCTGGCCGTGGTGGCCAAAGGGGCTGGTGGTACTGAGCTCCAAGGAACTATAATAAACAGAAAGATAGTTCTTGACAGGCCAACACTCCCAGGGCACTCCACAGACAGCAGACAGATGCACCCCTAGTCTTCTGTGAAAAAGGCCTATTTACTCATCATACAGCTTCAGCCTGAGGGACAGGTTTCAAGTTTTCTACACATCTAGAGGCTATGGAGGCACCCCTAGGGAATGTAATCATGGAGACACCATCCTTGCATACTCTCTTAGTTTTACCACAGTTCAAGAAGGCCTCCCTGAGGCTACTGGGTGGCTCAGTCAATTAAGCATCTAACTTCATCTCAGGTCACAATGCTATGGTTCATCAGTTTGAACACTACCTAGGACTCTCTGCTGTCAGCATAGACCCCGCTTTGGATCCTCTGTTTCCTTCTCTCTCTGTCTCTCCCCCACCTCAAGCATGCTAGCTCACTCACTCTCTCTCTCTTTCTCTCTCTCTCTCTCAAAAATAAATAAACATTATTTTTTTTAATGTTATAAAAAGGGGGGGGCACCTGGGTGGCTCAGTCGGTTGAGTGTCCGACTTCGGCTCATGTCATGATCTCACGGCCATGGGTTCGAGCCCCGCGTTGGGCTCTGTGCTGACAGCTCAGAGTTTGGAGCCTGCTTCGGATTCTGTGTCTCCCTCTATCTCTGCCCCTCCACTGCTCACACTCTGTCTGTCTCTCTCTCTCAAAAAGAAATAAACATTAAAAAAAGAAGGCCTCTCATAAAGGAGCTTATACATTCATCGGCAGCCCCAATTTTTATAACCCTTGCCCAAGGGATACCACCATAACTCCCAAGCTGGAGGTCAGCAGGGTATGACTGTGGCCCCATAGGTCTATATATATTTGCATATTTTAACAGCTGCTCCCTGAGAGCTTCCAATCAGCTTGAATCCAAATGCTAAATGAGATTCCTCCCCTAGGAACATGGATAAGTCTTGGCATACCCTCAACAATGTGGGGACATATCAAATATAAATCAGGCTGTTTAGACAATCACAAATGTTTGAGAAAAAAGAACTAGGAGAAGAGTGAATGAGAAAAGTCTTATCACCTACACAAGGGCACTCCTTCAAGACTGCAAGAGGTAGCTATTTCACCTAATAAATGTAAAAACAGAGAGCCAAGAAAAATGAGAAAAAGAAACTAATACCCAAGTGAAGGAACAAAATCAAACCTCAGGAAAAAACCCTAATGATATGAAGATAAGTAATCTACTTGGTAAAGAATTCAAAGTAGTGGTCATAAAGATACTCACCAAACTTAGAAAGAAGAAAGATAGAAAGAAAGAAAGAAAGAAAGAAAGAAAGAAAGAAAGAAAGGAAGGAAGAAATAGATGAATGCAGTGAGGACTTCAACAAAGAAACACAAACTAATAAGGTACCAAACAGAAGTCAAAGAACTGAAGAATACAATGACTGAAGTAAAAAATACACTACAAGGGTTCAACAGCAGACTGAATGAAACAGAAAAACAGATCAATGAGCTGGAAGACAAAGCACTGGAACTCATCCAGACAGAACAACAACAACAACAACAACAACAACAACAACATCAAAAGGAATTTTGAAAAGGTGAAGCCAATTTAAGAGATCCATAGGATAGCATTGAGCAGGATAACATTCACATTGTAAGAGTCCTAGAGGGAGAAAAGGACGAAAAGGGGCAGAAAAGTTATTTGAAGAAATCATGGCTAAAAAACTCCCCTAATTCAGAGAAGAAAACAGACATCTAGGTCCAGGAATCCCATAGAATTCCAAGTTAGATGAACACACCACGGGGATCCAAACCGAGACACATAATAATTAAAAGTTTAAAGATAGATGGGGAACCTGGGTGGCTCAGTCAGTTAAGTATTCAACTTTGGCTCAGGTCATGATATTATGGTTTGTGAGTTTGAGTCTCACTTCAGGCTCTGTGCTTACAGCTCAGGGCCTGAAGTCTGCTTCGGATTCTGTGTCTTTCTCCACCCCCTCTGCCCCTTTCTCACTCACACTCTGTCTTTCTTCTCAGTCAAGAATAAATAATAAGAACGAAATTAAAAAATTTTTAAAGTTAAAAATAGAGAGAGAATCTTAAAAGCAGCAAGAGAAAAGCAACTTGTTATGTACAAGGCAAACCCCATAGGCTGTAAGGAGATTTTTCAGTAGAAGCTTTGTAGGACAGAAGGGAGTGGCATGGCATAATTAAAGTGCTAAAAGGAAAACAACAACAACAATAAAAACTTCTAGCCAACAATACTCTACCTGGCAAGGTTATCATTCAGAATTGAAGGAGAGATAAAGAGTTTTCCAGATAAGCAAAAGCTAAAGGAGTCAATCACCACCAAAATGGCCTACCAGAAATGTTAAAGGGAGTTTTTAAAGCTGAAAAGAAATGGCACTAATAACAAGACAATATGTGAAAGTAAAAATCCCATTGGAAAAGGTAAATATGTAGTAAAGGTAGTGGGTAAACAACTTAAAAAGCTAGTCTGAAGGTTAAAAGATAACAAATAAAATTAACTAAAACTATACTTAAGGGGTACATAAAATAAAATCAG
Source organism: Cryptoprocta ferox (assembly GCA_028646485.1). Taxonomy (NCBI): domain Eukaryota; kingdom Metazoa; phylum Chordata; class Mammalia; order Carnivora; family Eupleridae; genus Cryptoprocta; species Cryptoprocta ferox. The sequence goes on from CM053573.1 coordinate 58,942,827, forward strand.
TAAAATGTGGCATCTAAAACATAAAAAATTAGGGGTGGATAAATTTATGTTGCTATCAACCTAAAATATACACATAGAATGGGATTTGTCAACCTCATGGTAACCACACAGCAAAAATTTATGGCAAATACACAGAGGGAAATGAGAAAGAAATATAAACATAATATTAAAAGAAGACATTATACCACAAGGGAAGATGGGAAGGAAAAAAAAACAAAAAACAAGTATACAAACAAAAAGAAAAGAAAAACAAGAAGAAAGGAACAGAGAAGAACTACAAAAACAGCCAGAAAACAATTAACACAATGGCAATAAGTATATTCCTATCAATAATTACTTAAAATGTATATTGACTAAATATTCCAAGTAAAACACAGTGGTTGAATAAATAAAAATCATCTATATATTGCCTATAAGAGACTCCCCTCAGAAGTAAGGACGCACACAGACTGAAAGTAAAGACTGTAATATCTGGGAAAAGATATTACATCCAAATGGGAGGGGAAAAATAAAACAAAAAATGCTGGTGTAGCTATACTCCTATCAGACAAAACAGATTTTAAAACAAAGATTGTATTAAAAGACAAAGAAGGGCATTTCATAATAAGGGGTCAATCCAGCAAAAAGATGTAACATTTATAAATATATATTCTCCCAACATAAGAGCACCCAAATAAATAAATCAAATATTAACAGACATAAAGGGGAAAATCAAAAGCAATACTGTATGGTAGGGAACTTCAACACCCCACTAGCATCAGTGGATAGATCATCCAGACAGAAAAATCAATAAGAAAACACTGGCCTTAAACAGCACATTAACTTAGAAGTAATTAATAGGTATATACAGAATATCACATTCAAAAGCAAGAGAATACACATTGTTCTCAGGTGCACATGGAACATTCCCCAGGGCAGATCATATGTTAGACCACAAAACAAATCTCAGTAAATTCAGAAAGAAAACTTTTCAAGCATCTTTTCTGATTACAATTGTATGATACTAAAAGTCAACTAAAGAAGAAAACTAGGAGAAAAACTCACAAATATGAGGAGATAAAACATGTTAGTGAACAACCACTAGGTCATCAAAGAAATCAAAGGGGAATTTTTTTTAAATACCTAGACACAAACAAAAGCAGAAATATGACATACCAAAATTTATGAGATGCAGCAAAAGTTGTTCCTAAAGGAAGTTTATAGCAATGCAAGCCTACTCCAAAGAAACAAGAAAGATCACAAATAAACAATCTACCATTACACCTCAAGGAACTAGAAAAACAACAAAGCACAACATTAGTAGAAGGAAGGAAATAGTAAAGATCAGAGCAGAAATAAGTGAAATGGAGACCAAAAACAAAAAGCAAGCAATAGAAAAAAAAAAAAATCAATGAATGTAAGAGCTGTCTCTTTAAAAAGATAAGCAAAATTGCCCAGACTTTAGTTAGAGAGTCAAATAAATAAAACCAGAAATTAAAGAAAAGCTGCAACTGATACTACAGAAATACAAAGTTTTATAAGAGATTACTATAAATAATTATACACCAGCAAATTGGACAATCTAGAAGAAATGAAAAGAATTCTAGGAACAAACAGTCTCCCATGAGAATCAGGAAAAAATAGAAAATCTGAAGACCAATTACTAGTAAGAAGATTGAATCAGTAATGAAAAAAATCACCTTGTAAACAAAAGTCCAGGACTAGAAGACTTTACGGGTGAATTCCACAAAACATTTAAAAAAGGTTTAATACCATTTCATTTCAAACTCTTCTAAAAAACTGAAAAGAAGGGAACACTTCCACATTCATGTTGTGAGATCAGCACTACCCTGATACCAAATTAAGACAAGCACCCCCAACAAAATAAAAGTAAATAAAGAAAATTATGGGCAGTATCCCTGAAGAACATAGGTGCAAAACTCTTCAATACACTAGTAGCAAACCACAATACATTAAAGGGATCACACACCATGATCGAGTGGCATTTATTCTAGGGATAGCAAGGATGGTTCAACATCTACAAATCAAACAACATGATGCACCACATTAACAAAATTAAAGATGGAAATCAAATGATCTCAATAGATGCAGAAAATACATTTGACCAATTCAACATCAATTTAGGATAAAAATTCTTAATGAAGTGGGGAGAGAAGAAATGAACCTCAATATAATAAAGACTACATATGACAAATAAACAGTTCATATTATACTCAGTGGTGAATAGCTAAAAGATTTTCCTCTATGATCAGGAACAAGACAAGGATACTCACTCTCTTTATCTTTATTCAGCATAGTATTTTTTTTAATTTTTTTTGGTCTTTATTATTTTATTTTGAGAGACAGAGACAGAGACAGAGAGCAAGCAGGGCAGGGGCAGAGAGAGAGGGAGACAAAGAATCTGAAGCAGGCTCCAAACTCTGAGCTGTCAGCACAGAGCCTGACACGAGGCTCGAACCCACGGACTGTGAGATCATGACCTGAGCCAAAGTTGGACACTTAACTGACTGAGCCACCCAGGCCTCCCTCAGCACAGTATTTCAGTCCTAACCATATCAATTAGGCCAGAAAAATAAAAGGCATACATATTAGAAAGGAAGAGATAAAACTGCCCCATCTGCAGATAACATAATAGTATGTTATATTATATATACATCTTATATATATATTATATACATATATATAAGATAAATAGTATGTTATATATATGTATGTTATATATATATATATATAGCGCATATATATATATAAACCCTTAAGAACCCACCCAAAAAATGTTAGAAAAAATGAATTCCATGAAGTTGTATGATACAAAATTAATGTGCAAAAAATCTGTTGTGTTTCTGTACACTAATAGAAAACTATCAGAAAGTGAAATCAAGACAACAATCTCATTTACAATTGCATCAAAAATAATAAAATATGTAGGAATAAGTTTAACCAAGGAAATGAAGGACCTCAACACAGAACTATAAAACATCAATGAAAGAAATTGAAGAGGACACAAATAAATGGAAAGCTATTCTGTGTTCATGGATTGGAAGGATTAAATTGTTAAAATGTCTATACTACCCAAAGCATTTACATACTCGATGTAATTATTATCAAAATTCCAATGGGATTTTTCAAACAACTAGAATGAATAATTCTAAACTTTGGATGGAAGCATAAAAAGACCCCCAAATATCCAAAACAATTATGAGAATGAAGAAAAATGTTGGAGGTATCACCTTCTTGGATTTTAAACTACACTACAAAACTATAGTAATCAAAACAGTATGGTATTGGCATAAAAACAGACACATAAACTAGAAGAAAGAGCTCGGAAATTAACCTGATCAATTAATGACAAAGGAGGCAAGAATATACAAAAGGGTAAGGATATTCTCCTCAATAAGGGTGTTGGGAAAACTGGACAGCTAAATGCCAAAGAATGAAACTAGGCCACTATCTGACACCATATACAAAAAATTAACTCAAAATGAATTAAAAATTTGAACATAAGACATGAAATTATAAAACTCATGGACGAACACAGACAGTAAGCTCCTTGACACCAATCTTAGCAGTGTTTTGTTTGTTTGTTTGCTTGTTTGTCTTTGGCTCAGCCTCCAAAGGACAACAAAAGCAAAAATAAACAAATGAAACTACATCAAACTAAAAAGCTTTTGTACAGTGAAAGAAACCATCAACAAAATGAAAAATCAACCTACTGAGTGGGAGAAGATATTTGCAAATAATCTCTGATAAGGACTAATCTAAAAAAATCATCTCAATAACAAAAAAAAAATAACTGATTAAAAAATAGGCAGAGGATCTCAATAGACATTCTGTCCAAATAACACATACAGAGAGACCACAGGCACATGAAAAGATGCTCAACATTACCCATCAGGGAAATGCAAATCAAAACCACAATGAGATACCACTTTTCACCTGTCAGAATGGCTGTCATCAGAAAGACAAAAAAATGACAAGTGTTGGTGCAGATGTAGAGAACAAGGAATGCATTGTTGGTGGCACTGCAACTGATACAGCCAGTATGGAAAAAAGCATAGAAGTTCCTAAAATACTAAAAATAAAACCACCATATGATACAGTAGTTCCACTCTGGGTATCTAGCCAAAGAAAACAAAAACACTAGTTTGAAAAGATAGAAGCAGTGCTTATTTTGCTTACTGCAGCTTTATTCACAATAACCAAGATAAGAAAACAATTTAGATGTCTACTGATTGATGAATTCATAAAGAAGTTGCCATATACTCGTGTGTGCACACTTGCACGCATGCACACACACGCATGCACACACACAATGGCACACTACTCAGCCATAGAAAAAGAAAAATCTTGCCGTTTGCAACATGGATGGACACTGAGGATATTACGTTAAATGAAATGAATCCAGTCAGACAGAGAAAGACAAATACTGCATGATTTCAATTAAAGGTGGAATCTAAAAAACTAAATAAACAAGAAGACAAAACAAACCCAGAGCCATAGATACATTTAAAAAAATTGGTAGTTGTCAGAGAGGGAGATGGGGTGGGGGCAAAATTGGTGAAGAGGATCAAGAAGTACAAACTTCCAGTTATAAAATAATAAGTCATTGGATGTAATGAACAGCATGGGGAGTATAGTCAAGAATATTGTATTAATTTTGTATGGTGATGGACCTAACTAGAGTTACCGAAGTGACCATTTTGCAATGTATACAAAGGTCAAATCATTATGCTATATACATGAAAACAATGTGATATTGTATATCAATTATATTTCAATAAAAAAGTAGTAGTATTACAGAGAATGGATAAGAGTGAAGATCTTGATGTTTTAATAATACTGAAAGCTAAAATCTCTCACTATACTTTAAATATTTGGGATGATGGTAAGTAGAAGAAAAAGGTAAGATGAATGGGTGATGAAGAGAAATAAGAAGAAAGCTTAGCATCTCAATGAGGGCAGGCAAGTAGAAACAATTGACATCAAACCAAAATAGAAATAGGCCTTGAACATAACCACAGTTTTCTTCAAGCACAAATGGTCACTAGGAACCTCATAATCCTGCTAATGTGTAAATATGGCCACATGTGTTTGTGAAAGCAAATACCAAGTCTGGCTCTTGAAAGTCTCTTGCAGCTGGATCAGCAGAGAGAGAACAAGAATTTGTTTTTTTCATTTAAGAGAAGAGAAATAAGATCAGAAAGAACAAGTTAAGTACCATATTTCCACCTAGGTATTTGGACTAGGTTGATGGATTCTCAGAAAATGGAAAGTACTGGTCTTTCTCCCTTGAAGAATGAATAAGATGGGTAAGATAAAATGGCTCTGATTAATGTATTATGAAGGACAAGCCATTTTCTCTATTTCCTCTTGAAAACCAAACCATTATTAGGATTTTATATAGGAATTACTGGTTTGAATAAGAACATCACAAAATAGAAAATGGCAGAAACTGTCAAGGGTCTTTCAAAAACTTAACTTCTCAGAAATGTTGGCTATACTTCTCAGAAAAGTTGGGCTACCTTTCCCAAAAACCATGCATTACATATGCTTCAATAGCCTTGTTCCCCTCAAAACATTTATCACCTCTCATTTTGATGAGGTAAAAAGGCTCTTGGCTGCAGTCTAGGAAGAAAAAGAAGTGAGAAAACCCTACCGCATGTTGAACTACTTTGTGCTTAATTTCAAATCACCCACCTCAATATGCATGTGTTAGAGACAGTTCTAGAGCGCCATTTTACTATAAGCTAATGAAATAAGAGACATGGGAAGCAGAGGGCATCACTGGAAGCCACAGAGCTCAGTTCTGGGGCTCATTTTGTTTCTGCCAAACAGGTATTGTAATTAAGGGTCAACAAACACTCTTATAATAGTATAATATTTAAGACTACCTAGAGCTAAAATTGTTGTATAATAAAATATTTGTATGGTCTGTGTTCCAGGTTCCCAGCACAGAGTTTCTGAAACCCTTGTTATTTCCCGAGTAGTTGAGTGTTTATTATTCAAAAAGCCCTTGGTTCATAAATGAGACTGCTTGGGCCTCCAGATAGGTAAGGCCTGGGGCCTGGTCACCAGAAAGGCCAACCCCTTGATCAGAGAGTTGGGGCTTTGAGTCAGTCTGAACTCTGGAGAGGGGAATGAAGCTAGACATTGAGTTCAACACACGGCCATTGATTTAATCAATTATGCCTGTGTAATGGAACTCCAAGATAGCCTCTGGACACAGGCTCTATGGAACTTCCTGGTTAATGGATGCACTGATGCACCAGGAGGGTGACCCACCCTAATTGCATGAGAAAGCATGGAAGCTTTGAGTTTTGAGGCCTCCCAAACTGCACCCTATGTATCTCTTCATTTGGCTGGCCTTGATTTTTATCCTTTACGATAAAATTCTAATTATAAGTACAGCACTTTCCTGAGCTCTATGTGGTATTACAGTAAATTATTGAACCTAAGGGGGTCATAAGAGTCCCTGAATTTGAAGCCTTTCAATTGAAAGTGCCAGTGGCCTGGAGACTCCCAACATGCAGCTGCTGTCTGAAGTAAGGGCAGTCCTGATGGGAACCATATCCTTAAACCAGTGGAGTTTTACACTGACTCTGACTCTTTAGTGCTAGAATTGAATTGCAGTATACCAATTGATGTCACAATAAACAGTATTTGCTTGTGTAAGATCAGAAATAACTAATGCTAAAAGGAGCAGGGAACCATTATTTTCATTTAACTTTTAGCACATATTCTTGAAGGGAGGTGTGATTGACATAAGACTGGTAAGTCCTCACAAATTTGGGTTAGAGACATGACTATTGATGAATCTGGTGGTTCTTCTGACCTTAAGTGAATTGGAAGGACAAAGAGTACCATGGCACCCTTGTAACCTTGTTGCTCTTATAATCCTCAGAATGATTAATCATGTAAGTGCAAGTGTTAGGAATACGTTGAGTAGATTCTAGGTCAATTCGCCTACTGAAGCATCTCATTTGTATCTCATAGAGAATCTAAAGCCAGTAACATGAAACTATACTTGATAGCTGATGACCACTTCCATTTTCTCTCTCATGTATAACCTGCTGAATCATACTCTAAATTTCAAGATTTCATTCTCATTCTGCCCATAGCATGTGGACGGAGGAAGGGAAAGAGGTGGGATAGGGCTGGTCATGGTATTAGGTTCCTGGTTTCATGCTACCTACTTCTCAAAAGGCTCATACATCAAATGGTAGTGAGTGATGAGAGAGAAAAAAAAAAAAACACACCACCATTAGGTCTCTGTCTTTCATAAAGGAGTTTAGATTTTCAACATGAGGAATTCTCTTTGATAAAAGAATAAAGAGATGCATTGTCTCTAGAGAAAGCTGCTGGGGTTCCCATGGTCTTCACAACAGGCAGAGTGCCAGCTATCCATACCTCCTGTCTCCTCCTTGTTTTGTCTCTTCCACATACCAAAATGAAAGACACAGATGTCCAATTCTACTCAAATATTTTCTTTTAAACTACAGAGATAGACTGCTACCTCCCTCTATTTGACGGACTGAACTTTTGTGAGAAAAGAAATCACAGAAAGACAGTTTTGTTAGAAGCTGCTGAATAATGAGGCCCAGAGATATGACCAGGACATGTGGTCCTTTAAACATCATCAGAAGTATCAGGGCTGTAGTCATTCAGTCATTTTCCCAAAGGAGCAAACATCAAATCCTTTGGCTATCCCATGTTCTATCTTTCTCCTTCTCCCTCTAGTTTTAATTAAATATGCAATGTTTAAGTATTCTCAGGAATATGAGAAAATGTAATCCTGTGTCAGTTAATATTAGCTTTTCCTGGAAGGAAATGAGTTCCCTGCCTGATTTTGGATCCAGTAAGGATTGCATGTGACATTAGAGTTTCACAGGGAAACTGTTTGTATCTTAAGGGCTGAATTATCCTTAGAATCGTAGTTAGTGTCTCTTAAAACTAAATGCATCCTAAAAATGGAAATTTAGAATTTGAACAGTCTGAGTGCCTTTCACTCAACAAATTCAGCCATTGTTTGGAAAATTTTACCCATTCCAGTTTTCTGGTTCTTCCTGCAGCCTATTTGTGCAGGGAAACACACTTCTAGATACATACAGGCAAATTCACACATCACATCCAGCCAAAGTCTGTAGTGAACTACATTCACACTCTATTCCTTTACCCATTAAGTTTCAAAACATTCAAAACATTTGTGTAGTCACAGTTCTTAGATTCTTATTTATACCAGAAAACCCCATCCATGGCCTGTATACATACTAAAACTTATGATTGCATTGGTTTATTGGGTGACACATTAAATTGACTGTGACTATAAATATGTCAGAATATATGACGGAAATTCAAAGTTCATATTCAGATTCTATGGTGTGGCCACAGAGTCCTTACACTCTATGACAGTGTAGTAGAAGAGAGGGGCACAATTTTTCCCCTTTCTTCCTTACTCTTTCTCTTTTGTAGGGCTATCTAGGGAATAGTTTATAAATGCCTGGATGAGGAGTTGACAATTAGAAGTTATCTCTACATCTCCTCCAGTTTCTATATGAGATTTGTACATCTTCTCTAGATAGCATCCATGTTGATGATTGGGAGTCATTAAAATAGATATGACATCATTTTTAGTCTTCAGCTGTGCTCAAACACAGCTCATATACAAAGACATTGACCATTCCTTATTTTTCACCCTGGGCATATCTGTCTCTTTTCTTGTATAATGAAAATAGTGTATAACTTAAAGTCAAACAGACCCAATCCTTCATCTCTCACTTTCTAGTGAGTGTTATTTGATATGTTAATTTTAGATATATGATAGCACTCTGTTTTAGTTTCTTCACATATAAAAATGAAGATAAGGATGCCTACTTTAGAGGATTATTTTAGGAATTGAACAAAAAGTTATATTAAACACTTAGCATAAAGAGAGGTCTATAACAAGGGCTAAAAACATGTTAGATTCATGTCCATGAAGAAAAGTCACAGGCCCAAGGAATCATCTGAATAAAAAAGGAACATATTAGAATAGATGAGCCAAGGTCAGGAATGTTTTCCTTCCAAGGTGGAGAACTAGTGTGCAGTTGTGTATGAACTTTTTCTTAATTATCAACTCCTCATCCAAGAACTTATAAACTGTTCCCCAGATAGCCCTACAAAAGAGAAAGAGTAAGAAAGAAAGGAGAAAAAATGTTCCCCTCCCTCTTCTACTACACTGTCATTATGGTTTAAATATCATCATTTGCATATTTTTTTATCTGAACTGAGAAAGGCAACCTTCTCACACCTAATCACCAGGAAGCAGCAGGGAGCAGCGTTGGAAGCTTTTATCAATATGCCAAATTTTATTTTAGTTTATAATTTAAAAAGTGAAAGTGCAGTGACAGAGATAGTATCATTTCAAAGGGGTTTTTTTAAACATCTTTTTTTAAAAAACATATTAAAAAGTTCTCTCTCTCTCTTTTGTGAGATGGAGTATTAGGAAGAAAACACATGGTAATGAAGTGAACAAATAAGATGAGAAATAATCAGGACCCAGAAAAAGTAACAATGCCATGGACCCCACCTCCTTCTTCATATATACAAACTATTAGAATGGCTAAGGAACATAAGGCTAGAGGAAACAAAAAAGAAATTAACTGGGGTGGGACATAGATTAGAAGAGAGAACAATATCAATGGTCCTGCTTCTTTAGTTAAAAATCGTCATTTTTGAGAAAAAATGTTAAATTTGAATGCCTATAGAATTAAACTAGAAGTTAGAAAAGTACATAGATCTGGCTTCAATCTACCTTTTGAGAGCAAAACTTCCAATGTGACAACTGCTCCTCCTCCTCTTCTTCTATTAACTACTACAAATAACAACAAAAATATATTTCTCTTAATATATATCAATGCTTATTTAAAAGTGCAATTTCAAACAAATAATCAAATTATTAAACAAACACATAATTAAATAAAATATAATTTCAAGCAGGTGCCTCAAAATTTGATGGGATTACATGGGAGTGTGATAACATCTGTGAGCTCTCTCACCCTATGAATAACCAGTAGAAAAACCACATCTAACCACAATGTCTATTTCCTCTACAATCTCTCCATATATGTTTAGAGTGAAAACATAGAATTTTTTATTTCCTTTTGTTCTTCCTCTTCACTCCTTGAGGAGGTGGGGTCTTTGCTAAGAGTAGAAACCCAGACATTTTACTTTCATAATAACTTATGAAAGTAATGCTATATGAGTTGACCAATATCATCAAGAGAAAGATATCTTTGGTCATAGATGCACTGCTCTGAGGATTAGATCTTTCAGAAATATATACTAAAGATGTGCAATAAACCCTTGATACCCCCTTAAAGGATAATCTTATGACCACAAAAACCATGGGGTGTGCTTTGTTGGATGGAGCCAGTACCCATTGGCAGAACTGGGGATAAAATCAAATGACCAAGGAAAACATGAAAAAGCATAAAAATAAAGGGAGATCCAGGAAGACACCGTAGATGCCCTTTGTCTCAATGGAAAAATTAAAAGAATAGGAAAGGAAGATTTTTCAATATCCTTGCGTCTCTACCAGATCCAATTCCACCCTGTATTCCTATCTGGCTCTGTGCCTTAGCTTGAACTACTCCTACTTCCTGGTTTCCATAGCATCACCCTTTGTGGATGCTCTTTGTCGAACTCCTGTGCATGCTCTGTTTCCTGTACTTACCATATAAATATTGGTACTTCTCAAAGTGTGGTTCTCATTCTTCTCTTTTTCTCACTCTGAGAAACTTCACAGGACAGTTCTGTCTAGTCCCATGGCATCAATTGCCAAATATATACAGATGACTAACACACACACATACACACATGCACATACCAGATGTCTCCTGAGTTCTACACATGAATATCCAACAATGTAATTAAGTGCTTATACACAGGCTCTTCTGAAAATCAGCATGTCAAAGATAAAATTCTCTCCCTTAACAAATTTACTTCTACTTATCATATCTCAGTAGTTGCACAAGTCTGATATTTAGATGTTATTCTTGACTCCATTCACTCTGCCTCCCAATCAAATCAATAACTGAATCCTATGGAATCTAGTTCATAAATCTTTCAAATCTTTCTATTTCTCTCCATTGTCACTGTCACAACTGTCATTCAAGGCAACATTATGTATTTCTCTAAGAGCACTAAAATACTCTCCTAATTGGTCTCTTTATCACTGGTGTTACTCTCCTCAAATGCATTTTCTACTTGCAGTCAGAGCAGTATTTCAAAACCATACAATTTTACACGGCATCCTTCTTATTACTCTCTAATAGCTTTCTATTTCAAATGTAGTCCAATATCCTCCCACCCTCCACAACATACAGTCACACTACTGCCCTGGTCACTTATCTAGTCCCATCTCTAGTTTCTCTTTCACTAACCACATGCTCCAGTAGTAATAAATGGATTCTATATCTTCAAAAACACTATGTAGCCTCTCTCTTTTTACTTGTAACACTCGTCCCCTCTCAGCATCTGAATACTTATGTACCACTGAAAATGACCATGTTTATTCAAAGAAGACATACAAATGGCCAACGGGTACATGAAAGGTGCTCAACATTACTAATTATTAGTGGAATTCAAATCAAAACCACAATGAGAGATCACCTAACATCTGCTAGAATGACCATCATCAAAAAGACAAGATATAACTAATGTTTGTGAGCATGTGGAGAAGAAGGAACCCTTGTGAAATGTTGGTGGTAATGTAAATTGGTGCAGCCACTATGGAAAACAGTATGGAGGTTCTTCAAAAAAATTAGAAATGGAATTGCCATATGATCCAGCAATCCTACTTCTGGATATATATCCAAAGGGCATGAAAACAGGATCTTGTAAAAATATCTGAATTCCCATGTTCATTGAGCATTTATCATAATAGCCAAGTCATGGGAACTAAGTGTTCATCACCGGATGAGTGGAAAAAAGAGATATGAGATAGGTAGATGATAGATAGGTAAGTAGGTAGGTGGGTACATAGATAGATAGATCGAGAGATAGATAGATAGATAGATAGATAGGTATTCGACCATGAGGAAAAAAAAAAAACATCCTGCCATTTGCAACAACATGGATGGAACCTGAAGGCATAAATGCAGTAAGTCAGATAGAGAAAGATAAATACTATATGATACCAATATATGCGGAATCTAAAAAATGCTGAGCTAATAGAAATAGAGAATGATGTTTACCAGGTGCTAGAGAGTGGGGGAAGGAGAGATACTGGTCAAAGAATACAAATTTCCAGTTAGAAGATGAGTAAGTTCCAGGGTCGCCTGGGTGGCTCTGTCAGTTAAGCATCCAACTCTGAGTTTTGACTCAGGTCATGATCTCATAGTTTTGTGGGTTTGAACCCCACATAAGGCTTTGTGCTGATAGTACAAAGCCTGCTTAGGATTGATTCTCTCTCTCCCTCTCTTTCTTCTCCTCTTCCTCTCCCTCCCTCCCTCCCTCTCTGTCTCTTACTCAAAAATAAATAAATAAACTTTAAATAAATAAACAAGCAAACAAACAAACTTTAAAAAAAAACTTGGGATTCTCTCTCTCCCTCTCTCTCTTCTCCTATCTCTCTCTCTCTCTCTCTCTCTCTCTCTCAAAAACAAATAAATAAATAAACTTAAAAAAAAACAGATGATGAGTAAGTTCCGGGGATCTAATGTACAACAGTGTATTCACAGTTGATAATACTGCATTAAATCCTTGAAAGTTACTAAGAGAATAAATCCTAATATTTTTGTACTTGTAAATGAAAGACAGCGTTACCTTAGAGAGTAGTTGAGGATTAAAACACATATGTAAACGTGTTCTGTAAAACTAATATTCGAAGCAGTCTGGGTGAAGATGTCAAGATAGGAACAATTATCTGCTCCCCATGGGGCCCACTGAAAGCTAGAAGACAAAAGAAAAGTGGAGAAGGAAATCTCACCTTTTGCGTAACTAGCAGATACCAACAATTTTGGCTCAAAACTTGTAAAGAAAATTTCACTAGATCAAAAGCAATCTCTCACAAAGTAGCATCCCAAAGCCTCTTTCCTTGGGATTGAGGAGAGTAAAAATAGGACAGACAGCACAGAGGGGGTGGGTGTACGCCATCTCTTCAGGAGGCAGGTAGGATGGGCTTCAGGGTGGAATGTAGAAGAGATGGATAAGAGGCAGGTAAATATAGGTGGGTAAATGCTAAAGCACCACAGAAGGCCATACATTGCCACGTTGATAGGGAGCATGTGCAACTCTTGCTGACCAGGAAGGCAGAATCTAAAAGAATAAAGACATGTCACAATAGTAGAGAATTTGGTGAATTAGAAGAGAAAAATATTCTGAGGCAACTTACCTGAGTTAGAGATTTTGCTTTCCTAAATTATTCTGGTCACTATTTTAAATAGTTACTTTATAATATAATAATGATGCAAACATTATGTATCCTACCCAAAGGATATAAAGAAAGCTGTGCTTGAAAGAACATTTATATAATTAAATTCTTACATGTCTTAAAAAGAAAGAACACAAATACATGGATTAATTATTCAATGCAAGAAATTAGAGCAACACAATACAATTAACAGAAACAAAAGGAATGTATTAATAGAGATAAAAGCCAAATAAAAATTATCAAATTAAAAATTATAAAACCAGTAATAAATTAATGTATTTTTTGAGGAGAAAAAAAGAAGACTAATATAATACTATTTAACCTAGCCAACAAAATAAGAGGGAAAAAACACAAAAACCCATAAATAAGAATGGGAAAGTATTCACAAATACATACAACACTGAAAAATGCAGAATAAGCATTATAAGAAATTTTTTTTCTTAAATATATACTGATATTTGTAAAACTTGGGTGCAAAGCAAAATTGAGCCAGAATAAAGTTGTAATATAAAGGAAATATATGTATATATATATATATATAGTGCCATTGAAAAGAAGATAAAATAGCAACCCATACACTGGGAGAAGATATTTGTAATACATTTATAGCAAAGGACTCAGAGATCATAATAATTATTTAGAAATAACAAAAAAATCAATAAAAAAGATAATCCAATAGAAGAATTGACCAAATGATTTAACAAAACGACAGAAAAGTCTATCCATATGGCCAATAAACACATCAAAGTTGCTTAATTTCACTAGTCTTCACAAAAATGGGAATTAAAACCCCAACACACAACAATACCCACAAAACAGAATACATGAAATTAAAAAGACAGAAATTACCAAGGATTGGTAGGAAATTAGAGCAAATCAGAAGCCCCATAAGCTGTTGGCAGAAATATAAATTTGTATAGCCATCTGGAAAACTTTTTTGCGGTATCTGCTATACCTGAGTACACTCATTCCACCACTCAATAATTCTACTTCTAGCTATATATTCTATTGATATACACTCATAATTTAAAGAAAGACAAATACTAGAATGTGAAGGACAGAAATATTCATAAAGCCTCTAACTGAAAACTACCCAAAATGTTTATTAACAGAAGAATGAAAACTACATTGTGGTATTTTCACAATCCACATAATGGAATACTACACGGTAATAAAAATAAATAAACAATGTAGTAATACGAATCTCACAGTATAATGCCAAGAGAAATAACTCAGGCACAATGTATTTAGTGTATAATTCCATTTATATGAAGAGCAAAAGTAGGCAGAACCAATGTATGATAACAGAAGAAAAGAGATTTCCCCTAGGGGTGGGATAGCAACTGGAATGGGTATCAAAGGGCTACTGGATGCTGGTAATGTGCAATGATTTGTAAGCTGGTTACAAAGTTATGCTCAGTGAAAATTCAATGAGTGGCTCCTTAAATTAAAAAACAAAAACAAAAAGAAAAGCCTGGAAAAGCTGGAGAATCTAACAAGATGTTCACTATAGAAAAATTTTAGAAAAGTTGTTTAAAAAAATGTCACTCTTTTTTTCATGCCCCCCTCCCCGCCACTACCAAAACAAACAAACAAACAAAACACTTACAGTCTTTGCCACTTATGGAAAAAATCCAGTTGGTACTATATAATTATAAAATTAACATGACATATAATTCACCATCTTATCCATTTTAAAATATACAGTTTAGTGGCATTTAATATATTAACAATGAGGGGGAATGAATGCTTTCCTCTAGTTCCAAAATGTTTTCATCATCCAAAAAAAATTCCATAACCATTAACCAGTCATTTCTCATGCCCCCCTCTTGACTTCTGGTAACCATTAATCTCTTGTTTCTATGGATTTGCCTATTGCGGGTGTTGAATATAAATGGAACCATGTAGCACATGATCCCTTCTGTCTGACTTCTTTCACTTAGTGTAATGTTGTCAAGGTTTGTCTATGTGGTAGTATGTACTATGTAGTACTTTTTCCTTTTATGGCTGAATAATATTCCATTGTATGGAGATGTCACATCTCGCTTATCCACTGATTAGTTGGTGGGCATTTGTGTTGTTTCTATATTTTGGCTCTTGTGAGTACTGCTGCTGTAAATATTATGTACAAGTCTTTGTTTAAATATCTGTATTAGTCTGCTAAGGCTGCCATAATAAAAATAACATAGATTGGGTGGCATGAAAAACAGAATTTTTTTTTCCCTCACAGTTCTGGAAGCTGGAAGACCAGAATCAAGTTTCCAGCAGGATTGATTTCTCCTCACATTTTTCTCCTTGATTTGCAGATAGCTGCCTTCTCTCTGTGTTCTCATATGAACTTTCCACTGTGGGTATACGATCTTGGAATCTCTTTATTCTTATAAGAACACCAGTCATATTTGAATAGGATCATACCTTAATGACCTCATTAACCTGAATTATCTCTTTAAAGTCCCTATCTCCCAATGTAGTTACAATGCAGTTACATCAGAAGTTAGGGCTTCCATATATGAATTTGCGGGAGTTGGGAGGAGGCAATACAGTCCTTAACAACATCTTATCTAAGAAGTATCTCTAAGAGTGAATTGCTGGGGAATATGGTAATTTTATATTTAACTTTTTGAGGAACCACTAAAATGTTTTCCATAGTGGCTGCACCATCTTACATTTCCTCCAGCAATATATGTGGGTTCCAATTTTTCCATATCCTCATGAACACTTCTTATTTTCCATTAAAAAAATTACAGTCATCCCAGTAGTATGAAACAGTATCTCTTTGTGGCTTTGATTTGCATTTCCCTCATGCATTTTCCTAATAATGCTGAGAATCTTTTTACTTGCTTATTAGACATTTATATATCTTTGAAGAAATGTGTATTCAAGTCCTTCACCCATTTTTTTTAATTGGGTAGTTTGTGTTTTAGTTGTTGAGTCATAAGAGTTGGATTCTTGTTGATGTTGCATTTTATATATGCATATATCCTATAAGTTCATATATAATAAACATACACATACAATTTCTTTCTCTCAAAATAAAAGCCAATATCATGTTTAGATGTAAAACATTTTAATGTATTCCTATTACAGTTAGTACCAAGAAAAGAATATTTAGTATCACAAATATTTAACACTGTTCTGCAATTAGAGATTGTTATAAATAGACAGGCTAAAGAAATAAAGTGTGTACTAATAGTAAACCGGAAGCAACATTGTCATTATTTAGATAGTATATTTATGTGTCTGTAAAACCACAGAATAAACTCCAAAAGTATTAAACCAATAAGAGAAGTTTGACAGGAGTCTGAGTGCAAAGTTAACATATAAAAACCAACACCTTTTCTGCATACAAGCGAATGCCAGTATAAATATAAAGAAAGCAAGCATCCCACTTACAGCAGCACTGTGTTATGGCTAACAGTGCAGTAGAATTATTGAATATTCAAGTAGAATACTTGAAAAGCCACTGACCACCTTTAAAGTTTAGTTTTATTATCAATAAAATGGGTATAATGATCCTCATTCTGTCCTACCTCAGACAGTTAGAGTAAGGATCAAATGAGGAAGAGCTTGCTTAGTGAGCTCCAAAGGGTAACACAGACATTGCTGCCACCAGGGCATGGCAGAGCTGGATCAGCTTTGTCCCACAATACTAATTTCACTGGACAAACTCACATGCATTTGATCTCTTTCAAAGTCTTCAGAAGCTTCTAACTCAGAGGCATTTTGAACTCTGATTTGTCTCATCAATTATTATGTTGTTTCCTTTCCAGGTGGCTGTGCAGTCATCCAAAAGAACTACAAGTAGGATTAACTGTTATGACAAGATTTAAAATAGCTGGGAATTATATTAGTTCTTACAAAAGACAGGAAATGCAGCACAGAAACAACCTAAGAGTACTGTATGTATGAAAAGAAGGTAAGAATGTTTCAGAGGCAACTTAACATTATTGCATGGCTATGAATTATTAGGTTAGGTTTCCTTGTACAGTTTTCATGTGTTCAGAATTATCTTCTCTAAGGCTAATGACATAAAATAGGAGGTAGATTGTGATACTCATCATCAAGTCACTTGAGACAGGAATTCTATGAGTGTACTCAGTTCTGATTATGGACTAGAATCACCTAAGAAGCTATTTTAAATATCAATGTTCAGACTCCACCTGCAGAGATTCTCATTTCAATGGTCTAGATTGTGACCAGGGTATTGGTCTTTTATAAAGTATTAAAGATGATTCTAATGTGCAGCCATAAATGAGAGCCATGTAGTCAATGGGACTGAATGGAATATTCACTTTACCCCTTTTCTCCATTTAACTACCTTCTTCTATTGCTCTTCTTCTTCTCTTTATTTTTCTTCAAGCAAACTATGAAATGCTGGACTTTCATGCCATCTTTCAATAAGTGACATGTGACAGAAACATCATTCATTTATTTTTTTCAAAGTACAAAATACCCAAGTCTCACATAACTGATGAGGTAAGTGAATGATGGTGAGGATCCATTATGTCACCTTTCAGACAGGCCCTGGCAGATGTTTAACTCCACTAACCGCACAACCACCCATCAACAGGGAAGAGTGTTGTATCCAAGTGAAATTGTTTGAGGGAAGTTAGAGAAACATGTAGTAGTTTGTAGTAGTAACTACTTGCATTTGGATTTGGCTAAGAGGCCATGGGTTAAGACCTGAAAATTACATGCCTAAAATAGATCTTTAATATTGGCAAGCCATCTGGATCTTGACTTTATGTATTATCCAAAAATCATTGCAGACTTAGTAGACCAAATATCCCTGTAAATTAAGGAAATATTCATTTCTTCACATATGGTACAGCCTCAAGTATACTACTTATGCTGCATAAAATAAAAAATAGATCCATTCAGGGAGCAGTTTAATAGTGACACTGATTGCTGAGCAGTCATCTCCCGACCAAATTCAGAAGAATTTCAATTTTACTCTAATCACAAGTCAGAACCAAAGCCATCACACACACGCACACACACATACACCTTTATTTTTTTTACGTTTTTTGTTAAATTTATTTATTTTTTAGAGAGAGTGAGACAGCGTGAGCAGGGGAGGGTCAGAGAGAGAGGGAGACACAGAATCAGAAGACAGGCTCCGGGCTCATAAGCTAGCTGTCAGCACAGAGCCTGACGCGGAGCTCGAACCCACGAACCGCGAGATCATGACCTGAGCCAAAGCCGGACGCTCAACCGACTGAGCCACTCAGGCGCCCCACCTTTATTTTTTTTAATCCAAAATTTGAGGCATACCTTAAGAAAATACTTACAGTAAGTATTTTAAAGAATTCCTCATGAGGCAAACTGTCCTAGAGAGAAAAGGTAAATTTCTTGGAGAATCTTTACATCTTTAGCTGATACCTAGTTGTTAGAACATGTACCTCTATTTTTCCTTATCAACGAAGGCAGCACTGCTGAGGATCAAAGTGGCTTTCAGTTAGCAACCAGTCTCAGAACTTACTGTCAGTCTCAGTTCCTTGAATGCGGGCATCCTACGAAGCTAGGAAAACTCAGGGAATACTTATCATGAAGAGCTCTCCCTGAAAATCTACTCCAGGTCTGATTTACTGATGGTCCCGGGGTTCCCTCTAGTGAGCTTTATGCCAGCTTTACCACCAACCTAGCAATGTCGCCTTGAAACCCAATATAGATGACACAACCATATAGTTTCATAAGCAAATTATTTGCCTCTGATCTTCTCAGTTTACCATTTTGGCCTCAGAGTAGTAGCTACCTTGAACCTTGTCTCACTGAGATACCATGGGATTCAGATTCAAGGGGAACTATAAATTAAGTATTGTATTAGTCAGATTCCCTGGGTTTTAGACAACAAAACTTGACTTTGGTATTCTTTAGGGGAAAAGCCTACTTAAGAACAACATATTGAGTGACTTGTACAAACACAGTTTAGGAAAGACAGGGACCCAGGCATTTCCCAGGATTTTGATTTGTAGAAACCTGAAGATTTCATCAGGGCCCTTCCATTCAAACCACTGATCTTCAGCCATTTTATGCCTTTGGATCAATCAGATTGCCATGGACATCTGTAAGCAGTCTCATTTTAATCCTTTCACAACTCAAGATACTGTGGGTATTATGTCATTTCACTCGAGAGGAATTTTCTTCACTAGTTCGTGCCAGAACTACACTCAAAACTGTACTCAAAACCATATACTCAAAACCAAATTTCCTAAGTCAAAATTTTATGTTCTTTATCTTTTCATATTGTTTCATGACTTAGAAGAAAATTGCTGGAAAGACACTGAAGTGAATATTGCGGTGTGTTCTCCTTTTCCAGGAGAGTTTGCTGTGAGATGCTAAGATGTTACAAGGAGGTTTAGAAGAAATGAGGAGGAATGAGGGCTTTCTTAAGAAACAGTATCAGATACAGAAAAGCATGGCCTTTGGAATCCTATAATACAAGTTGAATTCTGGACTTTCTCCTATTACCTGCATGACCTTGAGCAACATTCTTGAGCCTATAATATAAGACTAGAAATACCTATCTACAGAATCTTGAAAGAATTAAATGTGATGATGTAAGTAAATTTCACTCATAAAATGAAACTATGTAATTTAAATAGAATAGAGGAAGAAAGAGAGATAGAAAAAAAAATAGAAACTAATAAAAAAAAAGGAATAGAAACAGGGAACAACCAAACTGAAATAGAACTCATCTGGGAAATACATGTCACTAAACCAGAGGCTGGTGTTGTCTGAAGATGATACATAATAGAGATAATCAACAGGTCTGTTAGGTTTGATTATAATGCAGTGTTTTGACTGGCCTTCTAAGAAGTACAGGATACAAAACTTAGGGACCACTGCAAGGAGCAAACTATAGCTGATGGGCACTGTGATTATTCACCAAGGAGGAGATGAGATTCCATGCTACGCCAGAGATGGAAATATCACCTTAACAAGCATGGACAGCCCCCAATGGACTATAAAATTCATTTGGTGGCTGTGATAATTCAAAAGAGCCAGGTGGCACATCAGTAACAAGGGAAGACATAAATTTTAATTTATGAGGCTCATCAATGTCCTGGTCAGAAAGGGACAAACTCGCTACTCTTCGGCTCAGTAATCCAATCTAATGGGAAGAGAAAGTATTTTGAAGTGACACTCATCAGTACTAAAGAATCCTTTTTAAAAATGTGTGTGTGTGTGTGTGTGTGTGTGTGTGTGTGTGTATTTGGTGGCTAAATTGTTGATGGGGTAGTGTGGGTGGGAAATAGTTAATAATGTTTTTAATTATATATAAGCTAACACTTCTCTTCCTCAAGGCAATTGCCTCTTTACTGAAAGTCTGATGGCTTTATGACTACCTTCAGTAAAAGTACGGCTGACCAGGCTTTGTGTCCTGCCAGGAAAAGAAAACTTGCTTATGTAATAAAAACATGACTCTAAAATGAAAATATATTTCCCTTTACTAACACACTCTAAAAAGTAATTATCTTGTTTGAGAAGACACATAAAACATGACAGGCACAATTCATGGGATTGCTAAGTAATCTCTGTGGCAGACACAGTCCATGTTGTTTCATACATAACAGACCTTCTGACATAAAATCTTGTGTACTTACACACATATACCACATGTCTGGGTGTCTAGTGCATTGCCCAGATCAAGCAGCTGCTCAATAAAGATTTAAATAATGACTGAGGCCTAATTAGTTTACTTTAAAAACTTATACCCTATCTCTATACTCATTCTCTCTATATCTATCATTTATCTATCTTCTATATTGATCCATATACATAAATATATATGATATATAGGTATACATACATACATATAGATCTATATATTTATATAAACTATTCTTTATCTCACTGCCACCCTCATCACAGCCATTGCCACCTCGGCATGGCACAACTACAATTATACCTAACCACAAGCCCCCATCTCTCACCACTCTCCAAACTGCACCTCACATTTGTCAATAGAGCTCTTTCTCAAAACCACCCCTAAAAATAATATCACCATTTGTTTCCTCTCATCTCCATACCCTCACTCCATTCCACTTACCTGGCTTTTCCACTGTACCACTTGCCAGTATCTGATGATATTTGTGTTTTTATTTTAGTTTACTTGCTTATTGTCATTCTCTGTTCATATTACGTGAGCTCAGCAGAAGCAGAGACTTTGATGTATTCAGTTCTCTATCATTAGTTCTTGGAACAGGGCCTGGCACTAATAGGGGCTCAAGACATATTTTTGCAATAATGAATGAATTCGTCTACTGCTTAGGCAGAGCACAGGGCCTGATACAGAATAAGCAATCCAAGATGTTTGTTGAATAAATGAATGAACACATGAACATATCAAAATGGAAAATATGTCTAAGAGGTGTCTAAAGACAAGGGACTCCTAGGTGGCTCAGTGGGTTAGGGGTCTAACTTCAACTCAGGTCATGATTTCATGGTTTGTGAGTTCAGCACCCACCCCCCCCACCCCACCCCCGTCAGGCTCTGTGCTGAAAGATTGGAGCTGGGAGCCTGCTTGAGATTCTGTATTTGCCTCTCACAGTCCCTCCCCCACTCACACTCTCTGTTTCTCACTCTCTCTCTGTTTCTCAAAAATAAGTAAACATTAAAATAAAAAAAGAGTAAATCCCCTCCTTTCTTTATTCTTTTTCCTTCCCTCATTCATCCTGATGATTTCACAGTTAATGATAAAGTCTATGTGAAGTCTCAGGTTGAACAAGACACAGTAGGGGAGAGCATAGGGCCTCTTCTGCCTACTTAACCAGCCCATCCAGGTCACAGCATGCCTTTACTTCCCACCTCTTGAAAAACTGGCATGAACCAGAAATTAATAAATTGACAATATTCTGCTTATATGTATAATCAATTAGCACTCTGCCTACTCATTCATTTCTTTCTGGGCTTCCTCCAAAAGCTCTAAATCTAACAGACAGTGGGGAACAACTGTGAGACTATTATCCAAACAATTTAAATGAGAATAAAAAGCTTCCAAAAACAGAAGCAAAATATTCACAAGATCCACACTCCCTCTCCACTGAACTAAGCCATTATATGCATATTTGCAGAACACACTTTACAAGAAATCTAAAGAATTTTGTTGAAAATCATTTTAAAATCCATTTTCCTAATGCCAAGAATCATGAGAGTTACATTAAATCTAACCTATTTGAAACAGATTTCTCCCTTAAAAAAATTAATGGAGACCCTCTAAGATCAATCACTTAAGGCATTTCTCATCTTTCTTACTACAATAGCCCTTCTATTCACAATTTTATGGTTATATACAAATTTTAGTTCATTTTTTTAAATGTAAAAAAATAGTAACAAATCCCATAGAAAAAAATATTAAGAGATGAAAATAACTCTAAAACAACTGATCACTCATTCAGCAAATTTATTGAGTGTCCACTACGTGTCAAGTGCTGTTCTAGGGATAACAGATATAGCAGTGAACAAAAGAGACACATATTAATGCCTCAAGACACTTACATTCTAGTTGGGCAGGGGGCATAGGTATACTACAAAATTAAAAAGTTAAATATGTAGTTTGTTAAACAGATGTGCTATGGAGTCAAATGAAGCAAGAAAGGAAATGGGGAGGTTAAATGAGTTAGTTTGTTTTACTTAT
This sequence comes from Cryptoprocta ferox, assembly GCA_028646485.1. NCBI lineage: Eukaryota > Metazoa > Chordata > Mammalia > Carnivora > Eupleridae > Cryptoprocta > Cryptoprocta ferox. The sequence goes on from CM053573.1 coordinate 58,965,878, forward strand.
GTAATTTTAACTTTATAAAAATTTTATTTAAATCCAAGTTAGTTAACATATAGTGTAAGAAATGTTTCAGGAGTAGAATTTAGTGATTCATCACTTTCATGTAACACCCAGTGCTCATCCCAACAAGTACCCTCCTTAATGCCCATCACCCATTTAGCCACTTCCCTCCCAAAACCCCTCCAGCAACCCTTCGTTTGTATTTAATACAGAGTTTATTTATTTTAAATAAAGGGCCAGGAAAACCTCAATAAGAAGATATTATCTAAGTAAATTCTGCGTGGAGTTAAGGGAGGAAGCCAAGTGGTTATCTGGAGAAAAGACTCAGATACAATACCTCATCTTTGACTTCATCTGTGTACTTAAAAAGCACATCTGTGTATGCTATGTTATTTATGGCAAAGATTTGTTTTTGTTTATTTATTTATTTTTGAGAAAGAGATAAAGAGAGCAAGAGTGAGCAGGGGAGGGGCAGCCTGAGAGGGAGACAATTCCAAGCATGCTCCACACTGTCAGCACAGAGCCAGATGTGGGGCTTGAACTCACTCACGAAGAGTGAGATCATGACCTGAGCCAAAACCAAGAGCTGGACAGACATTTAACCCACTGAGCCACCAAGGTGCCTCCAGAGACTTTGGAGTGAGGAGTAAAATGATCTACCTAAAGAGCATAAGTTGGATTTTCGAAGTTTACCTTCTCTTTTCAAACTTGTACTTCACTTCTTTTCTTTCCGGACAATTCATTTTTCCTCACTGTATTTCTATTACTCTCTTTTTTTTTTTTTAATAATGAGGATATTAAAACATTTGGATAGAACTGTCATGGGATTGTTTCCACTGTGTAATGATCAAGGCATTTGTTACATAATTAGAAAACCATGTTTTTCTTTTAAGCACAGTCTAGGGGTGCTCACATTGCTTATGATCCAGAAACAGGTGGGAAATCTGAACATTAACTGTTCTTTCTGCCCAAGTTTCATTTGGTTTCTTCTCTTAAACTTTAAAAAGGAAATACATAAGCAGAATTGGCGGTTAGTTATTAGCTTTGGGCAACTTGTTCAGGCTTAGATGGTCCTACCCCATTGGACCCTTCCTATAGTCAACTTGATACTGACAAAAGCATATCAAATTATTTGCAAAAGGAAGGTCTATTATGAATAAGCTGCACCCAAGACTCATGGAATAAGAGATTGAGTTGGAAGGGATGGCAGGTAAATCTCTAATGCTAAAATTTAGACTTGTAACATAGACAGGGATACTACGACATGACAAGTAAGTGGCTTATCAGAATTATACCAGAAAGGAAAGTAAAAATGTGGATATCACAAAGAAGAAAAAAATGTGGTAAGAGGGTCATAACCAAAATAGGCACAGAAGTTCATCGTGTTAATATGGTATAGTTAAAGCATATTGCATTTAGAAAGAGTTAAAAGGTATGGGCTACTAAAAGAAAAAGGCAATGCAGTGTTGTTTGAGAATATTTTGTTTATGTTATTATGTGACATCATCCTAACCTCTAAGGTATTCCTCTTCTGTTACTTCTTTTCCTTCTCTAAGCACTATCGCTTCCCTGAGCCATGCCTTTTCCCTTTCTTTTGCATCACTTTCAAGGCTCAGCTAGGAATCCTCTCTTCTAGGAAATATTTTGTCATTCTCCAGACTAGACAAAGGGACTATCCTACATTGTCCCACAGCTTTTTCTTCATAGCTCATCATAAAAAGGGAACTATGATATTTATTTATCTCCAAGCCCTGGAATAGTCCTGGCATATAATAGTCATAAATTAATGTTTGTTGAATGCATAATTAAATGCATGCCAGAAAATCTATTGGGATCCTGAATAAAATAAAATAAAATAAAATAAAATAAAATAAAATAAAATGGGATGACTACTTTCAAAGAGCTAACAGTTTATTATTACATCTGGTTGTGGATTTCTCTGATAGTTTATATAAGGATGTAAGTTCCTTGAATAAAGATGCTTTTGAATTATAACTTGAACAGCCCTAATGCTTCATTTGTACTTAAATTTGAAGGAGCTTGTTTATTTCTGAGTTGGATATGAACACCATTTGATACCATATTACCAAATTCAAATGATCCAACCCACCTTTCAATTAACTGAAAGGAGCAGTGACTTACAGGAACTGCAAATGTATTAAAAATGTCACAATCACTTTATTTATAGAGCAACATAAAAATGTTAATTCAGGTACTTTAAAAAAAAAAAAACTGACACAGACTAAGCAGAAAGATGAGCCAGAGGGGATTACTTAGTGATCTAAAACTCAGCTCTGCAATATCTCGAACCTCAGCTTCAAATCCAGCCTGGGTCAAGACAACCTGTCATTCTCCAGAGACCAAGCACTGCCTATCTCTTAGTTCGCTGTGTGTGTTTTCATATTGCTTGAGGACTCCATGTACTTAAAAAACCTCATGGAATTTTCTTATAAATGATAATGCTATCCCTAATAAGCTTAGCCAAATTCAGAGAGCTTCTTGATATATAACTGGCAGCTCTGGATAATGCCCTCGGGTTGTTAGCCATTCTACAATAATCAAATATAGTCAACACTTCAAAATTTAAGTTTGCTAGAAAGTTACCTCATGTCACTTCCCCCCCCCCCCCACCAAATGTCCGTCCCATAATATAGTTTCTACTTACTATTAACTGACTCTGCACGAGTAATAACCTGTTCGTAAAACCAGTGAGAAACATGTCTTTGTTTTTTCAAGCATATACGGGGAATGACCCAGTAAGGTTTCTCACTTGTATGCTTTCAACCTTTTGTGCACCATCCACATGACAGTACAAACAGAGTAGAAGGAGAGATATATCTGCATAACTTGGAAATTTTATGATTGATAGGCATTGTCTTGTCAGTTGAAGACGGGTGCATGATGAGTATTTATGATATAAGGAGATTCCTAGTTATAGAGACATAGGGTTTATTCTGATAAAGAACTTTCAAGATTCCAAACACCATTCCCTTTAGGGCAAGAGGATTAGTGATGATATTTCAGAACACAGTCTTATTATATTCTGAACCCAGTTATTAAGTAGGAAAAGAAAAGAAATTTGGCTCTCAGTATCTGCATACATACACATGAGTGCACAAACACACAGTTAGGGAATTCAGAGTCACAGTATGGAGAGGGTTGATGCATTCATAGGGGCAGGGAAGGCCATCCGGTCTCAAGGGAATAGAAGCAGAGAAAATAAAACAATTGTCTTACTGGCTTACAATTATCTATCAGCCAAGGAGATGAAGATGTGCGATAGTATCAAAGGAGCTTTCAGCCATGCACGAACAAAACTGTAGTTAAAGCTAAGCCAAATAACTTGTGACCTTAGAGGAGAGGTAGAGACTCTTAAAGGGAGACATATATCAATGAGCAAATTGAATTTCAGGCCATGATGATGCTTGGATTCAATCTGACAGTTTTCCTGAGGGTTTTCAAAGGAATAACAAAGCAAGTAACTCTGTAAAATCATGACCATCTCAAACTAAAGAGAATCACATTCTTGTCTCAAGTGCTCCAACCGATTTCTGGAGGGACTTTTGAATAGGACAGAACTGAGTATCCCTTGCTGTATTGAGAAGGCTGAAGCAAGCTGGCATAAATAGAAAATTTTACTAGCCTGAAACCTTTTTAGGTAGGAAGCTGCTGGAGAAAACCACCTCCACTGGACACCATAACACATGAAATCAAGCTAGGGTTCATCTTAGGAAACGTTATAGGAAAAGTGCAACGACAAAGTGGAGTCCAGGGAGAATAGTGAAAGGACTTGACTTGGAGATGGATCAGGGATGATTGTATATGTGTCTACAGGCATCCATGCTCACTGTTTATCTGTCATGTATAGGCATGTATATCAGGCCGTAAATTTAACTGTGAACTCCAGGTGGTCTTTGTTTTTTGTGTGTTTGATTTATAATTTCTTTAGCACCAGCCATCTCATGCCTGCAATGTTACTTTCCATCTTACTTTCAGGCAATGGGCCTAGAAACTATTTACAATATGCAAGACATGGCTTAATCCTGGGTGTGGTAGGCAGAATGCCACCCCCTACCCCAAATGTCCACACATCCTAATCCCTGGAATCTGAATTTGTTACTTCGCATGGCAATTTTGTAAGTGTGATTAATTAAGGACCTTGAGATGGAGAGATTATCATGAATTACATTGGTGGACCCTATATAATCACAAATTCCACAAAAGACAGAAAAGAGTGGTACAACACTTAGAGGAGGAAATGTAACAACAGAAGCTGAGGTCAGCGTGATGTGGGGACAAAGGCCAGTGAAAGCATGTATCCTCTGGGAGCTGGAAAAAGCAAGGAAAGATTCTCCTCTGGAGCATCCAGGAGAAATGAAGCCTTGTTGAACCATTTGAGACTTCTGACCTCCAAGACTGTAAGAAAATATACTCATGTTTTAAGCCACAAAGTTTGTGGTAATTTGTTATAGCAGCAATTGGAAACTAATATACTAGCTGAGCCTCTCCTCAGGTATTCTTCCACAAGAATACCATATTTTGACCATTCATTTTCTTAGCACTCTTGTCATTCATTCTCTCATTTGCCTTGTGGTGACACTGTTATATTCTTCTTGTTCTTCTAGGTGCTGGCAAGATAAACATCTAAATCCTATCTTAAAATTGAATGTGAAGATATAGTAGGAATAATGGTAGACACATGCCTAGACTATGGGTGGGATCCAAAGAGAGAAAGGTCAGCTCTGCTTTGGCAAATGATTAGAAAATACTTCTCAAATGGAAATTTGAAAGGTGTTTTGTTAGTTGTCAAGTAGGAAAAAAAAGATGAGAATAAAGATCACTCCTGGAAGGGGAGTAGGATGAGAAAAACTCCAGATGCTGAAAGAGCTAAATATGTTTTGGTGGGAATGTAGGGTGTTAAACTGGAGGTCTAAGTCTAGAATAGAGGGTCGGAATTTCATCTTGTGAATGGTAGGGAATATTAATAACAGCAGCAGCAACTCTACATGGATGTTTTAGGAAATGACTTAGGTGGTAAGCCAGAGTCAGAAAGACCAGTTAAAAAGTTAAAAGGTTATTGTAATGGCCCAAGGCAAAGGTAATGCAGACCAGCCTACAGTGGCAGCATTAAGAGATAGAGAGAAAAGGGGCACTTAGGTGGCTCAGTTGGCTAAGTGTCCAACTTCGTCTCAGGTCATGATCTTGAGGTCTGTGAGTTCAAGCTCTGCATCGGATTCTGTTTTGGAAGCTCAGAGCCTGGATCCTGTTTCGGATTCTGTCTCCCTCTTTCTCTCTGCCCCTCCACCACTCGTGCTCTGTCTCTCTCTGTCTTAAAAATAAATAAACCAAAAAAAAAAAAAGAGAGAGAGAGAGAGAGAGATAGAATGATATTGAATCAAGAAATATTAAGAAGGTAGAATCAACTGGACTTGATGATTAGTGAGATACAGCAAGAAGAGAAAGTACGGAATTCAGGTGAAATCTGACTGAGACTTGGGTAGCTTGAGTACTGCTTTGGAAGAGAGGACATGCAGAAGGAGAGCCAGCTTGTGGGAAACAGATAATGACTTAATCTCTATTTACAAGTCTTAGTTTTATGTATTCTTTCAGACTCTCTCTAATTACTTTATGAAATAATATTCATGTTGTCTTGAGAAGAAGGACCATATTTTCTATCTTTAGCATTTTTCTTGCCTACCATAATGATGGGCACATGATAAATTCTTGTTGCATTGAAAAGAATATTGTGCTCAGTAAGAAAGATGTGTGTTTTGAATCCAATTCAAATGTGGTGCTTGGGGTTTAAAATTACCCTGAAGGTCAATCAACATAGCTCTAGGCAAATGGATATCTCTTAGAAATGGATTAATGAACTATTGATGTTAGAAATTCTCTTCTGGCATGACACATCTTTAATGTTAAGGAAAAGAAACAATTCCCATGTAGTCTACCACTTTGATTTTAGGCATAACTACTGAACAGGGTGGAATTTCACTACCTTTATTGATAATCTAAAAAATAGAACTAGTATTTTTGGATACCTAGTGTCTTCAGTGAGTTCCCCTGACATATAGAAAGAGGTTTTTTTTTTTTTTTTTTTTTTATTCTATTAAAAATCAAATCAGGGCACCTGGGTGGCTCAGTCAGTTAAGCATCTGGCTTCAGCTCAGGTCATAATCTCATGGTTTATGAGTTTGAGCCCCATGTCAGGTCAGGCTCTGTGCTGACATCTCAGAGGCTGGAAACTGCTTCGGATTCTGGGTCACCTTCTCTCTGTCCCTTCCATGCTCATACTCTGTCTCTCTCTCTCCCTCTCAAAAATAAATAAACATTAAAAAAATCAAATCAAATTTCTGCTAGGTTGATCAAATCCTCTGCTGTACAATTAATGACTAAAAGTTAAAAATACTGACCTATGAACACCACAGCTAATCCAGTCACAGTGGTAGACATGACAGAATGAAAGAAATTTTTATTCTTCCGGAGTTGAACCTACTTAACCAAATGTGTTTTTGTTTTGATTTCAATAGTACACAATTCCAATTTACCAGTTAATCAGTTATTTTCTATGGAGGAAAAAGCATCCTAAATTTTTCTTATTCTAATATGAAATGGGAGTGAGACCTTCAACAAACAGCCCCTAGAACTGAATAGTAAGTGTAATATGCTAGAAAGACCTCAAAACCACAGCAACACACTCAGTGGCCAAACAGGTTAGAGTCTTAATTATGTGGTAATATGCAGAACAAACATGGTGTCATGGCACTTGGGGAAAACAGCTGGTGAGAATTTCCTGGATGCTTTCATTGTGTTTTCCTGGCCTAAGCAATAACAAACAATAGGTCAGGTTTTAAGAGTTCATTATTAACCCATGGTAACCAGCAAAGAAAATGGTGATAGTTCCTGGAAAAGAATGTATCAGCAAATATCATTTTGAAGATTTAATCCTATGACCAGAATTAGTAATTGCTTCACTATTTCTTGAGCATGAAGAGCTCAGAGAGTAAATGATTTACTGTTCTGACAACATAGAACAGATTTTAATGTTTCGAAAAAAAATTGAGACCTATTAATCCTGGTGTGTTTTACTCTTAAATCCAAGGAAATGAAGAAACATTGATCTAATTTCTGCCTTTCAAGAATGAAAGTATCTATTAACCACAGAGTACCCAGCAGCATACACAAGCAGCACCCCTAGAGATACCTAGCCTGACATAAGAATTGTATTTTGCTAGCTAAATACTGATTCCCTCTTGGTATTATGCAATTTATTTCAAACAGACTTCTTGATCCAGCAGCTAAGAAGTCAGAGGAAAATCCTCAGTAAGGACGTGCTGAAATAAAAGGGCAGAAAGAGGTAAAAAGGCCAGGCACAAAAAGGCAGAAACAGGAAGAATAAGTACCAATCGCTTTTAACAATGCTTAAAAGTTACTGGGCTTTTTGGTCAAATGCAGATTCTGATTCAGAAGATCTGAGATGGGGCTTTGTAATGAGCTGTCAGCATATGCTACTTATCCCAGGAATACATTCTAAGCACCAAGAGTAGCACTCTTCTAGTGTTTGAGAAAGATCACGCCCCCAGAGTAATACCTGCACTGCTTACCTGCCCCTAATTTCTCCTTCATGTTCTCTTTGATGGAGTACAGTTTTGTTTCTCTCTAATACCATTTCATTTGTTCTTTTTTTAGTGCCTTATTATGCGTGCTATCTTATGTCCTGGCCTGGTGTTTGGACAAAGAATAAACTCAATGTCCCGCGACACCATCTTTTCCTTTACCACTGCTTCCCAATTAGACTAGAAGCAGATATTTTATCTTTTTGCTACTTGACTGATAACCTAAGAGGAGAACTTCCTACTTACCCTCGAAAATGGGAAGAGGAAAAGTAAATGACAGAATTCTGCAAAAATTAAGCCAGTAAAGAGAAAACATACAAACACACAAACTAAAACACAAACAAACCAACCAAAACCAAAACCCAAACTGCCAGCCTCCAAGAAGGAGAGTTCTGTGATTATTAAAGTAATTTTAGGGGCACCTGGGTGGCTCAGTTGGTTGAGCGTCTGACTTTGGCTCAGATCATGATCTCACAGATCACATTGGGCGCTCTGATGTCAGCACAGAGGCAACTTCGGATCCTTCATCCCCTCACTCTCTGCTCCTCCTCCCATTAAAAATAAAGAAACATTTAAAAAAAGGTAATTTTAAAACTTCTGAGAAACATCCTTCATGCTTCAGTTCTCTCATGAGAAAGACTGGATTGGACCAGAAGGTCTGCCGTTGGAGGGGGATTCAAGTCTGTCTCTGTTGGTGTCTAAATATTTCTTCAGCTGAGGAAGAAACATTTCTTGTAAATCTTATGCATAAAAGCCAGACTCTCTTGCCAACTAGGAAGACGGGGGAAAAATAAAGAGCAGGGTAAGGGTAAGGAAAAGAAGAGGCACTTCAACACCTGTTTCCTCTCTTAAGAGATACTCCTTCAACTAGAAGAAAAACATCGAAACCAGCTCTTTACTTTCCCCTTATACCATTTCTGCCAGAGAGAGAGAGAGAGAGAGAGAGAGAGAGAGAGAGAGGAAAAAAAAGTAAAGGAATTAAATAAACACCACATTACACAGAAGGCAAGAGTTGTGTAACACTACCCAGATTTGCAGAGTGACATTCTAAACCTTTGGCATTTACTCTTGGGAAATACTGCTGCAGCTTACATGAGGAATCCACATTTGCAAAATAGGGTGTGATATGCATTGCAAAGGGCCTCAGTCTTCAACCAGGGTAGTACAGAAACAAGTGGTTTGCCACTCTCTGCTTCATGGTCAGCATCTGTCAAATGGGAATCCTACCAGGAAAAGCATGCATAGCTCTCATGCAGGAAGTAAGATGCTGGAGTTTGTGAACAAGTAAAGTATCATTACAATCATTACAACTGCTACCAATCTAGAGGCAGGACAATGATCTGGGAAAAGGAGATGAGTGGAAGAAAAGCAGAGGGGGAAATAAGCACTAGGCATGAGAAAGCCCAAGACCTGGGAAGACAGGCAATCAAACCACAGGCAGTTGACCGCATTCTCAAAGAAGTGAATAATGCATTTCATTTAAGTGGGTGAATACAGATAGTCCACATCGATGCAGCAGCAGGTTCCTCAGTATGTGCCCACCCCTCTGCTATTTTCCTACTCTCATGTTATCAGGCTTCCCCATCATACATCCCTCGTTCTCTGTCTTCCATAAGCTAACAGAAAGCAAGACAAAAATCAAACAAGGCGGGAGAAAACAAAACAGAAAAAAAAAATGCCTCTCAGTACTTTAATACAAGGGAAAACAGAGGAGGGGTACAGAGGAAGAAGAGATTAGAAAATGTATTAAATTCTCCCCTCACCTCAGATATGGTGTTTCTGCACATTACTAGACTTGCTCCTGAGCAAGAGAATATACTTTACCCCATGGCCACAAGCATGGGCTGGATAATAGGAATATTAGGGAGTGGCAATTCTGGAGATGTAAAAGGTACAAATTCAAAAGAAGAAATAAGAGAAAATATAGGAATGAAGAATAAAATAAAAGAATAGCAAGAGCCAGAGAAAGATAAAAGAAAGTGCAAAAGAAAAATGGTTCATTTGTAGAACTGATACATTAAATTAAACTCTAAAACATTGTCCCAGGTTTCAAAGACATCAAGGGGATTTTAAAAGAGGACAAATCTACCAGGGATCTGAGTAGATTATATAATATGTAAAGATGACTTACAGAATAAGAATAAAAAGATATACTATTTGTTAAATTCCTACTATGTGTCAGACATACCATTTGTTAAACTCCTACTATGTGCCAGGCATTCTCTTGGGGCTTTATATTTATAAAATCCAAGAATGTTTGCTGCTGTCATCTGATAGAGGCCTCTCAGAAAGTTCAAACTCACTGAACTTTCCTCCCCATCCCTGCTACAACCATCACTTTCATTACAGCTTGAAATTGCAATTGAAAGTCAGTCCTTGATTTCCACTATTACAATATAGGAATGTAAAGGATAATGCCACATTTTTCAGAAATAATTTAGCCTGGGTTAGCCATCAGGTAGCTGAGAGAATGTAAGATTAGTCATAAAGAGGAGATGAGAACAAAGACGACACGGGAATAGAATACATTCCCATCATTGAGGATCCAGGGTTCTGAAACAAAAGATGCATAACTATAGGCACCTGTTTCCTAGTCCATCATTTTATCTGGAGCTGGTGCCAATGGTACGTGGTGGGGGGGTGGGGTGGTTAGAATGAATAAATGAATAATAAATATGTAGGAAAGAGTAGAACCCTGCTTTTGTGATAATTCAGATTATTCCCAATATTCTGAAAAAGTGGGGAAGTTAGATACTTTAAATAAAATTAATTTAAACACACACACACACACACACACACACACACATCCCTTGAGGATCTGGCTTTCTTGAGCTGCAAAGCTGTTACAGGTAATCTATTCTAATCTCATTTCATTCCGTAGGTGGGGAAGCCATGGCCCAGTGAGATCAAGTGGTTTTCTCACCCCAGTGCATGTAACTGTCAGCAGCAGGCCTAAAATAGGCATTTGATGACATTCACCCAATATCTTCAATATTACTCCCCACATCAAATAGCTCTACGTAACCCTAAAGTATACTTTGGATCAAAATAGAACAGAGCTCAGGCGAACACTTCCAGACCTATAACAATGGCTGCTGGGATCCTGTGAATCTCGCTTATGGTACAGGGAAGGGGAGGAACATGGGCCTCTTAATCAAACAGGCGCAAAACAGGCATAACACAAAATTACACTACAATTGTGGGGTGTTTTTTTTGCCAACTGTATTATCATTCATACTTTATATTAATGGATTGCATATTGTGAGAATTAAATGAAATAACATATGTAAGAGACCTAGCAAAGGTCTGATTCTCATTTCTTCCCCCAATTATAAACAGATCATTTTTTTGGGGGGAGGGATATAAAGGATTTTGAGTCTTCTCGGATGCCTTCAAGATCTCCTCTGAGCATCCTAAATCTGTTTAAACCCTTAGTATCTTCTTTACAGATGATGAAAAAAAAGAAGATATAAATTTTTTTCTTGATTAATCACCCACCCACCCCCCAACCTTAGAGGTGTGAGACACTTACTCTGTCTTATTACTGTCATGCAAAGAAACAATGATGAAGCAAAATATCTGTGACATTTCTCTAAGAACAACAGAAAAATTCCAAAATACAAGTAATATTGTGGTTGCCTCTATATTTTATAAGGAAGGAAGAGACTGCACATATTGTCGTGGGGAAGTACATAGTCAGAGGTGTTGGTGCACTTACCCCTGTTGTTTTACATTACGTACCTCATTCTGGCTGAGCACACAGAAAAAAAAAATATTTCAGATTCTGTCTGGCTCCCACAAAGTCTTTTCCCTGACAATTTATATGTTTTTCTTTTCCAGTCTATACTGATTCTCAGAAGCAAAGATTCTCCTGATTTTAGGCCTTGGATTTGAAGAAAATAGGATAGAGAATGAAAAGTGTGTATTACTGAGCATGGCTTTTGTTCCAGGAACCATTGCTGATATTTATTTAATTCATATATCTATCTTGCCCTCTGGAAGGTAAGACAGAACATTTGTTTTGTGGCTCACTACTAGCACTAAGAAGAATACCTGGCCCATAATAGGTGTCTAAAACATACTTATTCAATGAATAAATGAGCAGTCCACCAATCTAGGTAGCATTCTCTTTACTGTTAAGATGACTAAAATTCAGAAAGATTAAATCTCCTTGATGTGGTTCTAAAGTTAAACAATAGAAAAGTCTAAACTTAAATCTAAGTTGGGACCAGGTCTCCAGTCTCTCTACTATATTGCATTGGTAAAAGGAGAAATGGATTATCCACAGTTCTTTAGTCTCTTAGCTTAACAGGTTCAGAGGTAAAGAATTCTGTAGTAATCAAAAATATGTGAATTTGATTCTCCTCTGTCTGTGATGTGACCATCTTCCTTGCCCTTTGACAAACTTAAGTCTTATTAAAACAACAACAATGAAGTCTATCTTGTAGCCTGCAGACATAAAAGTTCAACTTCAGTTGTATATACTGAGATAATGTTTTTAAGAATTTATTTTTTGAGAGAGAGAGAGAGAGAGAAAGAGCAACCAAGTGTGGGAGAGGGGCAAAGGGGAAAAGAATGTTAAGCAGGATCCATCCTCTGAACCCCACTGAGCCCAATGTGGGGCTGAATGTGGGGCTCAATCCCATGACCCTGGGATCATGATCTGAGCCAGAATCAACATTCAGACTCTGAACTGACTGAGCCATCCAGACACCCCCTGTACTGAGATAATTTCTAATGATCAAGGGCAATGCCATCTTTGGCCAAAGATCCAGTGTTCCAGACCTTGCAAAAGACGAGTAGTGTGACTATGGACCAGTCATTCAACATTTCTGATTCTAACTTTCTTCCTCTGTAAATCCTGAGGTGTGGAAGAAGGTAAATGTAACTAAGAGCCATTTCATCACTAATATTCTATGATTTCTTCTCCCTCAACTAGTCAGCTCACATTTTAAGAATTGAGAAAATGTGAATTTCACCTTGCTTCCTCGCTCCTCAAGGAATCTCATGCATTTTTATAATTTTTACATTATTTATCTATAGAGTCCACTCAAGGACACTATGAATTGGGGGGAAAATGGAATGTGTGTTTGTCCTTACCTAGTCACATAAACAGTTAAGATTGCTTTCTGTGGTGGTCCCCTAACCATTAGATAGATTTTTCTATATCTTTACCCCTTCTTTATTTTTAAAATTATTATTTTGATCAGGTAGATTTTTATAGTTTTACTATTTATTTCTACTTTATGGTTCAAAAATAAGTTTGCTATAGATGTAGGTTGGTTATGGATGAAAACATGACAAATTTGAACTGCAGCGACTGCCATTTAACAGGGTTCACCAGGAATTAGATCATTTTACTGATATTCCATAACTCATAATTATGGGCTTTGACAATGGGCTATAACAGAGAGGCACCAAATGTCAATAAGTGAAGTGGATCAGGAAAAACAACAACAACAACAACAACAACAACAAGAAACAAAATGATGAATGACAACGAGCATGGCCTCCATGTTGGGGGTGGTAATAGGAACTGACAGAGACCATGGTAAATGAAGACCACATGTCCTGTCTAACGGAGGTAGCTACAGCTGAGTTTAGTCAAATTTTGTCATGTATACTGGTCTAGTGTATCTAAATATTATTATGTTTCTTAAGTCACAAATCTTAAACCTTCTATGAAATGTTCAAGGTTTTTTTTAAGTTTTTAAATTTTACTTATTTATTTTGAGAGAGACATTGACAGTGTGAGTGGGAGAGGGGCAGAGAGAGAGAGAGAGAGAGGGAGACAGAGAATCCCATGCAGGCTCTGTGCTGCCAGCACAGTGCCGGATGCGGGACTTGAACCCACGAAATCGTGTAATCATGGCCTGAGCTGAAACCAAAAGTTGAACAATTAACCAACTTAGCCACCAGGCAGCCCAAATGTTCCAGTTCTAATATTGGCTCCATTTCTAAAAATAAACAAAAATTGTATAGGCCAGATAAAATATGTGGAATGAATTTGGATTTGAGTACTCTCATTTAGAAAGATCTGTTTCTGAGAATCAGTGTTTCCTTCTTGAGCAAACAGAGTGTGTATCTGTGTGTATGTTTGTGTGTATCTGATTTAGCAAGTAATTGTTAGACACTAATAAAAAGGGGTGGGGTGGGGTGAGCATCTTAATAAAATAACCTATGACCTCATGGGAAACACAAATGGTTCCCATGGCATCCTAGATTGTTCTGTTAGACAAAAGCTACCCCAGTCTATTCTGGGCAGTTTCTCTAGATATAGATTCCACATTAAAGAATTTGGGAAATATCCTGCTAGGAGTGGGAAGATGGCTAAGATTAGCTCCTGTAGATAAAGGATGAAGCGCCCTGATATGTGATGGAGGTGTATGACAATGGATTAAACAAGAAAAGCCTCTCCTAAAAGGTAGAAAGATCAAGGAATAAGACAGTAATGTTATAAATCAGGCTGTACACACAGATATATCACCAAGCCAACACTAACTTCTGGAACACATTTCTCTTAAACAATGAACACTCTAGTATACAAGTTAAATTTTTCTACCTGTTTTTTAATTTTAAAATAGTTTGTCAGCAGGAAACAGCCTCCTTGACCTCAACCACAGCAATTTCCTACTCAGCACATCCCCAAAGGCAAGGGAATCAAGAGCAAAAATGAACTATTGGGACCTCATCAAGATAAAAAGCTTCTGCACTGCAAAGGAAACAATCAAAAAAACTAATAGGCAACCGACAGAATGGGAAAAGATAGTTGCAAAAGACATATCGGGTAAAGGCCTAGTATCCAAAATCTACAAGAAACTCACCAAACTCCACACCTGAAAAACAAATAATCCAGTGAAGAAATGGGCAGAAGACATGAAGAGACACTTCTCCAAAGAGGACATCCAGATGGCCAACAAACACATGAAACGATGCTCAGCATCACTCATCATCAGGGAAATACAAATCAAAACCACACTGAGATACCACCTCACGCCAGTCAGAGTGGCTAAAATGAACAACTCAAGAGACTATAGA
>CM053573.1:58981028-59101857 GCA_028646485.1 Cryptoprocta ferox
CCCCAATGTTCATAGCGGCACTTTCAACAATAGCCAAATCATGGAAAGAGCCTAAATATCCATCAACTGATGAATGGATCAAGAAGATGTGGTTTATCTATACAATGGAATACTACATAGCAATGAGAAAGAATGAAATCTGGCCATTCGTGGCAACGTGGATGGACCTCGAAGGGTGTCATGCTAAGTGAAATAAGTCAGGCAGAGAAGGACAGATACCATATGTTTTCACTCATAAGTGTAACAGGAGAAACTTAACAGAGGACCATGGGGGAGGTGAAAGGGGGAGAATAGTTAGGGAGAGGGAGGGAGGCAAATCATGAGAGACTCTTGAATACTGAAAACAAACTGAGGGCTGAAGGGGGAGGGGGAAGGGAAAGGGGGTGATGGGCATGGAGGAGGGCACTTGTTGGGATGAGCACTGGGTGTTTTATGGAAACCAACCTGACAATACAATATAAAAAAATAAAAGAGTTTCTCAGTGTCTCAGTGGTATTATATATATGCACATATAATTTTTTCAAGTACTATTGGTGGGGAAGTAATTGACAAGTCCATAACGAAAGAAGACCTACCCTGCGTTCCTCTCCCTCTCTGTGATGGCCACTTTAAGGGTCTCAGCTTTACACAAAAGGGTTTGCCACCTAGGACCTCTCTGCCACACCAGCAACAAGGGTGCAGTGGTCCATGCAGAAAGAAAGAAAGAGAGGAAATACTAAGTAGAAGAGACCGTTGAGATGAAGAAGCAGGAGGGGGGGGGGCGGCAAATGCCTCCTATCCCAGGTACATTAAGAAGTAACTGGAGAAGTGATGGTAACTGTATAGTTGGGTTATAGCCATAAAATGAGATAATGGAGCCCCAGCTGGGTTTAGATTAATTTTCTGTCCCTTGCTTATCTACTAATTTTTAAAAATTCTAAATAGTGTATCTACTATGAAAGAAGATTCTAAATGTAAGTAATACTTTTCATGCAGTACAAGCAAATTTCTCATTATCTCCTCTGAATCATACTAGCAACACTGTCATGATTGCAGAGTTGAATCCCTTTTCTAAAGCAACGTATTTTAGGAATGAACCTTGAAGATGAGAGAAATATAAGAAGATATGATTATCTTTGCCACACGATGAAAAACAAAAGTAAGGTAGTGTGCTTTTCTGTACAGCACCTCCCTTACTATAATCCCATGCTATAATCCCCTTGGTTATTCTCATATTCCCATCTACCCTGAGAGTTAAAGAGAAATGGATAATTATTCCATCTACAGACTCAAAGGCATTTCCCAACTTCCCATTGTTGGGTGAACTGAACCCAGACCTTGATTCCTATGATTCCAATTATGGAGCTTTGTTAATTTGCCTGTAAATCTTCACTTTGCATTCCCATCTCTCAAACCATCATTTTAGGATAAAGATATCAAAGGGAAGATTTGAACTAATACTTAAGCATATCACTTTAACAAGGCCTATATCTAAGAATAGCCATCATAAATGTGGGTAGTATGTAGGACAACACAACCTCAGAAATATTCTCAGAGTTCCAAGAAGTAAGAACATGTATACTTACTTTCCCTGGCAGCTTTAATGCTAGACAATGCACAGGCTATGAAGTAACTATTTCTCTCCTCCTCCTTACAGCACAAAGTAACAGATGGGCTATCTCAACTAAAAATGTCAGCACTTTATTGACCTAGCTTCTCCTAGATTCCATAATAGCAATATGTGAATTATGATTTCTCTTTTCAGGGACTAAGGGGGCATAATTATTATTCAGGAAAACTTGTTTGGTTTTTTGTGTTTTTGGGGTTTTTTTGCGCTGCCATTTCAAATGTTATTCCGTTTTTAAGACTCTTGTATTTTTCTCATTCTACAATATTGTCCTATATAAGAAGTATTTCCTTTCTGACTCATAATTCAATGCTCAGACTATTAGACCATACCACCTGCTATAGGGTGACATGCATCTCATTAAAGATAGCTGCCGTTATTAATGATCAAGCACAGTTCAATGAGTACAGTAAAAACTTTAAACATAAGCATAAAGCAAAACGTTAAAGATAAATTAGGGCTGCAATGAAACTCAGCTTCAATAAAGCATCTGGCTGAAACATCTATATTCAGCTTCAGCCTAATACACTAGAAAATACTGGCTTTTGAGTATTAACTACAGGCCTTCTACATAACAAATATTCATACTTTTATTTCTCATTCATCCTACAAGTAAACCTAAACCCAAATCTTAAAACATAACTAAAAATTTTAATAGAAACTCTATATAAATTTATAGAAATCATCTCTTTTGTGGGGCATATCTTATGAATTGGGTGTTATCTGCATTAGCATGGTACAAGAAATATGTTAAATATTTTAAATGACTTGATTCAAATTTCCCTTCTGCCTTCATATCGAGTAAAATAACGAAAAGCATTTCTCAAGATAATATTGTTCATAGTTTACCATTGTTTCCTCCAAATGTGAGAAAGGGTCTAATTTATGACATTATGCTATGGTGTTTCCTTATCTTATTAAATGATGCCATTTTCTGTCTTTCTCACCCAAACAGCATCTGCTAGTCAGAAAACTAGAAACGCATCTTTTAATTAAATGCTTATTCTATTTTCCCTAGGGACTATGGATTGTAGAATTAGTTTCTCAAGATTTACTGTTTCCTTTCCCTTTATCTCAAGCCCGGATATACATTCAACATGTCCTCTAAAGTAACAACCGTCCCATCTGGCTGAGAAGTGATGGACACGGCTCCTTAATCACACCGTACACTCCGTTCTTGGCACCTCCATGCCCGAAAGATATCAACAAATTGGATGGAATTCAGAGAACAGCAAGAAAAATGATTAAAGAGATGGAGGCACTGACTTATGAGGAAAGATGAAAGGACAAAATCTGTATAGCTTGGCAAAGCAACAACTGAGGTGCCGGATGATAACTGGCTACAAGTATTTGAAGAAATGTAAACAGCAAGAGAGGAGAGGGAACTTTTTAGGATGGCCTACAGAATAAGCAGAGCAAAAGAACAGAATTGAAGAAATGGGAGAGATTTCCTAAAGAGGGGATATTTTCTCATCAGTTGCAGATGCTGATAAATACCAAAGTGAAGTCTGAAGAAAACAATGGGTATCTCATGCTTTTTAGTTGCAATCACGGTTGACCTACACCGGTAAAGTGGCAGTCTGTTTGTATGCATACATATATTTGTGCTGTCTTTTTCATTTTAGCATGTTCTTCCATGTGCATCATGTCATTCAATTAATAGAAGCAACTTATGGGGTGCCTGAGTGGCTTAGTCGGTTAAGCATCAGACTTCGGCTCAGGTCATGATCTCACAGTTTGTGAGTTCGAGCCCCGCATCGAACTGTGCTGACTACTCAGAGCCTGGAGCCTGCTTCAGATTCTGTGTCTCCTTCTCTATTTGACCCTCCCCTACTTGTGCTCTGTCTCTGTCTCTCAAAAATAAATGTAAAAAAAATAGAAGGAACTTATGCCATTACTAATTAATCTTAAATAAGAACAAGCAGAAGTTTCCTTCTGCATAGATACTGAGGCAAACAGGTAAATCACAAGCAAAACATATGCAACTCTGAATTTATAATTTGTTTGCTTTCACAACACTCTATCTTCCAGAATTCCAATACAATTTAGACTATGCTCACTCACAATCCAGAAAAAGTATTTAAAGTTATGTTTAAAGTACTAGTTCTCACTCTACCTATTCTTTTGCTGCTGTTTGCTGGAGTAGATATGAAGTAATACCTGGGCAAAATTTTGTGAGTAATCTTTCAATGCTATCGATGATCCAGTGGGAAAATGATTCCTGTTTGGCTACTCTCTTCCCTTGGGTGATGGGTTCCATCATGGCTTTACTGCCTAATTCTATCAGCTGCAGCGCTCAGATCTTTCATTAATGCAAAGTGTTAAGATCCACTTAATATGATACCCCACCCCTTGTAAGAATATTAGTTGTATAACCGGAATAAAATTTCTTAAAGAGATGCAGTTCAAATGTGCTAAGAGATGTTATCTGTATTTTGTTCACTGGTTTCAGGTTGTGAATTCTTTCAACCACCTACTTACCACATGTGAGGTTTCTGATGGATATCTAACTTGTAGAGTAATCCAGTTATGAATATTATTGTTTCTAACTAGGGCATGGGGTCCAAATCCCCTAAAGATTTCTAACATTGATGATTTGGTCTGGAATATGTATGAGTTTTGAAGACACTTATGCTTCCTTTCCCTGGTCTGTATAATGATTTCCTATTAGCTTTCTTTACGTTACTGCTGGAAAGGGAAGAAGGACACATTTCCTACCCATTAGGAAACTCCAAAGTACCTATACCATAATATCTATTGGGGGAAAAGTAAAAGGATCAATCTCAAAGTAAATAATCCAATGAGAACATAAAATCTCCCCCAGATCAGAAGAATCTTCCTTGTAGAACTAAGAGCTTTTAGAAAATTTTCTCTTCATCCTGAAATTTGTGGACCTTTGCACAAAATGTGTGTCTTTGATCTAGAGCATATAAAACCCTCTTGGGGAGTATAGGGAAGTTGGGAGTGGGGAAACATTGGTCTTTACTCTAAAAACTACAGGATTTATGCTAAATACAAAGATCTCAGCAAAAGATGGTTTTGGCATGACAACCCTTCTGAAATGTTATTAAAATAGTAACATCTCTAAAGCTGGATCTGCCTGTTAGTTGATGGCAAGATTCTGAGTGCATATGTTCTAGAGCAATAGGTCTCAAACTTTGATGTATATATGAATTACTAGGGAATCTTGTTAAAGTGCAGGTTTGGATATAATAGGTCTAGACTAGGGCCTGAGATCTTGAATTTCTAATAAGTTCCCAGATGATGTTGATGTTACTGGTCCATGTACTATATTGAGAATAGGAAGATTCAATAGGACATTTTCTTTCTAGCTATATGACATAGTAGTAAAAAAAATGGCTACAGACTAGCCATGTACATTTCAGAGAAAACTCACATTTGAATTAAATTCTTCATTTCATATGGTATTAACAGAATGCATGCAGGTAATAAAATGGGCTCATTATTTGTGGCTTTATTTACATTAAGATTTTATTAAGATTTCCTTCTTTTAATTGAAGCTCAATATTTTAAAATGTGTTTTTAAGTCCACACCCTGATAATAATCCTATTTTGGAAAAGGGCCCTGTAAAAGGAAGGACAGAAGGAAGAAGGGAGGGGAGGGATGGCAGAAGAGGAGGGAAGGAGGGAGGATGGAAGGAAGGAGGAAAGGGAAGAAATAAAGAAAAGGAAGAAAAGAAAAAAAAAAGGAAAGTGTCTCAGCCCTTCTGAGAGATTTTTTTTGCAAGGAATTTTTAAGTTTTGGCCCAAAAAGTGGTCTTTAGTTCTTCTTCCTAGAGGCTAAAATGCAGAGTAGGTTGAAGAACCCATCAATGGCTGTTTTGGGGGTGGAGGAGGGGCCATCCAGACCCAATGAATCACCAAGGAAACACAAGGCCTATTTTTCTGTGAAGCTACACTTCAAAAAACAAGCCATGATATACAAAAGGAAAAGTGTGATTGCTTTGACAGCAAAAACAAGCAAATATCTCCAGAGGGGATTAGTCCCTCTGCTTCAAAGTAACCAAAACAAAGAGAGCTGAGCCAGCTTCACTGGGAACAACACCTGTCCATCAGACAAGGATGAGCTAATAGAACAGCAAACAGAGCCTATGTGCACCACTCAGCAGCGGGGATGGCTAATACCAAGTAATACACTTTCAGTATCAAGATTTAACTTTCTAAATCCAATGTCCTCTCATGGAGTCATAGGGACCTTGAAGATCATCCACATCCAGAGCACACCCCCTGCCCCCTGCCCCCACACCCTCCAAACCCACTGTGCCCTTCCTGTTCAGCCTACCAGCCTACTTTTCAGGCTCTGTCCTAGCAGGTGTTCCCTGTTTTGTGAAACAGCTTTAATTCTCCAACAACTTTAATTACTGAAAAAAATAACTTCCTTAAATTGGAACCAAAAGTTAAGTCTAATTTATGAAGAATGTTTTTGGCCTTTGGGCAACAACTTTAATTTCACTTCCATTCCAAAACTCTTCAAATAAAAGGATGACTATCATGTCCCCATGAAATATCCATTCTCTCCATGTAGTCCACTCATACGATGATATACTGATCTTTTCTTTTAACCATCCAATTACCACATAGGTTTCAATGGGTCCTTTATAACATATTGGCTAAACATAAGGCTCCAGATGTAATCAAGTTAGTACACAGTAAGTTTGGATTTTTACTTCCCACAATCTGGAGGTTATATTTCTATGAACTCAGCATAAGATCAGTCTACTCTTTATCATAAATTGTGTCAAAAGTCCATGACTGTTTTTATATAAACTGATACTAAGTTACATTTCCCCTAACCTGTCTTGTACAGTGAAGTGTGGGACTTCACATTGATTCTCGCTGATTTCCAGCTTGTTAGTTTTGGCTTACTGTTTAAGCTGACAATCTTGAAGTTTTATTTTGTTATTCAGAATATGAGATATCCCTCACAAATTAGACTTTGGGAAATTTAATAAGTAGTCCCTCTGTTTTTTATTGAAGTCACTGCTAAAAATATCAAATACAAAAAGGTCCAAAGCAGATATGAATGCAGGTTGATAGAGACTTTCAGCATATTTCATCAGCCAAATACAGATTTGCTTAAATATTCCATGTTCTCTCTCTCTCTCTCTCTCTCTCTCTCTTTTCTCTCTCTCTCTCTTCCATTTACTGGCTTAAGCAAGGCTCTTATATTTGGAATAACACATCAGATCTAAAAGAATCCTCACTTTCACTATTCGTTTCTCCCCTTTCAAGTTTCCTCCTTCCTAAAGATGAGATAATACACAAGACTTGAGATGATACTCAAGTATGATAGTATTCAAGCCTAACTAAGACTTGCTATAAACCTCATACATCTTGGACTACACTGTACTGGTTCCAAGAATACAGACAAATTCACTGGACATCGGAGGAGGTCAGATTAGAGAGTTAGGTGACTCTTACTTGGGGGAATTTAAACAATTTGTGACCAGATATTGCAGTAAGAAATAATCTTCATAGATGGACTTAGAGGTGTAATCCCTACACTCAAATAAAATAAAATTTAGAGAGTTGGTAAGTTTACTATAAGAAACAATGTGGTATTGCAGTAAGTCAGCAATTTAGGCTTTCAATCAGCCCACAGTTAGATTTTGTTGAAGGCAAAATGCTCAGCATGGTAACTAATCAACACAGTCTCTCCAAACATCCCCTGCCTTTATTTTCAGTTGCTTGTTACTTCAATTCACACCGATTTATCCTCCCTCACAACTCAACCCACAACTCTCTCATTGCCTGACCTGAGGCATGGATAGCAATTTTCAGTGTAATCAGCCAGAGGATGTAATCAGTGCAATTAACAGATGGATTGGGAATATTACATGAAACCTAAATTAAAATCCCACTAAAATTACTGTACTGTATCTGCAAATACTCACACTAAACAAATATTTCTTGTGATAAGTTTCTGGCAGTGGGATAATTATTTTAATGTAAAACTTTTGATGAGTTGAGCCCCCACCCTCAATTCACGGATTTGGTATACTTTATTGAGAACCTACCATACACCTATTCTTATGAAGAAACAAAAGTAAAATAGGATGTGATATTTTCTTCAAGGAAAACTATTATGTTGAAAAAGTAAGTCTGAAAGTCATGAAAAAGTTCTGAAAACAGCAAAAAATAGTAATAAAAAACCAAAATAGTGGTAGTCTAAGGAAGCAAATAAAAATTAGACTGGGAACAGGGGGTCTATGTTTGTCTGGGCTAGTAATCTGTCTTGAATTCCATGGGTCATCATCATTACTATCAGCCTTAACTCTCTTATCTCTCTTCCTCTCCATCTCACTTGATGTACCTCCCCACCACACCCTAACCTTGCTGAATCCACCTATCTCCTTTGTCTTACTTGGGCAGGAACAGCTAAATGGTGATGGAGGAATGGGAAAAACAAGAACATTCAACCAGCCTCACTGGTTTCACTTTAATTCATGATGGTAAACTCATTTAGGCCCTGACCACTGCTAAAATCCTATTACTTTCTTCAAGAAATATGCTTCTCGCTTTTCTGAATATATTATTTCATAATTCTTAACTTTCTTCAGACCTCATATTACCATCCCCTTCTCATTCTAAGGTGATGACCTCTGTCTTATAATTTGTTAATAAAATGAACTATTAGAAGGAATTTTTTTACACTCCTAATAACAAATTAGAGAAACCAACTTGCATTTTTAGTCTTCCTAATTAATTGTAAAATCATTCTTTCTCCTAGAAATGGAAAAAATCTCTCCACCTACAGACTGAGTTCCATCTTCAAATAATTATTCAAGGAGTTTGGTCCTTCATTTGTTCTTTCTCAACTGCTTGATAAATCTTCCCTTACTACTAAATCATTCCCATTTGAAATTCAAACGTATACATTCAAATATTGTCAGTATCTCTCATATGTAAGAAGAATGTAAGAAGAATGAAAGAAAGAAAGAAAGAAAGAAAGAAAGAAAGAAAGGGAAAGAGGGAAAGAGAGGGAGGGAGGAAAGAAGAAATGGAAAATGAAAGAAAGAAAATGAAAGAGGGAAGAAAGGTAGGGAGGGAGGGGAGAGAGAGAAGAAGGAAGGAAGAAAGAAAGGAAGGAAGGAAGGAAGAAAGGAAAGGAGGAGGGAGGGAGAGAAGGAAAGAAAAAAAGAAAGAGAATGGGAGGAAAGATGAAAGGAAGGGAGAAAAGAAGGAAAGAAGGGAAAAGAAGAAAGAAAAGAAGGAAAGAAGGGAAAAGAAGGAAGAAAAGAAGGAAGAAAAGAAGGAAAAAAGCTCCCCTAACTTATCATTTCCTTGGGCTCCCTCATTATTTTTCTGTTCTCTTTCATACCCTAACTTCCACATCATATATTCCTCTTTTTGCTCACTTTAGTCTGGCTTCTAACGTCACATTCCAAGGAATGTGTGTTTTTTTAATATTTTCATTCCAAGAATAAGTTCTTACTCTATCACAGACAGCAGACAGCATTCCACAGAGTAGATTAAGCTCTTCCTCCTCAAACACTCTTCTATTGACTTCCATGATGCTACACACCCTCCTAGTGTCTTCCCACCTCACTGTTCACTTCTTCTCAAACATCTTGGATGGCTTCTCCACCAGACTTAAAAAAATATATGAAGTATTTCAGTATTCCTTCCAAGTCCATTTTCTTTATCAACACTTCTTCCTGGTGATTTCATCCAGACATATGTCTTTAAATGTCATCTCTATGCTGAATATTCCCAAATTATATCTCCAACCCAGATTTATCCTATAAGCTCTGAACTGTCTATGTATATGTATACTTGGATTTTTACCAGGAATCCTCCCAGTCTTAATAAGCTTACACTGGAATTCTTAATTCCTCATTCCATCTTTAAAATAGGGGATCTATAGAGAGAAATGGAGAAGTGAAGGGATCATAGGTAAAGTGAGATCAAAGATAACATAGTTAGAGTAACAGAATGAGAAAGTTGAGGAATTTTAATTATTGTTGGGTTTAGGAAATGAAATTTTGAAATTTAATATGTAAGAAATGAACATTTTAAGAGATGACAAATTTGAAATCTGATATTAATGTGAATACTGAGAATTGCAATGAAGTTGAGTTGAAACTTACAAGAGTCAAAAAAGCCAAAGAATTATTATGCAATCTGACAACACAAGCCATAATAAATTAGGAACTAGGAAAATAGGAAATTAGAATGTTGCACTGGCCAGCCACATGGAACTTGAAAAAATATAGGATGATGACAGGATTTAGGTAGAACAATGGACAAGAAACTAGCTGGAAGGATAGAGACCAAGAATGGTAGAAAATAGATGGCATGAGAGCAGAAAGACAATCTGTTTTGTTTTGTTTTGTTTTGTTTTCTTGTTTGTTTGTTTTTGGGTTTTAGGTTTTGTTTTTGTTTTTTGAGATCAAAGAGTTTATGTTGAGAATAACCAACAGTAATGAAAGATTGCCTGAACCCATGGGCAAAATGGTCATTCTTTACTTCTTATAGGGTTTCCTGGGTAAGCAGTGTCCTTTGGAGTGAGCCAAGCTTTAATTAGAGAAAGTGGTGAAGGGAAGGAGTTGAGGATGTTTGGAAGTTAAATTATAATTGGTCAAATATTCTCAAATACACAGAGGAAAAAGTTGACAGGGATGGATAGACAGATTAGGTAAGAGGAATTAAATGGTAAGAACAAGAATATAAGTATTGGGAGAACAAATGACATAAGGACTTGGCCATCAGTGATTTAAGGTGTCAAGGATATGAGACAAAGTGCATTACATTAACTTAAAGTTTACAAAGAGAATTTCAAGAGGTGCCTGTGTGGCTCAGTTAGTTAAGCAACCGACTTTGGCTCAGTTCATGATCTCGTGGTTCAGTAGTTTGAGCCCTGCGTAAGGCTCTGTGCTGACAGCTCAGAGGCTGGAGACTGCTTCAGAATCAGTGTCTCCTTCTCTCTCTGCCTCTCCCCCACTCATGCTCTGTCTCCCTCAAAAAATAAATAAATGTTAAAAATTAAAAAAAGAAACAAAAAACAAATGGAATTTCAAGTTTATTGACTCCTCTGAAGTAGGTATGGCACTCTAAGGTGCTCAGACCTCAGCAGTGAAATTTGTATCATTAGTCTATTCTCTTACTGAACTTTATTAAAAAATTTTAAACAATAAATACATGGGGTAGATAAATGTGGTAGATTCTATTCTCAGTTTATTTTTCTTAGTGGACATGATGTCCCCCCATGATATTAATAGTCAAAGTTATGGAAACTATAGATGGAAAAGATATACAAAGGATATGTGACACTTGATCCATTATTTGTCATCTAGAGTAACATTCAAACTGGTTTGCTAAATGAATGTAATTGTTTCAAGATATCCTTATTCCTATCCCCATATTATTTCCTTTTAAATAATCAATGTAAAAACACAAATAAGCATTTCCTTTCAGCTGAAAAAACAAAAATTCTCAGAATTTATTTGAGAATGTAATTTTTATGAAGATTAAGTTGAGTTAATGCTTCTAATTATATCCAGTGATTAATTCTCTCTATAATGGAATAAAAGATGAAATATTTTTATATAATATAGAGGTGGCTTTTGAGATTCTTCTGGGTACCATTACTGAAAGTTCTTTCACCATCTCGCAGCCCTGAGCAACTTGATTAAATGATGTCTAAACTCAGCTCTCTAGCATCTAACCCTCCACCTCATGATTTCTCTGCTCTTTTCCAATGCCATATGACTCCCTGCTCTCCAAGATCTTTAGAAGACTGAGCTGTCTTTGAACGGTTGACTTCCTTTATTATGCACTCTGACAACAGAGATTTGTTTTGCCTGTTTTTGAACATTTAAAATTAAATCATTGTGGGTTTTATACACATCATTCAATGTTTGGTTTTAATGATGCTGACAAATATAAATTTAAGGTTTATTATTTACTTAGAGAGAACATCATGTGAGTGGGGGAGGGGCAGAAAGACAGGGAGAAAGAATCCCAAGTAGGACACACATTGTCAGCACAGGGCCCAACACAGGGCTATGTTGACAAATAAAAATTTAGAAATGTAAGAATATTCTAGCCAAATTTCACTAGGAAAAATGCCCCCACACAATGCACATTTTTTATAACGAAATTTTTTTCAAATAAACTGATGATCAGTGTACTACAAATAGAGAAATACAGTGATATATACAACAGAGTTTATTTCTCACTTAAAGGTTCAGATAAATGATTTGGGTATGATATGGTGGGTATGATATGGTGGTTTGATGGTGTTGGGTCTTGTCAGTCTGCAGTTCTCAAAATATGGCTTCCATCTCATAGTCCTAGATATTCTTTACATTCCATCATTATGAACACATTTCTTTTTTTTAATTTATTTAAAAAATTAATCTTTATTTTTGAGAGAGAGAAAGACAGAGAGAGAGACAGAGAGATAGAGTGCGAGCAGGGGAGGAACAGAGAGAGAGGGAGAGACAAAATCTAAAACAGGTTCCAGGCTCGCAACTGTCAACACAGAGCCCTAGGCAGGTCTCAAACTCACCAACTGTGAGATCATGACCTGAGCCCAAGTCAGATACTTAATTGACTAAGCCACCCAGGCGCCCCATACACATTTCAATCAGAAGGAAAGAGGAAAAGAAGGGAAGGGTATGTCTCTTCTTCTTAAGAAAATAGTCCAATACTTGAATACAACATTCCTATTCACATTCTATTAGCCAGAACTTAGTCACTAGGCCAGACCTTTCTGAAAGGAAGGCTTGGAAATGTATTCTTTTTCTGGGTGGCCACATGCCCAGTGAAAAGCTGTATTACTGCAAAAGAAGGGGAGAATAGGTATTGAAAAACAAATAGCAGTTAGTGCTACACATATCCATTTTTTTTGTTCTAAAAATGGTTGGATTTGTCCTGTAGTATCTTATAAAAGTTGTATTATGCAATTGATACAAATGTATATTTTATATAGTTAATATGACATGTACTTACTTTATGTGCTGGTTTTTTTAATGTCTACCTCTTTGATTCTAAACTCTAGGAAACTAGAAATTCTGTCTGTTTTTCAACCATTTTATAATTTGCTTTCTATTACAAATAGTTATTGGTTGAATAAATGAATACATGAAGGACTCCACACTGAACAGTGTTAACCCTTAGCTTCTTCCCAGACTCTATGGACTCCCAAAGTTGGTGATTATGGAAAGGAATCAAAGAATAAAATTAGTATTCTAATAAAGTTTTTGCTCTCCTCAAACCAAGCTGACCAAGAGTTCCAGGTCCATAGCACACTCAAAGGAAAGGTAGATTCAGCAGATCATAAGGACGCTTGTGAAAATCTGCTACCTCACCTGTGAAGCTTTGTTCCTGTGTCCTGTTCCTACTGCACATTTATTTCTACCAATTTCAGATTCCCTTTTCAACTGAATATGTCCATATACTTATGTATCTACTTTACTCCTGAAAGTGGAAATATTTCCACCTGCATTTGTAAGCCACAATGCATTATGGGTATGAGTTTTCTCTCTCTTTTTTTAATGTTTATATTTTTTTGTGAGAGAGAGGGAGAGCGCAGGAGAGAGGCAGAGATAGAGGGAGACGCAGAATATGAAGCAGGATCCAGGCTCTGAGCTGTCGGCACAGATCCCAAAGTGGGCCCTAACCCAGTAACTGTGAGATCATGATCTGAGCCAAAGTCAGACACTTAACCGACTAAGCCACCCAGGTGCCCGTATGAGTATGTGTTTTCCTTCAAAGTAGAAAGTAAACCAATACCTTTGGGCACATTGGAATTGTTTCTTTTAAAAGGTCAAAACATTCAAGCACCTAAACTTATAGTGAATAATATAGATAGGGTCACCTTTTGTAATAAGTTTGTCCTAATTTTCCAAGAAACACATCAAGTGTTCACTGCATGGGTGAGGAAGACCACATGAGAATTCTGTCTAGTGTGTTCAATTCTGTTACTTCTAGCCACCGGATTTTTCAGGTTTAGCTTAGCAATTATTCTTGCATTTCATCTAGACAGAGGCTGAAGCACTGCCAAACAGAAGAGAGGGAGAGTAAAAGGATGCAAGGATAACTATCTTGCTACGTGCCATCGGCCAGAGTCAGACCAAGTCCATTTGTACATAGAGACACCATGCCTGTTCCTCAACCATTTCAGTGCTGTGTGACTTGGAGAGCTGAAACAGCAGGACTCTAGGAAGCTGTAATTGGATAATGTTTTGGCCCCTTTGTTTTGTTTTGTTTTGATCTAGATATTTTCCTATTCTGTTGCAATGTCTACAAAACATACAGCATTTTCCAGTCTCCAGCATCTATTTGATCCCCTCTCTGAGACCCCAGGTAAGATGGTGGGAGCACGTCACATCCATAGCCACAGCTGGCAGCTTGGTTTCTGGACCCATAATCACACCAATCAGTGCTTCCTACACAAAACCCTTTCAACAACCCCAAAACCAAGGCCCCAGTTGATACCACCAGATTTCTCTTTCAACTCAAGTCTTACAATTAGGCGGCTTTGTGTTTTTTTACACTTATGCATTATGATGGTTATTTAGGCTGTGCACAATAGTCTCCAAGAATATGCTTCTCCAATCCATGCCTTCCTCCTACTCAGCAATGTTGCTAAAAAATGCAGAGACATTCAATGAAGGTCACAAGCAATGCTGGTCGTTAAGGCAACAGGCAACAGTTTACTTTTCTCCAGCTTTCCACTGGAAGAAAGCACAATATAGAAACCTCCATGGAGTTTCATGACCTGCCCTGCCTTTACAGCCTGGTCCCTCATCCTGGTATACAAAAATCCAAGCATTTTACTCATGTAGCTGTGTGTTCTGAGTAACTGTGTTATCAAACCCACCCATAATAAGACACATATCCCACCCCCTCTGTGTGATTAAAAAAAAGTCTCACTAAAAGGAAATGGTCATTTCTGTTACAACTGCAAAAATAGAAGTCTTATTGTAGTATTTGACAGCTATACAATAAATGAATAAGAATATTTTAGAAATAAGTAAAAGCTGTGATCATCTTTTTCCCTATATAAAGCAGTTCTTAAAAGCACCAAATACCCAGCAGTCAAAATGAAAATAAAAACTCAGAATTGAGCATGAAATTATAAATCTCTCACCCTTGATGGAAGAATGACACTTAAAGATTTAACACAGGAAGTATCATGGCATCCATATTTCTACTCTGTGGGGATGAGTTAGAGAGGACAAGGGAAGGAATTGCATTTATTTTGCATTGCAATTAAGGAATTAAATTAAGATTTTTTTTGGTAGCAAAGTAGAAACATTGATAAGAAGGAATGACAAAGGTTGCTAGGGATCTTTAGGGAAATTAGGGAAAAGTAAGTAAAAACAAGTTATTCTTAGGATGTTAAGTAATGCAAACAATCAGCATTTTGCAGAATATGGCACAGTGCAAACACCAGAAGAATCAACAGAAAATATTTCCATTCAAAGTGAACTATCAGCATTTGAAGACATAGTGCTTAAGAATTTCCTTCAAATCATTAAAGGAAGCCCATAAGTAGACTGAGCCCATCCCTGTATGTAAAGACAGGACAATAATTGATGTATAGGTGGGTATCAGATGACTCCATGCTGGACCTGAATAGATTATTCTTTTGGATATGCTAATGAACAGTCCTCTCTCCAACTTTGGGAAACCCACTGCCTAATTTTCATATTTTATTGTTCATATAATCCAGTATTGAATTTGCAATCCAAATAACATTGCCACAGAACCTATCCTATTATGTATGGAAAGCCCGATCGATGTTTTTCAAGATTCCTGTGAATCCATAGACATTCTATTCTAATGATCTGAACCCTCTAC
This sequence comes from Cryptoprocta ferox, assembly GCA_028646485.1. NCBI lineage: Eukaryota > Metazoa > Chordata > Mammalia > Carnivora > Eupleridae > Cryptoprocta > Cryptoprocta ferox. The sequence continues at coordinate 58,996,468 of CM053573.1, forward strand.
TCCTATATCCTGTTTTCTCAATCTCTTGCTCATCTTGCTTCTTGGACTCTTATCTCTCTGCCCTTCATGGACTTTACTATGAAACATAGACCCTTTTCCATGATACCCAAAACTTTACTTTCACAAGTTAGTAGGATACTAGCTCCAGGGGGTAGCAACCGAGGTGGGAGATATCACCTTGCTATCCATTCCAGCATATAACTAACCTCTTCTAAACTGTTTCTTAGGTAATAACCATTACATTTAATTTCTGACTGGTTGATTTTCATTCTAAACTCACTGACCCTACCAATCAGCTGAGTTCTTAACCTACCTTTTAAATTCCCCTCATATATTTCCATTTCATGTCCAGAGAGAAGGAAAATAGGAAAGTAGCAATGACTACAAAGTGTTGCTTATTTCTGTCTGGGTGGCCGCATGATGCCAGCACAGACCCCTGGTTTATACTTTAGCTGTACCTGCTGAAGACAGGGAGAACTAACAGGCATGGAGACAGAAATTGTTCTTGTCAGGGCTCATACCAACACTGGAAGCACAAGTTGTCTTTCTGCGTCCTTGATCTGTCCTGTCTTGGAAATTTGGGCACTCAGATTTAAGAGTATCTTTGAACTTTTAAAATAACTCCTGCCCTTTCTTCTGGAGTAGATAATAAAAAGGCCAATTCTGACTATGCTCATGTGCACTATTATGGACTCAGAAATTAAATAAACTATCCTTAAAAATCCTTCTGACAGAGTTGGTCCTCTCAAGAGTTTAGTAAGGAGATAGAGGTAATGTAAAGTGCTTCCAAGAATATGGCAATCGGTTTACCCACCGAGAGTGAAATTAGCAAGAAGCAACACAGACTGGAAGAGATTAGTCATCTGTAGAAGTGCCAGGGAGAGTTTATAAAATATGAAGCTAAGCAGATTTGGAAATACCCAAGTTTAAGTAAGATGACTTGGACAAAAGCTTACAGAAGCAGGACTGGAAAATAAAAGGTAAAACTCAATCACATTATTTAACCAACCTGAAGAAAAGAAGAGAATGGCTTGCGTAGGTTCATAAAGGAGGCCAATGGGCAAGTAAATGATGTCAGTGTATCTTCAGCATTATTCAGGCTAGAAAGTTCCTTGATGAGCAAATATGGATCTCCAGTTGGCACATACCTGTCTATTGATGGAAAGGAGTGCAGGTTATACCATTATATCTTGATGTATGTCACCACCAAGAAAATCTACCTAAATTGCATTGCTCTTGATCCATGCTCACCAAGCAACCTTCTGATTAAAATAACTGGCTTCCCATGTAGATTTTCTAACAGAAGAGGAAATGAAGTAGCAAGCTGACATGAATTTTTGGTCAGCCTAGCACTTCCATTAACTTCTCTATGTCTTAATTTCCACCTAAAAAGTGGAGTTGGTAACAGTGTATAAGAGAATTACATTAATTAATACATGTAAAGTATTTAGAGCAGTGCTGGAAATACACCTGAATTCCAAGTAGATGTTAAATCATCACCATTATTAAAAATTATTATGCTGATAAAAAAAAAAAAAACAACCTGAGTTAGAGATGTTGGAGTTAGTCTCCAAGACTTGGTCACCTTTGAATAGATTGACAAAGCCAAGTATGGACCCGATGTAGTAATGTTTGAGGACCTGAGATAGTAACCTTTGCAGTTACTTCCACTTTGTGAAGGCCTGAGCTGAGGTGTCTCCTTCTTATATCTGTTTCTCTCCTCTATCCCTTCAAAAGAATATGTAGTTTGTAGGATGCTGTTTGGTTTTAAATAAATTTTTTTATGTTTATTTTATTTTTGAGGGAGAGACAGAGACAGACAGAGCATGAGTGGGAGAGGGGCAGAGAGAGACACACACACAGGATCCAAAGCAGGCTCCAGGGTCTGAGCTATCAGCACAGAGTCTGACACAGGGCTCGAACTCACAAACCGCGAGATCATGACCTGAGCTGAAGTCAGCGCTCAACCAAGTGAGCCACCCAGGCATCCCCCTGCTTTTTTTATGTTTACCTTATTTTTGAGAGAGAGAGACAGACCGAGGTATGCCATTTTGTTGTTAAAGGTTGGGGTACATTTCTTCTACAGCCAGGCTTGGTACTCATATATATGACACTTATCCTGAATAATTTTTTTATTTCAAATGAGATGAAAATGAGTTGAGGGAAACCATGGATTCGGAGTCAGCAAACTTTCTGTTCAGGGACAGACAGTGAATATTTTGAGATTTGTGGCTATACAATCTTAGTTACAACTACTCAACACTGAAGCTTTATCATGAAAACAGCCATAGAAAACCTGTAAACTAATGAGCATTGTTGTATGTCGATAAACCTTTATTTATTAAAGCAGGTTGTAAGCTGCATTTGGTTCACAGGCTATTGTTTACTGACCCCAATGATGATTAAAGGAGATGAAAAGATGTTATTAACCAAGCACAATGGAAACTAAAATGACTTAGAACTTGATTCAGACAAACCAAATGTGATCTTCTACCTACCTACTTACCTACCTATATACAAATTAGAGGAATTTGAATACTAATGGAATATTTGATATTAAGGAATTATTGTTAATTTACAGAGTGATAAGAATATGTGGCTATGTTTTAAAACATTCCTATCTTTCAGAGATATGTACTAAAATATCTTCCAATGAAAATATATGATGAAGATTTACTTCAAAATTATTAGCAGAGAGATGGGGTGGGAATATAGATGAAGCAAAATTACTCATGAATTGGTAATTATTTAATTTGTTGATAAACATATAGTGCTATTTATAGCATTCTATCTACTCTTTAATATGTTTGAAATTTTCTATAACAAAGTGGTTATTTGAAGTATAAAAATACATAACACAGAATCTCTCTCTAATACACACACACACACACACACACACACGCACACACCATCCAATAAGATGGAGCCTACCAGCTCAAAGAAAGGAGGCAAAAAAGTTCAAGACAGAGCTAAAGAGATGGAGTTTATGACATAGGATGCCTTGTGTTGACTTCAAAATTATTGTCTTAAATGATATAAAATTATAGTTTAATGAGAGGTGCAGTGGGATATAATTCTGTAAAAAATGAAGATTCTGATCATAGACCTACTACATGGAATACAATGTAGAATTGTATTCTAATTCTACAATTAGAATTCCCCTAAATTCTAATTTAGGGGAAAAGGAATCGACAGTAGATAGGATGAATGGGCATAATTTCTCCTCTAAGACCGTCAGTATTGGAATCCAGTCCACACAAGGAAAACCAACGATGGCAGTTGGATGTGGGATCCACGTCAAATCATGGTTTACAAAGCAAAACTCCAGGCCTTTCCACATACTGTTCTCTCACCCTACAATGTTTTCCTTCACTTTCCAAACTCCCCCTCATCAGTTTAAGGCTTGTTCAAATGTCACCTCTAGGCAGAATTTTACTCCCTAATGCTCTGACTGTGCTTATCAGTCATCTCTGGTTGTATCATGATTTATCTGTTTACTGGTCTATTATCTAACTCCGAGATGCTCAGAACCCTTTAAAACAGAGACAGCATCTTCTCCCTGTCTTGAGTGGCCTAATTAATTACTGATTACCAGAAAAAACAAACAAAAAAACAAACATCTTGAATGACTCCGTGTTTGTTGACACAAGGGAAGCAGTACTAGGCACAGTTGATCCTGTTATCCACAGGGTCACACCTGGTCCTCAACAGGTGGCACTAGACTCTTTCCTTGACTTCAATATTAACTCTTGTCATTACGTCTTTCCCTACCACCTTTTATCTTTTCCTCTGCAATATCCTTTCGGCATTGTGTGTGTGTGTGTGCGCGCGCGCGTGTGTGTGTGTGTGTTCTAACAGAGGAATTTTAGAATGCTGCTATTTGAGGCTATTTCTTTTAGTGAGGCTATTTGCCTTCACTAAATTCTGATCTGTGGAGAGTAGGGTCTATGCTTAGCACGGTATCGTATGTGGTATTAATTCTCAATAAACGTGTTTGAGTGAATGCAGAAATGATTTGGATTGCTTTATCTGTATACCTCAAGCTTCAAATTGGTGTCAAGAGTTTCCTAGCAAACCTTGTAATCAATTTATCAAGTCTATTTTCTAGGACCTGTCTGACCTGGAAAAAAAAAAAAAAGTCCCTTTAAGAGGCTTTTCTCCACTTTCAAGATGTATCAATTTACCAGTTAATTTCATCCTTTCTTGCTTTCTCAATAATAATAAAATGATTCCATTGTTACTTTCCAAATTTCCCATGCTTCATAATGTTCTGCTTTTCTAGTAACTAGTATTTTTAAAATTCCTTCTTTCTGCTTTCACCCCACTGAGCATACTTCTCTACTTGTCACCTCAGCATTGGATAAAGCCAGTCCACCTTGACCCACTATATATGTTCATGTTCTTAAAGTCAAATGTGCTTTATTATTACACTTGCCAAAAGCAGATGTGAAAGAACAAATTCATTTGAAAGAAAGATGCTTTTTTTTTTCCTACTACTGATAAAAGTGTTTTTGCTTTTAACTTTTATTTCTAGTGCCTCCATTCTCACAGCTTACCTTCCTTTTCTTGATTAGTTATTTTAATATGTTCCAGGATTTCTGTGATATTTCCATATCAAATTTCTTCTCAAGTCTTTTCAAGTAGTTTATTGCTTGCCCATTTTGGATTTCTGCCTTTTTAAGTCTGGGGAAGGAAATTCCTAATGTCTGGAGTTCAACTTTGTAGTTTTTATCGTCTAAAAGTGATTATTTTTTCTTGATTAAAAAAAAAGGAGAAGACAAAAAGAGGAAGCAGGCGATTGATGGATTCAGTTGCACAGAGTCATACTGACAGTAAATTACCTGATAGCCCAGACAGTAAATTACCAATGAGTTGCACTGCCAGCTATGTATCCCCTGATCTATTTTGTCATAGCACACAGCAGTGTTAGTTGGGTCCAAACCACTATGTAATAAAATTTAGGTTCTTAGATGCTCCTGCACAGTTGCACAAATGAGAACAATGCAAAAGCTTTGGCAGGAAGAACGTGACTTCTGAGATTGAATACAGTTGAGTTGCAACATACCATTATAATCAATAATACAGCTTCAAGCAGGGCTCATTTTAGCCTTTCAGGAGCAACTTTTATAGCACAGTGTTTAGAAGCATAGAGTTAGAAGTCAGGCTGCCTGGGTTGAAAAGGCAGTTCTGCAACTGAGTAGACATGAGCTGGTTACTTCAAAGGATCCATGCTCAGTTTCCTGAACTATGAAATGGGGCAATGAAAGTATGTGTATTATGAAGTTATTGTGAAGATCGACTTAGTCACTATCAGTAAAACACGATAAAGCCTGCCACATAGCAAGTGTTAGCTATTTTTCTTATATAATACAGACCTCGGCAGACCCACGTATTTGAATCATGTGAAAACCAAGGAGATCAGGTAGCTTATTGACTATGGAGGCTTCCATATGAGTTGCTGAGGGTGCCTGCTGCAATCAGTAATAATTGTCACTCACAGGTCTCGTGATCAAATTATTCCTTCCAAGGCAAGACTCTGTATAATTTACTGTAATTCAGTTGCATGACGATCTCTCCCAAGCCAGCTATTGTTCTCAAATTATTCTCATATTGGTTTAGAATAATCCGATTTGACCCTCACTTACTGTTGCCAGGAAGATTAAAGTCTTTGGCAGCCAAAAATGCAAGAGCTCAGACCAATAGTCCTGGACTAATCCCTGTCATTCACGGCCTTAGGGCAGATCTGTATCCTGCCCAAGGAACACCTTGGTAGGCATTTGGCCCAATTTTTTGAATGAACTGTGACAGTGCTGTTAAAGATCTCACTCAGGAGAACAGAAGCTGAATGTGCCACTAAAGCTTCACTTCAAAACAAATATTTGCAAAGAGGAGTTTATTTCTGGTTTAACCTCCCGAAGTGGGTGCACGCTAGTAACTCTGAAAACCACAGTTACTAAAGCAAAGCTTTATAACCATTGAAACCTATGTGGTATATTCCTAAATGTCTCCAAAGCCAACATACAGTCATGGTAGTTCAAGAAAAATATGGGATTATAGAAATTCGTGTAAAATGTGGGGGAAAAGAAAATGCTAGAAACTTTACGGTTTGATACTTTAGGGCAAGCATTTGACAAACATGCACACCTGTGAACTCTGAAGTATTCCATACTGCACATAATGTTTGATTAATCACCAAAGTGATTACGCTAAGTGGCATCCACAGTAATTTAAACAGATATATAAATGGTTTGTAATTACAGGATATTGGGCTCTATAATTCATTGCTTAGCAAAGAGGTATTTGTTGGGTAATTACTGTATCTTTGTGAGATATTTGCTGCGCATTTATGGTGTAGTTTATCCTGAGCTTGCAGGCTACGGACTATCTTTAGTTCCCTCATGCCGAAACTGAAGAAGTCTTTAATAAAGGGTGAAGCCACGATTACTTTGCCAGATAAAGCATTTTATACTACTTGAGAAGGCTGGGAATGTGGAGAGATTTATGAGAACAATATTCAAAAAGCAAATACAGTTAACACTTGATTTTTCCACACCATTGAAGGGTAGCGTTGGTGTGGCTAATAGTGTAGCTCAAAAACTCCGTGCAGCTTAACTCAAGTCATGGCCCACAACGAACTCATTTTGGGGACTTCAGGAGTGTCCATCTAATATGGCTCAATAGCAAACAACTATGCCCAGTGTGCACTGGAAAATACATAGGTGCCCCCCACATGGATAATAATGCAGGGTTTTGAGCTGAAGGGAAAAGCTGACAGGAAAGAATGAAAAAGTTTTTTAAGAAATCAAATTTTTCCCTATACCCTATAGGTATAATAGGGCATACCCTGTAAGTATAAATAGGCATGAATAGATTTATTCATGTCTGTGAAACTAGTTGTTACGTAATTGTGTCCAATCGTCCATTTCCCCTAAGTAGAGAGCAAACCACAAAAGTGCTATGTGAAAAAGAGAGAGAAAAACAGCAAAGGGAAATTTCATTTAAACATAAGGACAGCTTCAGATGGGTATCTCAGAATTATTTTCTTAATAAGAAATAACAATAATTGAGATCCATACACAAATAATCCAGTTAACAGAGAGAGATAAATAGCTAAGTAAGAAATTTGTATCTGATGGTAATGGAAAATTTAAGATTTCTGGATTTCCACAATAATGACAGTCCTCTAGAGAAAGAGTGTAAGTGGGTAGGGTACATTGGGCATTAGGGAGTACACTTCCTGAAGCAACCTGGGAATATTTGGTACTGTCCCTGAGACTGATAAAGATGATGAGCCGCTAATCTGTTCTAGATATGAGAATGTATGAAATTTATAATTGTGGTCATACTCAAAGGTTACACATTGCGAATATTTTGAGGAAATTTTGACCTTCAAATCAAATAATAATAAATATCTAGATATTAGTAAGAGAACAATTTAGTCAATAGGAACAAATAACTATAATTAATGCCTTCAGGCAAGAATGACAAAGATATCCAGAAAAACTTCTCTTACACCTAGAAATTGTCCAGTTAGGATAAGGAGTATATTATCTGGGAATATTAAAATAATGCCAAGTTAAGCATTCATAATCTTACTATTTTTGTTAGAAAAATACAAAATAATCTTGAAAATATATAGAAAAAATCAACAGTTTTCTCCAGTTCTTGGGAAGTTAATGACCATGACCACAAATTTTGCTCTTCTTATTACCAGAAAGAAAATATTAAACTACATCTGTACAGTTCTTAGTAAACTTAAATGTCTAAAATCAAGGTTTGTGATAAAAAAAGACACAGAAATGATTAAGGTGTTGGACATGGATATTTTAGAAGTTTCTAGGGCATCTCTTCTATGATCTTTTCCATAGGGCTATGATCAGCCCTGGTAAAATAAAAGGTTCCCTAATACTACAACCTGACCATGGTGAAGGGCCATTGTAGACTTGTTTAGAGACCAAAAGTATGAATGTCAAGACATGATCCACAGAAAGATATACACAGAAAGATCTGTATTTAGATATGTGACAGAAATCGCATACAAGAATGATCATCTAAAACACCTCACTTTCAAATATCCTTTCTCACTTTTTAGGTAAACCTCCCAAATTTCTGGTAATTTCCTTTTGTTAAGCAATTAATATATCATTTCCATGTAAGGCATGATTTTTTTTTCCTGGATGACACTTCCACTTTAAAGTGAAAAATGTCACCAAACATAGATTGCCACTACATAAAAAGACTTTTGAAGATTTTTAAAGTTCAAAAGAGATATGAAAACTTACATCATCAGATTTTCCTTACCCTTTCTACCCATAACTAAAGCAGCTAGTATCTTTCTTTTTGTCTTTGCTTAAACGCCACCCTCCCAGTGAGGTTCTCTGACTGACCTTTCAGAAACTGCACACCTTTCCACGATTACCACCTCTGCACTGTGTATCCCCTCTCCCATGCTCAATCTATCACCGATTGATATATGATACATTTTACCCATTTACCATTATTTGGCTACTCCTGCAAAAATGCCAGTTTACAAAAAGTTAGAATTGTATTGTATTTTGCTCTGTTCTAAATCCTCCACATCCAGAAGACTGTATGGCCTATAACTGGCTTCCATTAAATATGTGTTAAGTAAATGGATCTACTCCAATAATTTCAGTTGCAATTTTTATATGGTTTCCAATTTGTTTCTCTAGCCTAGATCCTTCTCTAAGTTTAACATTTATATATTCAACTGTCTGTTTGAATCACCCCAAAACATCTCAAATTCAGCATACCTGTGACTGAATTCATTATCTTGCCTCCCCACAACTCTACATCATTCCCTATGCCTGCTATAATCTTACATAATCTCTTCTATGGTGGTTAACAACCATCTATTCAGATACCAATGAAAAATCTCGAAATTATGCCACAGACTCTCATTGCTAGATCCTTAACTGGCCTTGCATCCACGTCCTCCCTTTACTAACTTATCTTAGTACGTTTGCTGTGGTACCCTTGTCCGAATTAATACAGTAGGCTCTTGATTGATGTTATTATTTCTGGTCTCACCTCTCAGTGATCTCTATTCCACACTGCCCAACAGTTGAAATCTAGTCATGTCATTCTCTCTCTTAGAAACATTTAGTGGAGATCATGGACTACAAAACTACTTAGTATAATAAAGAGACTCTGTCATGATTTAGCTTCTACTCATCTCCATTGCCTAATTTCCCTATGTATCTACAGCTCAATCTCAGTATCAACCTCTGTTTCAATTCACAAGTTGCTTCATTTATCCATGCTCTTACTCGTATTCATCCTTTAGCAAAGAAAGCTGTTCTTTAATTTGTAATTTCCAACTTGATTTTAAGATTCAGCCTGAACTCTGCCTTTTCTGTCAGTTTTATTCTCCTTTTCTCACAGAGACCTTGAAATTCCTTCCTTTACACTGGGTCCCATATACACTCTATCATAGCATTATAAATTTATTGCACTCATTTTTATATGTTTTTATTATCATATTATTAGACCATAAGTTCTTAGAGAACAGGGACCATATCTTACTCATCTTTGCAACCTCATTGCTCCTTGTAGTGGGGAGGGGCAAATATTTTAGCTAAATAAATGAATAAATGAAGAACTATGAGTTTGGGTAGAAGTATAAAACCATGAGGACATGGAAAGAACTTATGAGCAATTAATTAATTAATTGAAATATAGTTATTATAAGCTCATCAATGAGGAAGTGACAGACTTATATTTCTTTTTTAGAACATCTCAATCTATTATCAGCGTTAAGATGATTCAGATGTAATGAAGGAAAGACCCAACAATTAGGAAGTCACTGAAGGAATCTAGAAGTAAGATAGAGGGGGAAAAAATGAATTAGTTGCTACCATTGTACCTCTCCGTGTCATTATACTCACAGTGCTTAAAGAGCATCTATTCACTTCTATAACGCTCCCATCAGATTGTAAGCTTCCAAGGTCAGGGCTGTGTATTATTTATCACCATAATGCAAATATTTGCCACGATGTCTGAAAAATGGTAGATACACAAAATTTTTGCATGTGAGTTAAGAAGAAAAATAAAAACTCATATTAGGGTAATAGCAGTAGGAAGGAAAGAAAGACAGTATGCAAAATTTCAATGGAAGATTTTTCTGCTGAGGTGGCTCGGTCTTGCTCTTGGTGTTCTAGGCATGGGCTCAGGGGTCATTCATTATTCTCTATCTCTTCATTTCATCAGAATGTCTTCCTTTTCTCACTCCTGATTGCTAAATGTCTGCTTCAGTGCTTGGTTGGCTTTTTGGTAAATAAGCATTCAAAATAAATTTTGACTGAACAATGAGTCTAGTCTTTTGACTGCCATTCGTCCTGCTAATTAGAGTTATATCTTTAAAATCTATGCTTATCTTCCACCATATATAAGTCCCTCTAAAACGCTTCCCTCAGCTTATATCTACCCTATCCACTTATACCTGCTTTGTTATCAGCACACACTACCACATTTCCCACCCGTACATGCTCCCAATTCCCTTTTACTCAGGTTGTGAATAAATGCTCAGGCTCTTCCGGGACCCTATCTACCCAGCCTCCTCTAAAAGTGTAACATCTTGAAAATGTGGGCATTAAGAATATGATCCCTGGATACCTACCCAAGTGACGTTAGTTAGGATTCTATTTTCACCTGAGGTCAACTAACTATCATGATCTGGTCAGAAAGGAAAGGCTCAAGAGTTGCACTACATGAGCTCTGCCCATATCAGAGTCTGTGATTGCTGTATATTTGCTCTAGTATAGTGAAACACATCAAATTAGGCATATATACCTATTTATGTATTACATATACACACAGATTTTTTTTTCTGATACTGAAAGTGATATATGGTTATTAGAAAAATTCAAACTACAAATAAAGTATAATGAGAAAATAAATAATTGAAGTTTCACCATCCAGACATAATCAATGTCAATATTTTATAGACATATTTCCAGACATTTTTCAAGTTCTATACAAATGTGAGCATATACATATGATTACATACATATCCATATTCCCAAATTAGATTATATTATGTATTCAGGCTTCAAAATTTGTACTTCTTATTTAACAATGTATATATGCAACTTTTCTCATGACAAATATCATCATTATTATTGTTAAATACTGGTTATTACAGTGTTGTGTCAATATTTAGTTAACTACCCTTTATTATTTTATTATAGGATGTTTTCTTCATCTTTTTTTTTACATTATAGTCTAGGCTGTTATGCTTTCTTATGCACAATCTATCTTGGTGTCCTTGTCTGATTAGATGCTCTGGAGAAATTCCATGAAACAAAACTGCTGATCCAATGAACCATAAGATTTTTAGAATCTAAGTGCCTGACTATTTTAGTAACTTTCTTTCCCTCTGGTCACTGATGGCAAGAGACTCTGGTCAGATGTCCCTGTGGATTGTTTTTTAGTACTAAATAACTAATCTGAAATAACATAATTTAAAAAAAACTGGAATTATATAGGTTTTTATGGTAACTAATATTCTTTATCATGGGTCTGTTTTTGTTTTTGTTTTGGACTTTACTTGCATGGAATGAAGAGAGATGAGGGGATGAAAAGTATATCTTAACATAATTTAATGCAAAAGGACTAGTTGTGTCTGTCTTTCTTAATCAAATAAGTACATTAGGACAGGACATGGACAGTGAGTATTAATGATAGAAACTTCAGGGCGAGTTCTTCCAAATATCACTTTCAAACAGAAAAACTGTCAGCTGTGACATTGAACTTAATCAATGTTGATTGATGGTTTTTAAGGACCAAGTAGGAAGTTGTAAACTGCAGGACGTGAGAAATGAGCATAAATTTTCAATTGAAGAGCACAGAATTGGGTTTTGCACATAGTATGTCCCCAATTCATACACAAAAATAATTAATTACTAAAGACTTTCTGACATCTATTATATCATATACAGAAGTTCAAGGCTGAAGGCAATGACATTTTCAGTATTTCAAAAGAGGATTTAAAAAACTAATACAAAATAAAATAAAAAGAAGAAAAGAAAAGCACCACTAAAACTTAAATTCATAAGTACACAAATGTAAGGAATTTCACATTTCTGGTGCCCACAGTGACTGTAATTTGGCCCCATTGTGCATATATAATAATTTAGAGTTAAGTGCATATTTGGTAATATGAAATGTTACATATGCTCAAGGGGAGAAAAGTTATGGTTGCTGTGGGAAACAGAACTCTGAATTTCCCAATTTTTGTGTTGTAAAATCTCAGCCATCAGGTTGCATTAGCATCATTTTCTACGTTTAATAATAGATTGCTCCATTGTTGCTTTCAAGAGAGAAAGGCTTTTTCCCCCTTCTCCTAATATATTTAAAGTGATGGGATTTATTTTAAATTGAATTAACCAGAAAACCCAGGTTCTTTATCAGATATAAGTGACAAGCCATAAGACTGCATCCTGCCGCCAATTAAACAATTTAATCAAAATAGTAGTTAAAGGGTTCTTAATTTTTAAAATATGAAATATATATTAACTGGGTTGACAGACATAAAACCTATAAATGATCTTACTGAAAAGATATTTAAGCATATTATTTAAAATTTTTTTCACATAAAACCTTTTCCCTTTATGGGTACCTATAATGCCTGACTCTGCGGTAATAAGTAGCATCGTCTGATTTTTCTCTATAAAAAAGTCTGATATGGCTGTGATTGCATTTCGAATCATCTCCATCATTCTCTTCATCCTCAAAATAGTTTTTCTACGTTGAGGAAACTGGGGCTTACAAAGGTTAAATAAATCACTCACTGTCAGAGAAAAAAGCTGCGATTGAACAGAGCCAGGTTCAAGTGATCCTAAAATCCATGCACTTTCTATTACACCTCATAGCTCCTGGCCTGCCTTCCTGTACTTGATCTGACTCAAGTACCTATACCCAATAAGGGCAGATAATAGTAATGATGATGATCATCATCATATGCAAAGCCTTAGTAACACTAATAATAATGAACTGGTGCAGCATCAGTATGGAAGAAGGTGGGAAGCTTGGAGGCTTACTACCTACATTGTAGTAGCATTAAATGAGGAAGAGCCAGTCTATTTTGTACTGTGACAATGGATTGTCATGGCATGGGCATAGCTTGAATCATAGTGGGCTTACTATGTGCCAGGTGCCATTCCAAGCACTTTACAACATTAACCCATCTAATCCTCATGACAATGCTAGGATGCAGTGATTAAAATTATTCCAACTTTACATATTAGAACTCTGAAGCACAGAGAAGTTATGTAACATACTTAAGTTCCCACAGCTTTTAAGTGGTAGAATTCAAATGTGAACCAGGTTGTTTGGCTTCAAAGTTGGTACTCCTAACCACTATGGATGAAGATGAGAGTATTGTGAAGGGGACAAGTCTAGGTCTTCTCTGTTTGTGCTTGATAAGTTATATAACTCACCACAAAGCACTCTGGTACTGCCTCAAGATAACAGAAGATCTTGAAAGAAAAAAATATCACAAGCTAATTTTGACACCCCCCATTCCCACCTATAAAGATCAGTGTTTTAAAATATCAAATTTTGAGTCATTCTACTGATGGTGATTCCATAAGTTATTCCCAAACCACTTTTATAAACACTTGTTTTTAAAAGCCTAATAGCTCATCTATTTCTCACAGTGAACTTAACTATGTATTTTTCAATTCTGCTTTCCTAGAGATTGTGACCATCCTGTCAACATGTCATCAAAACAACCTAGAGAGAGAGAGACAGAGAGTGAGCAGGGGAGGGGCAAAGAGAGAGGGAGACACAGAATCAGAAGCAGGCTACAGGCTCTGAGCTGTCAGCACAGAGCCCAATGTGGGGCTTGAACTTACAAACTGCGAGATCATGACCTGAGCCGAAGTCAGACGCTTAACCGACTGAGCCACCCAGGTGCCCCTAAAACAACCTATTACACATCTTAATTGGAATACTTCCTTATGCCTCAGGCTTCCCTTCTACAAGTATTAATGCCCCCATGGATTTTCTGCTTCCTCAATGAGACATATATTGCAGAGATGTTCCCGAGTATTAGAAAAAGATGACGGTAAATCAAGCAATATACTCAAATTCATATTATGATCTTAGCACTAAAGAAGTTATTTTCTCCCTTAAATACACATATTCATCAAATCCTGGAAAGCAGGAAGGGAGAATAAGACTTCGTTGTTTTTTTTTTTTTCTTAATTTTTAAATTCTGAAAAAGACAGTCCCTATCCCCATCCTTGCACCCTCCCAAATTTTTCAATTCATCACTTGAATTAACCTCCTAAGCACTGAAGCCATCAGATAGCTAAGGCACAATCTGGTCCATCAGCAGAGCCCAGCCGCTCTGGCAAGACAGCGCTGAGCCAGAAGCACAGGGCCTCTGCTGTGTGGGCTTTGATAAGCAGAGCAGAGCCTCCTGCAGACACTGCAAAGCAATTAAAACTGCAAAAGGGCTTCTCCCCCCCACCTCTTTTCCTTTTTCTTCTTCCTCCAAAGTTGAATAAAAATGATTTGATAAATTATTCTTTTCAGAGCTAACCACTTGAGAAAGAGAGAGAGAGAGAGAGAGAGAGAGAGAGAGACAGAGAGAGAGAGAGGAGAGAGAGAAGGAGAAGGGGGAAAAAAAAGAAAGTCGCTCTTGAGAACTCATTATTAGCATGAATTCCCAGCACTCCAGCAATTATTACAGATCCACATAAGAGGGAAGGCAATGGAATAAAAGGACAGAAGGGAGTTTTATCTCAAGGCATGCAGGAAAGAGGGAAATGTTCTCCATAGGCTCAGAGCCTGGTCTGCATTAGAGGCGCTGTTAGGCCTGGTGTCTTTGAAAGGCAAACCTCAGACACTGAGAGTTAACTCTAATGTTGAATGGAAGGAATAAACCTCTATAGTCTCCACTAAGACAAAAGGTGTTCCCTGAAACCTGCCTAGGGAGTATCTTCACAGTAGGTGAGACTTGCATGTGAAAGTAAAGAACCAAGAGCCTCCTTATGAGCAAAAGGAAAGAAGGCCCTAGAGAGTTTAGGAGAAATTCCGGGGAGTGCTAGAAACTTCCAGGCAAAAAGATCAAAACAACAGGGAAATTGGGGAGAAGAAAAATAAGAATTTAGATATTGATTAAGGCACAAATTTAGAAGGTGCTCAATACAGTATAGTTGACCCCTGAACAATGTGAGGGTTAGGGGTGCCGGCCACCCCGCACAGTTGAAAATCTCCATGTAACATTTGACTCCTCTAAAATTCAGTCTTCACAGCCTACTATTGACCAGAAACCTTACTGACAACATAAACAGTTGATTAACACATATTTTGGATGTCTCATATATTATGTATTTGTATTCTTATAATAAAACAAGCTAGAGAAAAGAAAATGGTATTAAGAAAATCACAAACAAGGGTCACCAGGGTAACTCAGTCAGTTGAGCATCTAACTTGTGGTCTGGCTCAGGTAATGATCTCAGGGTTGTAGGATTGAGCCCCGAGTCAGGCTCTGAGCTGAGTATGGAGCCTGCTTAAAGACTCTCTCTCTCTCTCTCTCTCTCTCCCCCCATGTCCTTCCCCCACTTGTGCATGTTCTCTCTCTTTCTGTCCCTCAAATAAAAAAAAGAAAAAAAAAATAAGGAAGAGAAGATACATTTATACTAGTGTATTGTATTTATAGAAAAAAAATCCACATATAAGTGAATTCCTTCAGTTCAAACCCTTGTTGTTCAAGAGTCAACTGATTTTGCATGATTGAATAACTTTCTTGCTAAAATATGCATATAGTAAAGTTATATTTATGCGGTCTCTATGGTGTGAAGAAGAAGCAGTAGGGCGTCAGATTCCAAAACTACTAGAGGTATTATAACAATCACTTAAATCATTGGTCACAGTTGAGGAGATGAAAAGCTAAGGATTAAAATTCCCCTGATTTCTGGAAGAGAACATGGAGGATGATTTTTAGACTCTAATCTTAACTCAGTGGACAGACGAACTGATGGACTACTGAGTGGATTTCTGAGTCCGTTAAAAATTTTGATTCATTTTGATTCATAAATATCTGACATAAAAGCAAATGACAACTGTCATGTGATAATTACGGCACATGACATTATGGCATTGTGGTATAAAAAGAATCTTTCCCCCCAAGCATTTCTTCTCCCTGTCGTCAGTCATGCTTCACATCACCAATCCAGCCACTCCTCTGTACTTGAGGCAAATAAAAAATTAGAATCATATTGCTTTCTCTGTCCAATGGGACTGTGGCATTTTGTGAAATGGTGTCACCAAATTTTGAAGTGTGAGGGCAGCATGCTATGAAATAGCCTGAATGGAGATAATGTGGGCAAAGAGCAAGGCAGAGGTAAGGAACGCCAATGACAGAATGCAATGGGGGAAGTCCAGGGCAGAAAGAAATGAAGATCCATGATCAAAGATTCTTCTTTTTTTTACAATGGAAAGTGATTTCTTCTAGATCTCCAAGTTAAGCAGACTTCTGATCCTTCTTGAAGAGTGTTATTTTTCCCAGCTCCTTACCACATGCATTCAAC
Source organism: Cryptoprocta ferox (assembly GCA_028646485.1). NCBI lineage: Eukaryota > Metazoa > Chordata > Mammalia > Carnivora > Eupleridae > Cryptoprocta > Cryptoprocta ferox. The sequence continues at coordinate 59,013,030 of CM053573.1, forward strand.
CAACCATGATTGATCCTGCCACGAGAATACTTGTAATATCAAGGTCAATAAAGGAAGCAGTTAAGTTAAACATCAACTGAGTGTCACTCCCCTTGCTAGGCATTAAGGCTATAGACATGCACACAACACAGGAGCTTTCTCAAGGAACTGTTAGCCTAATTAAAAACCTGCATATAGAAATAAGAAGTTTTAGTGTACATGGTAGAGTGAAAGCTCACAAGAGTGGCATCAACTCAGACCAGAAAAGGTATAGGAGAGGAAGACAAAGACTTCTTGGAGGAGCTGAAGTTCTAAATGTTGCAAATGATGAAAGGCACAAAGAGTATTTCATATTAGGTGAGCAGAAAGAGTAGAAGTTTATAAGTACACAATAACACAACACAATAACATAATATATAATAACACAACTGGGAACCACAGTAAACTTTCAGAAAGTTCAAAGTATGAGAATAGACAGCTAAACAGGCCAGATTACAGAGTAAAATCTCTGTACTTGGAGATGACCTTGACTTGTAGACATCACTTCCATTCATTATCCCATTGCCTGGAGCTTAGTCAAAGGGCTAGATGTATCTTAAAGGGATGCTGGGAAATGTAGTGTAGTGAAGTAGTCAGTGTTCCAGGAACAAGAGAAAGACTGATGTTAAGAGCACAATAGGCAGTCTACAATATATTTTATTCTATTGACTATAGATAGCTCTCAGAGGGTCTAAATGTGGAAATATTTTAACTATATTTGAAGCCCAGAAAAAAGGTTCTTGGAGAAATATAGAGAATGCATCACATAGTATAATGGAATTAGAGAAGCCAGCTAGCAGAACGACTGCGACACTGATAGAATTCTGATGGAAGTGGCAAGACTGTGGCTTGGAGTTGAGATTAAGTTCACTTGATGAAAATAAAATGAGTCATCTTTTGTAATGCTTTGTTGACTAAAATTTACCCTTGCCATATGTGTCCTGTCTCCATTATTTCAAATTCAATCAGTGAGGGATCCAGGCAAAGACAACAACTTATGTAAAAACCTAGATAAGAGACAGAGAGAATGGTTGGTATCAAAGGTGGAAAGGTTTGCTAGCCTGTGCAGATAGGGTTTGGTGAGCGAAGGCACAGGAGTGGTAGGGGGGTTACAGATTTTGCAGCCTCCCTTAGGCTATGTTAAAGATAAGGGACTTTATCAGGTCATGCACAACCACTGTACAAGTATAAACAAGGAAGTTGCATCACTAACATTTTTGTTGTTGAAAGAACACCTGGATGCTGAGTAGGAATTGGATTGGAGGTAAGAGGGGTGAACTGGAAGCAGGAGACTAGAGGCAAGAGAGGGTGATGACTGAAATTACAGTACATGTGGGAAAATTTTTCCCAAACTGAAAACGGGCAGAATTATTGGTCCTATTAGTTTACAGTGAAGGTAAGAAGGCAGACAGAAGTTTACTAAAGAAAGCAGGTGTCCTACAATAACTCAGGAGCCAGCAAAAGGGAAATTATCAGAATACTGCACAAAGGGCACAAAGGGAATAGTTAGGAGGGGGGAACCAAGGGTACTGTTTTTAAAGACAGACTCTGAAGGGTCATCCATCAAAAGTAGCTCAGCCCTTCAGTCCCACTCCCAACAGGTGATGAAACTTGATTCATCAAACATTTCCAGGGTGTCACTGAAGTGAAGCATTGGTGGGTTTTACTCACCCTGAATAAGAAATCATTTCCAGTGCTTGAATTTTAACAGATGATCTTCTCCTCCCATTAGTCTAACACACACACACACACACACACACACACACACACACACACACATCTTTTTAAGTGGATGGCTGCAAGAATTATAGACAAGGTGGGAAATGTGGGAGACCACTAATATATTTGCTGCTGTTATGACTGACTGATTCAATAATTCATTTATTTTACCTTCATTTTCAATATACAGAAGAGCTCATTTAGGGAATTTTAGAAACTATAGTAGAAACAAAAGCAATAGGTGATAAAGGATCTCTTTTCAATGATCACTGAGCTTAAAATCACAAAATTCCAAGTTTGGAAAGGAACTTTAGATATAATCAAATTCAACTCTCTAAATCATGCAAGATATTTTACCCCAATTTACCACCAGGTAGCTTGTTGAGAGTTATTTGTTTCTTGAATCAAAATTTAGTTTCTGAATTTGATTTGGTAAGTTTTTGTCCTTTTGAATTTTAAAAGAATGCAGTCAGTGTCTCTTTCATGCTATTGCACTTTAAGGTTCTGAAGACTTCCTCATCCCCTCCTCCATTCTAATTTAGGTTGAATAATCAAGAATTACTTCAGTATTTCCCATTATGTCATGAATGTCAAATATCCCACGACCCTACGAAATTTTATCATTGTGCATCCTACATTTGTTACTCTTTCTTTAATTATGTAAAGGGAACTGAATTTAATACCTCAGGTGTGGCCAGAGTAGCTTCAGATCAGCTATCTCCTTGGTTCAATTGCTCAAGAAATTTTACTTCTAGGATTCCCATTTGGGGCAGTATGGCAAAAAAGGTACTTTGAAAGACCCACTATTACCTTACAATTTTATGCCAGATAAATTACAGGGTAATTTTTTAAAATTTGAGCTAAATGCCCAGTTTAAAGCATAGAAAAACAGTGCCAGAATAATCCTCCCCCCAAAAATAGAAAAATGATTTAAAGTATAGTAGAATAAATTAATAAAAATAGCAAATAATTCTAAAATAAAGACATTCAACACAGGTAAAATGCATTCCTGTGAAAAGACTAAAAAATACATAAAACTTTGCAAGAACTAATAAAGAAAAACAGAGAAAAGAGAGGGATTAAAATTATAATAACAAAAGTATGTGAACATCTTTATGACAATAAATTTGAAAACTTAAGAAAGGTGGACACATTCTGCATAAATACAACATATCAAAACTGATCAAGAAGAACTAGAGAGTCTGAAGAGTCCTATAACCAATAATTAAAATACAGAGTGAGCACTTAAAAATTTTCCTACACAGAAAAGATTTAGCCTAGACAGTTTCACAGATAGTTCTATCAAACTTTCAAGAAAGAGGTCATTCTAACCTTATCTTTTTTTTTCTTCTGGAGAATAGAAAAAGAGGAACTTTGCCTGATTTCATAAGCTTAGGATAACATTGATACCAAAAGCAAGCAACAATCATATTAGAAAGGTAAAGTATAAATCGCTCTCAATAAACTTAGATTTAAAACTTCCGAACCAGGGGTGCCTGGGTGGCTCAGTTGGTTGAACGTCCGACTTTGGCTCAGGGCATGCATGACCTCGTGGCTCGTGAGTTTGAGCCTCATGTCAGGCTCTGTGCTGATAGCTCAGACCCTGGAGCCTGCTTTGGATTCTGTGTCTCCCTCTCTCTCTGTCCCTCCCACACTCGCACTCTCTCTCTCACTCAAAAATAAAATAAACATTAAAAAATAAAAATAAATATAAATAAATAAAACTTCTGAGCCAAATACTAATAAAAAACAATACAGAAGTATGTAATAAAGGTAAATACACTATAGCCTAATTGATTTTATCTTAGGTGACAAAGGGTGATACATTATAAGAAAATCTGTAAATTAATTTATTCCATTCACAGATAAAGGGACAACAAATATGTAATCATCTCAATAAACACATAAAAATGCATTATGATAAAATTAAACATTATAACAAAAATTTTTGGCAAGTTAGAAAGAGAGGGAAACTTCCTAAATTTGTGCAAAGATATCTACTCCCCTCTCCCCCCTACACACCCCAAATGTCCAGTGAGCAACTGGATATGAAGAACTGGGGCTTATAAAGGACAGATGAAACTACTGACTTGTAGTCATCTGGGCAGAAGTGATTCTTAACTATACAAGAATGAATGCATTCCAGGACACACCCACCTTCACACTGATTTCAACATAAATTAAAATCCCCAAATGTTCTCCACACCGGACAGCTTTTAGCCTTTTCTTTCCTTCCTCCAGATGTTTATCCTAAACTTCTCTGACTTTCAGAAAAGAAAATGCCAGGGAGAGACATACCTTGAGGTCTACTTCTGATCTCACTGCCACAGACAAGAGAGTACAGAGCCTGACTACTTGCTTTAAAGAAGAAATAGAAAGGTAAAAACATTCTGGGAGAAAGAACAAAAATAATATCTCAGAAAGTAGGCTACATCCAGAATTGGAGTTAGGTATTTTAGGAAATGAGGAGCAATTAAAATTTTGCTTTTTTGAGGGGCATCTGGGTAGCTCAGTTGGTTAAGCAACTGGCTCCTGATTAAGCTCAGGTCATACTACCAGGGTGGTGGGAATGAGTCCCACATTGGGCTCCATACTGGGCAACTGGGCACGGAACCTGCTTAGGATTCTCTTTTTCTCTTTCTCTTTCTCTCAAAAAAAGAAAAAAAATTGCTTGTTTAATTTTTTTTTAACAAAGTGATTTATTGAAGTGAAATTTAAGGAAAATTCATTTAAAAGAATGGAGGAGATGGAAACCAGAGGTGAGGAGATTAGTATATTATAATAAAGAAGTGAATATAAATATGAATAGCCATTTTCCAACTTGTTTCCTACCTTAGAAACACTTTTTTTTTTGTCTCTAGTCATTCACACTTTTGCAGTTGTCAGAGTATTAAAAATAATAGAGGAAGTCAGTTTATCCCAAATCATTGGGTGTGATGGTTAATTTTATGTCAACTTGATTGGCCATGAGGTGCCTGGATTAGACGTTATATCTGATTGTGTCTGTGAAGATAATTCCAGTTGAAGTTAGCATTTGAATCAGTGGACTCTGGATTCTACCCAACTTGCGTTGGTACCATCCAATCTATTCAGGGCTTGAATAGAACAAAAGACAGAAGAAAGAGGAATTTATCCTTTTTTTTTTTTAGCCTTATTGTTTGAGCAGTAATATCTCATCTTATCTTCCTCTGCCCTCAGAAAGGGATTTAAACCATTGACTGGGTCTCATATTTCTTGGGCCTTAGGACTGGTTTTCCTGGGTTTCCAGCTTGCAGACAGAATATTGTGAGCCTCCATAGTTTTATGAGGGATTCATCATAATAAATATAAATAAATAGATAAACAAACATAAATACATGAATGCAGAAATATTGGTTCTATTTCTCTGGAGAACTCTGGCGAGATACGCTAGCCAATCCTACAGAAATGCAATGATGATAAATAATGAAGGGAGGCATAGGCATTGCTTAGAGTGGGAATGTGAACATTGTAGAGCAGCAATGAGAAAAGAATTTAAGAGAAACGACTACAACTTAGAACTGAATAATACATCCAGAATGCAAAACCTTAGTCTCTGGTTTTAAAAGTATTTTTTAAAGTATTTTTCATTTTTCTGTAAAAGTTTCCCAAATACCAATTTCATATCTATTAGAAACCTTCTTACCTATACAAAGCCCAAATAATCATTTTATTCTTTAATATTATTTATTTATTTATTTACTTATTTAGTAAATGATTCCTCTTATTGTGGAAAACAAAATGGAAAAAAGAGAATGAAAGAGATATGTTGTGCAATGTCTTTCAAGTTTACATATGATAGCTTTGGAATGAAGTCTTACATATAACTAAAGTCTTACTATACTAATGGAATTTTTCAAATCCCCCATCTCTGATGGTGGCATACACATCCTTCAGAACCCTGCAAAGTTCAAAATCCTGCTTGAAATTTGTTCTTTCCTATGTGCACCACATTGAATCAGTACACAGATCCTTCCAGGTTTCCCCCCATGTTCCTGCAATTTGCCCACTATTTTTATTTCCACAGCACTCCCACATTTCTTAATTCATGTCTGGATTCCTGAAACCATTTCCTGGCTTGTTCTCCCTGGTTGTTCTCCCTGGGATCTCTCCATCCTAACCATAGATGACAGATGGCCAGCTGGAACACATTGTTCAATTTGCTTTTCCAAAAACCAATCTTCATGCCTTCCTATGGACCCAGATCTGAAGCTTTTTAGTAAATGACTCCTTCTTATCTACCCAGAATCACCCCTGTCTTCTTCCTCAAAAGAGTCTTTCCATTCCAGGAAATGAAATCCAATCTGTTTGATGCTCTTAACTTGTTAACTCCCACATCTGTGCCTTCTTCCTTCATAACAACACCTTCTTCACTTTCTGACAATATGTTTTTATCTGCCTTCAAAACCCATCTGCAGAAGACATTCCTGACTCCTTTTGTGTCAGCTTAACACTCCCTCACTCTGCATCCCCTGTGCATGTATAAGCATGGACATGCACATGCATACTACTATTCATATGTTGCATCACTATTTCCCTTTAGTTGCTTCATTTGGGTCTCTGTGAATCTTTAAAAAAAAAATCTTTTCTTAGGTTATTTGTTATTATCATTATTTTAGATTTTATGTTTAAATAATCTCATAACCTCTATACCCAACATGGGGCTCGAACTCACAACTCCATATGCTCTACTGACTGAGCCAGCTGGGTGTCCTTGTTAGTATTCTTAGTAGAAGTTTCACTCAATAAGAACCCAAAGCTGAGATGGGTAGTTATTATAATAGATGAAAACTTAGGATTGAATATTATTTCAACAGGATAAAAAATGGCAAGTCTTCTAAGAGATTAAGTTAGTGGGAATAGATGGAAGGGCTGCACTTGAGAAGTAGTGGGGACAGCACTGGTGTCATCAGCAAACATTGGGTACCCTCTGGCAGGCCTATTTACCAACTTTCCTTATCTAGAAAACAGAGGATGAGGCAGGCGATCCCTCATATTTGTTTCAACTCCAATCTTCTATGTAAAAGGTGAAGAACGTGTCTTCAGTGATATTTTCCATGGGAAAAATTATGGTCCTGATAAGAATCCATACTCTAATCCCTGGGGTTGTGACTAGGTTTCCTTACATGGCAGAAAGAACTTTGAAAATATAATTAACACTACCAACAAATAGACCTTAAAATAGGGCGATTATCCTGGATTATCCAATTGGGCCCAATGTAGTCATATGATCCTTTAAAAGCAGAAGAGGAAGGCAGAGATTAGAAGCATGGGAAGGACTCTACCTACCATTGCTAGTTCAAAGATGAAGAAGACCACACAGAAAGCATAGAAGGAAATAAATTTTCCATAGACAGTGAACTTGAAAGAAGTCCCTAAGCCCCAGATGAGAACCACAGCCCGACATACCTTGATTACAGTACAATATTACTCTGAACAGTATACTCTCAGCCATGCTGTGCTGAATTTCTTACCTACAGAAGTATGAGGTAATAAATTTGTGTTATTTTAAGCTGCTAAGTTTGTTACAGCAGCGATGGGAAAATAATGTACTCTCTAAGAACAGAATAATGCATTTCTTGTTTTCCTAAACCATACTGTAACCAATATAGAGTGATCTTGAAATGTCCAGAGGGCATCTGGACATAAAAAACTGGAGCTTGTAAGAGAGAAAAAAGCTGTAGATACTGACTTGAAGTCATCTCAACAAAGGCAATTGTTGACTGTTAAAAATAGATGCACTTACTAAAACATTTGAGTAAAGCTAGGGGAATAGAAGCACTTAGGAATAAGTCTTTAGGAATGTCCACATTTCAGCAATGGGAAAATAAAGAGAATTAAAGAGACAGAAAAGAAATGGTGAGATATAAGGTTGTAAACATAAATTATGTGTATATGTGTGTGTGTTCCATATATGTCTGGAACAACGGTAGAGGATTTTTAGAAATAAGAGGTAGTCACACAAGATCACTCCCATCATTTCAGTGAAGCAGGAAGCTAAATCAGTTCAAAGTGTGCTTATTGGAACACTGACTAGAAAGTTCTGCAATAATCTTTGCAGTCAGTGTTCTAGAACATCTATTAGAGATAAAGTAAGGGTGCCTCGCTGACAGTAGGGCCAGAATGATTTCATGGTGAGCCAGGAGTATAATAGTGTTTGCATCTTCTTCCAGGATATGCTGCGATTTAGAACCAGGAGAGCCATTTGTGACAGGTGATTGTGTTCTGAGCTTGGGCAGTGGTACACTGTGTACAGCAGTAGATCAATGAAGGAACGTTCAACTAGAACAGTGGCTAGAATAGAGAGGAGGTTTTGAAGAGCTCTCAGTATAATAAGGGGCAGACTGTATGCCTGCGTCATGTAGCTGAGATCCCTACAGGAGGGCTGAAAGGGCTTTACCATGCTGGAGAATAAAGGGTGGCAAGCAGCCTGCCTTTCTGACTGCAACACTTTTCCTCACAGATCATCATATTCAATCTTGTCAACTTTAGGATAGGCACTATTTATGCTAATTTTCCAGATACAGAAATAGAAACTCAACTTGGATAAGTTTATGGGGCTTATCCAAGATCACATAGCAGGTCAGAAGCTGAACTTGAGTCTGGAAGCTTTGCATCTGCCTCTAAATTCTGTAAGAGGTTACACATCCAGAAAATGCTACAGCAGAGACCAAAACCTCCCGATTTCAAGGCCTATGCCCTTGCCACATGAACTCATAGTCTTTCAAAACCATGCACTTGACTTATTCCTTCATGAGCATTTTTATATGCATTACTCATTTTATCCTCATGGCAAACCTGTGTTGGGTGAAGATTTTATTCCCATTGTATAGATAAGGAAACTGAGGCTTAGAGAGTGTAAGAGACCTAACCAAATGGCACAGCTAGTCAAAGAGAGTTATACTAGCTTTCTTTAACCCTTCTACCAGAAATTTTTTTCACTAAATACCAAATACCTACATTCTTTTAATTTTTCCCCTTGTTTTAGCCTCTTTTCCTGTCCTAGAAGAGACATTTCATGTATATAAAAATCCCAGTACCACTTTACCCAATCAGAGGGAAGACAAATGACACAGCCAGCATTCAGTCTCCTATCTGAGCTCAGAAGGCACTATGTACTCTCAGAGATGACCTTCTGATTTGGAATGAAAAGTGGCATTTGGGTGTATCCTTCTTCATACTATTTCTTTTTGTTTTGTTTTGTTTTGCTTTCCTTTTTATGAGAGAGAGAGAGAGAGAGAGAGAGAGAGAGAGAGAGAGAGAGAGAGGGAGAGGGAGAGAGAACTCATGCACACATGCTAGAGAGGAGCAGAGGGAGAGAGAAAGACTAAGAGAGAGAATCCTAAGCAGGCTCCACACTCAGGGCAGAGCCCGACGAGGAGCTTGATCCCATGACCCTGGGATCATGACCTGAGTCAAAATCAAGAGTTGGATGCTCAACCGACAGAGCCACCCACGTTCCCCATACTATTTCAAATCATATGGAACTGATGCAGGACAGTAGGGATACTTTCAGAAGACTGACAGCTGGTATAAAAAAGCTAAGTTAATTTGCATGTGAAATGGCAGAATGCCTTAAAGAACATGAAGCAGTTGGAAAAAGAAAATAAGAAATAATAGATATCTTGGAAAAGAGAAAATGGGATAAAGAAATGGAGAGAAAACAAAAAAAAAATCAGAGGAAAAATGGGAGCATATCACAAGGAAATAAACTATATGAAAACAGCTAAATAATAATAATAGTAATAGCAATCCCTTAAAATGCAGGCTAAAAGGAACATATGCTGCCCCCCTTCCGTTCTATTCCCTCCTTACACTTAGCAGAGAATTTGTTAGATAACATGAAACTAAGAAAAAATAAGGTCTATCTGACCTTAGGATATTTCTTTATTCCCAAATTTCCATACAATAGGAATGTAACCACGTAAACATGCATATTTATTACATACTGTATCCTTTCTCCTAATCTCTCTCCTTCAGGAACCTGATGAAATGAGAATATGGGAGTAGGAGACCCATGAAAGTTAGTTGGTATCATTAGTCACTATATTAATGAGGCCAGGAGATGCCACAGCACAGCCTGGGGGGAATAAAAAGCCTCAATAATGTCCAGGACCACACTCGCCATTTCTGGCCTTTGAAAAATACAATGAATCAGAGGCAACATCTAACATTCCATTGGATTTCAGTAACTTTAATTTAGGTAATGAGCAAATAATGTTATGCATTCCTCTTTGCATTTAGTCAGTGAACTGCTTTAAAATGGGAGCAATCCTTCCCACAAATATACTTAAAGATAATTTGTTTTCCTGGACCTCACTGGGTTCCCTTAGAAAAGATACTTCACCTTGTGTGGTAAGAGACTTAATTGTGAGATGGAGGCTCCCTCTACTGGACCTATGGTTAATTGCAGATGTAAATTCTAACCTGCCTTGAGTAGCTAATTCCTTGTGACTGGTATATGATTATGGCTAATCAAGTGAGCACCAAGGATAATGACTAATTAACATGCACACACACCATTCTTCTCTGAAAGTCTAGAGAGCAACAATCTCTCATGAATAATTTAGTATTTATTCTCTATCTTCTTTGTGCTTGCTCACTGTAGATGTCTAAGTGTTTTTTTTTTTTATTTCTGAAACCAGATTGTAAAATTTAAGGATTGAGTTTTTATGTTATACTAACCCATGTTCAATTACAATTACCCACTTACTAGATTGAAAGCATGGTTTGTACACATACTATTTGTATTACCTTGGGTAAATTAATTTCTTAGAACCTTGGTTTCTTGATGTTTAGAAAATAAAGAAAATAATAGGCTTGCCTAGGTTTGAAAGAATGAAAAAGAACTATAAATCAATATATAATATTTTTTGGCATGGCAGAACACGATTCTCTAAGTAGTTAATAAATGCTAATTTCATGTTCATTCTCTGACTTCCTCTTGTAGCTAGGTCAATGGATTTCACTAGAAACATGTGATTCACAGAACCTAAAACAGAACTGATTTTGTCTTAATACTGCTAATGTCTACCCAATGAACAAATATCTGAAAAGGCAATATGCTAGGAACATAGGCAGTCAGAATGAACGAGGTAACACTGCAGGTTTCTTTTCTGCAGGAACATACGGAGGAGAAAGGTCTGTTTCCTACCTCTGTCGCTGTTCTTGCTCTGAGGCATTCCTAGTAATGCTCATTGTAATTGCTCAATAGACGATTATTGAAATAATCTTTAGCCATCTATCTTGGTCTCCACCTTCCCTTTTGTGAAGTATAAAATACACATCCCATCCAGGACAGCCTGCCATTGAACTCATGCTTATTTTTCTCCTCCACATCTATTTTTCCCCACTCCCTTCTCTCAACTTTTTGAATACACTCCAATGGAGCTGCTTTCTCACTTTTTACCTTTCATGCTACAAGTTCAACATATATACCACGGTTAATCCATGTACTTTATTGTTAATGTTTCTTCCTTTTGGAGTATCTTATTCTATAACAAAGGCCATTACGTAGCAACACAGAGAAGTAAATGTGTGAAGCTAACACTCACTTGAACCTAAAGAACACAGTTCATTCTCTTAAACCTGCCTTGAACAAATAGCACTGAATACAACTAAATCCATGGGAAAGAAATAAGAAATCTCTGGATTAGTGTGTCACCTCTGGGGCTTGGAAGTGTATAATATTTGGAGTAATCAAAAGCATGGCATATAAGTATGATACACATTTCATTCCTAGTAAGTTTCTTGAAGATGTAACATGAACTGCACCTTTGAAATGCACCCTTATCAATATATTGTAAAAACAAGACACCCATAAAAACTAAATAAAAATGAAGATACAGACTCTGAATAACTCTTTATCCACAAAAGTTCTTAACAAATCAAATAGGTTTGTGTGATGGACTAAACGTTTGCTTCCCCCCAAATTTATGTATTGAAATCCTAACCTTCCATGTGATAGTATCAGGAGGTGGTGTCTTAGGGATGTGATTAGATCATGAGTTGGAGCACTCATGAATGGGGTCAGTACCCTTAGGAAAAAGACCTCAGAGGCTCCCTTGACTCTTTTAACATGTAAGACTCCAGCAAGAAGATAGCCGTATGAGCCAGAAATGAGTCTTCACCAAACACTAACTTTACCAGCACCTTGACCATGGTCTTCCCATTTTCCAGAACTATGAGAAATACATGTTTGCTGTTTAAGCCATAGCAGCCTGGATGGGCTAAGATAGTTTCTTTTCTTGGAGCTTCAAATATGATAATATGAATTATGACTCTCCAGGAGAGGTCAAAGTATATAATAGTTATTAATGTAATAAATCCCAGAGCCATTTTTATTTTACAGTTCATCTCACTTGAGTTGGATTTTCTCCCTTGCTAACATAAATCTCTCTAGAAATTACTGTTAAATGCTGTCTTGCAGATTGGACCGCAAGCTTCATCAGGGTAGGGGAGGTATTGGTTTTGATCTCTAAGGCACCCCTGGTACTTATAATAATGTCTAACATACAGCAGTCACACAATCCATATTTGTTGAATTTAATTGAACAGAGCATCTTTCCTTAAAAGATTTTTAACCCAGGTACAAATGCATGATTGTATTAAAAACAAGAATCTGACACAAACCAGTAGAAGCCCCTAGATAATTTGAATGTGTAGAAGTTACTAAGGTTTGGCTTAAATATGGTGGCACTGGAGGTGGGGGTGGGGGAAAGAATCCACTACTGTAATGATTTTCTGTCATTCACTCCTTAATATCTTTCTCCTTACAGCTCTTTGAGTTTTTATATTTGTTTTTTCTTAGTCACATGTAATAACTAAAAGAGAACAATTGAGTCAGACATCTTCTGTCAGAGTTAGAATTTCAGCACAGACATGCTTTATAAATGGATCTTGATAAAAAGGAAAAGGATTCAAGCCCACAGTCACTATTAATATCCATTTAAGTCCTCACCTAGCTGTACTTCAGTAGATTGACTATGTGTCTCTTCTGATGTATCCACCTGGTAACCTTGCTTGACTGGAAACTATTATATTTTCTGGCATTTTATCACTGTACAGAAGTCGCAAAGTATCTTCTTCACTTTCTTCTCACCCTAACAAGGATAAGATTTGGAACCCAGAGAATCGAGGAAGGGGCCAGCCACCCCACAAGAATACCTGGCATGAGAAATTGTGAATAATTCAAAGATCTGTGTAGGACGAAGGACATGGCCGACATAGCAAAGTTGAGAACCCGAAACCAGTCTAACAGCCACGCAAAATCCCAAATTTAGTGACAATGCAGGATGCAGTGCCCACCACATAGCAATGAACATGGAAGACTGGTTCTAAGCTGGCATGAGATGGCATCTCATATCCATTTTTGGATTGACATTGATATTCTATTGGTCTTTTCACTATTATGCTACTTTTCTGCTCATAGTTTTTCCTTCCCAACCTTCATTCATTATCTTCTGCATTTTATGTCTGTCTGTCTCTCATGCATCTATGTGAATAGTTAATGTATAAAAATTAAATAGAAGAACTCTTAGATGACAGCTTCTGCTAATTAGAAAATAAAGGATATATCGGGGTACCTGGGTAGCTCAGTAGGTTAAGCGTCCAGCTTCAGCTCAGGTCGTGATCTCACAGTTTGCGGGTTCGAGCCCCGTGTCAGGCTCTGTGCTGACAGCTAGCTAAGAGCCTGGAGCCTGCTTTGGATTCTGTGTCTCCCTCTCTCTCTGACCCTCCCCTGTTCATGCTGTCTCTCTCTCAAAAATAAATAAAACATTAGAAAAAAAATTTAAAGAAAATAAAGTATATGAACATACAAGAGAGGCATCATTATTGGTTGTTTTATTAACTATGAGAAATCCATTAGCATCATGGCTAAGTAATATGAAACGGAAGAAGAAAAATGGTAGGGTTGAACCAAGGAGAAAAACATTCTGCCTTCATTTCCTATCAAAGTCATTGTTTGAAAGTATATAATACTCTCAGAATTACACATGGCATCTAGCAATCCATCTGCAGTGGAAATTTTTAATAATCCTGCTAGTTCTGAGCACTAAAACTCCTGTAGTTTATGTGGTTTTTGATGGGGGTAGATATTAAAGGAGTTTTACCTGTAAATTACAGCTGAGTCTCTGTATCCAAGTGGACATGTCACATAAAAACTAAAAAATACTAATTTGAGCCCAGAATGGAGCTGAGGGAGAAAATGCAATGTCTTGGCTTACATGTGATCCATGAAACCAGACAGGTGGGTGAGATGGCCTGATAATAGGAAAGAGAATTCTAAATTGAGGTCTGAGGCACTCCAACATGTAGAAGTTAGGAGGAGACAAGGAGCCAGCAAATAAACTGAGGAACAGACAGAAATGTGGGAATAAAATCATGAGAATCCAGTCTCATGGAATCCAGTGGAATACAATCCATGAAACTGCTGAAAACTGCTTGGAGGTTAAACAAAATGAGTTTGAAAAGTATTGAATCTGGCAACATGTTGGTCACTGGTGCATTTAGCAAGAAACATGCCGGGGGAATGGTGGTGGGTATATAAGCCAGGTTGGAGAGAGCAGATGAGAGAAGGGAGAAAATTACTCAAAACTTGACTTTAAAATGACATAAAAACATATTGACTATAAAGGATAGGGAGTGAGAGAGTGGGGGACCATATGGGCTTTTGTGTAAAAAGATGGGACTGAGGGCAAAGTGTTATACTATCAAGGCTTTTTGTTTATTTGCCTTGTTAGAGTTTAAGTGCTAATGACAAGAATTAGTAAAAAAGAGAATAAAAATAAAAGAGATTTAGAAGGTGCCTGGGTGGCTCAGTCAGTTAAAGATCTGACTCTTGATTTCTGCTCACGTCATGATCTCAAGGTAGTAGGATCCAGCCCCTTGTCAGCTCCGTGCTGAGGGTGGACCCTTGCTTGGGCTTCTCTCTTTCCTTCTCTCTTGGCCCTTTCTCTGCTTGTTCACGTTCTCTCTCTCTCTCTCTCTCTCTCTCTCTCTCAGTCTCTCTCTAAATAAATAAAGGGACATAAAAAATAAAATAAAAAAGAGGTTTAGGAGATTGTGTGTGTGTGTGTGTGTGTGTGTAATAATTGATAGAATTGTGTCTCTCAGAGAAAGGGGTGAACATTCAGAAAATTTGGAGAGATTCACCCTTGGTAAGAGGAAGGATGCTAACTTAGTAGTAACCAGAGAGGAGAGAAATAATGTAATTGTAGGTGAAGGCACATTTAGATTAGGTAATGGGAAGGCAGACAAGGAAAGTTGTCCAATTTGCTAGCTTGTATTTTCTATTTGTAAGTAGAAAGAGTGAGGGGTAACCAGGAAACAAAAAGTTGAGACAGCTTTTCTGACAGAGAAGTTATTTTAGCCCCAGCCATGTTCCCTAATCTACTCCTGATTTGCCCAAGCACACTTCTTGCAGAACTTCCTAGCAGGAGTTAGAAAAAAGAAATGCAAAACCCTCAGTAGTTAAGGATTTTAAGGGAACAAAGGGAATGCAAAAACTAACAGTCTCTCCCAGGCCAGGAAATAGCCTAATCATATCAGAGACAATACATCAATGGTAAAACTCCCAGTGCTGTTTCAAAAATAAAGATTGACCTAACACACGTTCTTGATTTGTTTTTGCAGGTTTGAAACCATGCCCCATAGGGTTAAGGAGCTTAAAACTGTCACCAGCAAGACCCCTGCCAAGCCCCCTTCTTCCTCACAGGAATGTTAACCCTATCTTGGCAAACAACAGGAAGAGCTCCTGGGGACCTAGACCAGTTCGAGTTCTAGGACCAACTCACACCTGTGCAGATGGACCACAAAGTGTCCTAAAGTTATGGCTACCTCATTACAATGTTAAAATCACTGCCCAAGGAGGATCATATGCTTCACCAACCTAGTGATAGGGAAAAACGAAGTTATAAAGGACTGATAGTGGAATTCCAGTCCCCACCTGAAGATTCCCCTTCTGGGTTCTTCTTCCTACCCCACTTGCGTGAAAGCCACATTACTACTAATGCGGAATACAGAAGTAACAGACTATAAATTGCCCCCCATGCTTGCACTCAGGGCTCAAACCCCTGGAGAGTGATCTCCTCTGAGCCCGCCGGTGTGAAATAAACCTCCTGCCTTCCAAGATCTCCAAGCGCCGCTTGGTTCTTCTGCCGGGTGATCCAAACCAGGCTCCGGAACAATAACATAACATGCGTGTTTAAAGAATGTTTCCTAGGTATGCATGCATGGCCTTATGCCCACCTCTACAGGAGATGACAGAGCTCCCCTTTATGAATATTCATCCTAACCCTAAATAAAAGAAACCCACTCACCCCCACCAGAGGAGTCATGGCTCTGGAAGTTATTTTCTGAGATCTCCCTATTTGCTGCAGACAAATTTCCCTTTGTGTAACAACTCTATATCTGTGGTCTCTATCTGTAACTCAGCAAGGAGCGAGCTCACCTGTAGTCCCTTACACTTACAGAGAACACTGCTTGGAACAGCACTGCTTTCTCCCATGAAAGTCCATAATGATACCTCCAGTATTCAATGCCATATGAATAAACAGAATAAACATACTGGAAATGTTAAGTGTCTGGGATGCGTGTCATTTCAGAACTTTGGTTTTATCATATTATCAAAAGATATAGCACTGAAAATTAAAAAATAACAATAACTGTTATAAAATATTTAACAGCTACAATGCAGAAATGTTTTCTGAGCTTTTCATAATATTTATCTTTGACTTCAGTGATCCCCTGAACAGTTAGTTTCCCAGCACTGTGTCAGGGTCTCTTTCAGTAGTATTGGATTCTATTTAGAGCAGGCACCAGTTAACCATACTGCTCCTTGGTTTAAGCAAAATAATAGCATACAGTGTGTATGTGTGTATAATTTTAAAATCATGTGCTGATATGTCAGAAAACAAAATTTCAGTACCTAGAAAATGTAATCATAATGTAATAATTTCTGCTTATAGAGTGTATTAATGAATGGACATCTTTTTTTTCCAGCTTTGTTCAATTTTTCTTAACTTGTGATTAACATCCATTTACTCAAAAGAACAAAGTCATGCTACTGCTTGTAATGCTTACAGTGTGGCTGCGGAGTTGGTCATTGTTAAAGTTTTTACATTTTTATGTTTGACAATATCATCTCCTTAAATTAATCTGATTAATTAAATTGATCAAGGTATTGTTGAAAATATTTAATATATTTATAAATAAAATTTAACAATGCAAGAGTCATGGTATCATTGAAGATTCAACTTTGAGTGTTGCTTAATGCCTAGAATTCTATTTAAAGTTTAATATTAAGGATCAGTTCAGGAAAAGAAAAACTATCTAAATCTCATGTTTATAGATAATTCTGATAAGGGTGGTAATGGTGATGCTGCTGAAGATCTACTGTTAGTGATGATCATAAATAGGATGTAAGCTCAGAATAAACAGTTTTTCCAAGCACTCTCAAAAAATGACCAATGTACTGAAGGGCACTTTTCTTTCACAACCAATCTACAATCTCCAAACAAATGAGACAGAAAAAGGAGGTGAAGCCCCTTCCTCTTCTCTGCAGATTTATAGATAATAAAATATTTCCATACTGCTGACAAAGGACTATCACTGGCCCAACCAGTAAAGGATAATTTTTCTAGATCACAAACATACCTCATGAAAGATGCTTTGGCCTTTGATTTAATACATCATTCTTTAGAAAGGCTGCCCTATGTACTACCAAGGGCGTAAAATCACAGATCTTTCTTTATTGTGAATATATGGGAAATAAGTGAATGACAGAAAAGTCAGCTAATGACAAAAATATTTCCAGGAAGGATATTAATAGGTCAAAACTTAGAATAAGTCCTGAGACAAACAGTGTCAATATCTACACCTATAGAGAGTAGACTGAGATTCTAGACACTGCCATTATAAACGATGAAATGAGAAAAATAAATTATCTGCAAAATTGGAATTAAAATGTTTTTATAACATTTATATCGGAAACATTAGAATTTTAATGTCCAGTGACCAAAAAAAAAAAAAAAAAAAAGGATGAGACTGTGGAATATTTGTTCTATGGAAAGTTATACACTGATAAGAAATGAACAAATATAATGCTGAGTGAAAAGAGAAAGTCCTATAAAACAACATATATTTAATATTATTTTGTAAAGCATGAGAACAAGTAAAAAAATAACAGTATTTCAGCATATATATGTACACACATACTATGTATGTGTGTCTGCAAATCACTATTTTACATATACCTGGTATACACACACCCATTTTATCAAAAAGTAAATATAAAATTTAGAATAATGGTTACCTACTTCTGAGGAAGGAAAAGAGGATGAAATAGGAAAAGAGCATATTGATAGCAGATTTGGGCAATATCCCAGTCCTTTGGTTGGTTACTCATTATAAATTTTTACTGTCAAATCATATATGTGTGTGTGATATGTATGTATAAATATAAATGTACATATATCCATAAATTATTATTTAAACAAAAATTAAAACATAAGTAGTGTCTCAGCATTAAAGTGTACTGTTTCTCCAAAATACGAAAATGAGGTATATTTAACTATAGTCACAATTCCCAGTAAGTGAGGATTTATAGCATAACAAGTAATCAATCAATAACCACATTGTATCTGGCAGGTAGCATGCATGTCCCCATCTGTGCTTTGTGATGCTTACTTGACATCTTTTCCCAAATGCCTAGAATATCCAATATGCAACACTTAGTACAATACTAAAGAAATAGTCACTTCATTTTTTTTTCCTGATTAAGGATCAGGCAATCTAGATGTTGACATAAAATATCCGATCACAAATCATTTATGCAGCAATATTACATATTTCAGATTATGGCATCATACTGTTGTGAAGCTATTGACTTTATTCACTGTTTTCCAAAACAAACAAACAAACATATGATTCCTCACAAGTAATATATACAATGTGACATATTATATATAACATAATAGATATAAAATATATTATATATCGTATAATATAGTCCAATAATCTAAATTAAGAGTTAAGATAAACTAGACTCTGCTGCTCTTGTGACTCAGAAATTCCAAGTAGTCCTGATGACACCAAGGGATGCTAACCAAATGTGCATTTTTCAATGCTTCCTCACCACCAAAAATTCTATCTGTAGAATTTTATAAATAGTTACACAAATTCTGCTGGGAGACTCATGATAATTGCCATTGCTTCTCTAGTTACAAATCTACTACATAGATTTCAACCAAAAGATACATGTCTCAAAAAACCACTTCTCTTCTATGAAAACGCCTGACCTAATTATCCAGAAGACTACGTTTCCCTAAGTGGGGCATTAGGCATAAAAGAAACTACCTCGAGTCTTTCAAGCTCCTAGTGTAGTAGCTGTTAAAATTTGGGGGGGTGCCTCATGCTATATCTGAGAATATGCTATATTTATCTTCTCAGTAAAATGTATATATCCATATGTACCAAATATGTCTTCAGTTTCAGGGGCTTATGTGTTTCTGAAGCTTATTCATAGACTAAGGATCTGTGGCTTTATATAGTTGTGGATAGCATGCCTCATTTCCACATTTTCTTTGAGCCAATATGAGTAATAAAGGTGAAATGTGGATTGAGGGTTAACCTTCACTTGTTTGAATTACTAAAACAATGTCTTACCTGGTCTCTCTGCCTGGATTCCCAAGAAACTCTGTCCTCTACACTGCCTCAGTTATGATCTCTTGAAAACAAAGATTGAATTGTTTAACGCCCAGCACTCCCTACTGAAAAAAATTTAAGGGCACGTGGGTGGCTCAGCTGATTGAGCATTGACTTCAACTCAGGTCACGGTCTTGAAATTCATGAGTTCAAGGCCTGCATAAGGCTGTCTGCTGTCAAAACAGCCGGCTGCTTTGGATCCTCTGTCCCTCCCCTGTACATGCACTCTCTCTTTCTCTCAAAAATAAATATTAAAAAAAAAATAAAAACTTTTTATCATTAACAAAAACAAACAAAAAACAACTTATGTAAGACCCTTAGTGATATAGCCCCCACTTATCTTTTGTGTTTTCTCTTTAACTATGCCTGTCAAACCCCATGCACTCTACACTTTGCCAGTTGATCTCATACTCTAAGCCTTTGTGTATCTGTTCTCTCTGCCTGGAATATCATCCTATAGCTTTATTCTCAAATAAATAATTATAATTTATCCACTTCTCTGAGACTTGGTATGAGTTTCACCTCTTTCATGGAACCTTCTCTAGTCATCCCCCGTGCTCTGTTGAAGGCCCTTCTATATGTTGCCCAAATAAACCTATGCAATCTGCCATTATAACATTTATCAAACTGCCTTATTACACTAGTCTCCCTCTGCAGGCTGAGAGGTTTTTAATAGCATGGACTGGATTTTTGTTATGTAATCTACAGTGACTTTAAAGGTATGCTAGACACAGTAGAAAAAACAATGCTTATATGGAATGAATAAATGAAAAAAATAGCTTTCAGGAACAATGTAGTTTTTATAGGAAGATGAACTGAACTGGTTATCTGAAGACTTTTTCTGGTGTGGTATTTGCTCCTAATTCACTGCAAACCCTTGAGAAAGCTTTTTATTTTTTTCCTGAGTTTTTCTTTACGGAAAAATGACATGGTTGGACTAGATGCTCTCAAATGCCCCTCTCAACTCTAAACTTCAATTTTTTATAAAGCTTTCTGCTTAGTTTCTCCATCTATCTAGGATATGCATTATTGGTGTGTTATATGGTTTGAAGAAAGAAGGAAGAGGAAGAAAAACTGAATTACATGTAGTCAATCAGAAGATCCCCACCAATGTCCTCTGGTAACACTGATAATAAGCTTTTTTTTTTCCAAGTTATTTTTTTCCTGCTGTGAAGCAAACATAAAAATAAAATTCCATCACATGTTCTTGGTCATTTTTTAAGTTAGAAGAAAGTAGGCAGAGGAGGGAAATGTTGCTAACCAGCTTACATTCCTCATTTTTTTTCTGAAACAATGATTTAGATTCCTAAATATTTCTGACAGATAAAAAAATAGAAAGGCATGTTCCTGTTATAAGGCTTAAAATGGGGACAAGCACCTTGTCTGCTTTGCTAACCACCATTTCCCTAGGGCCAAACATATATTGGTTGCTCAGTAAATATTTATTGAATGACAAGTAGTTCACCGCAATTCTATTCAGGTGTATCAAGGAGACCCCAGTTCAGATGGTAGAAGTAATACGGAAAGATTTTGTTATTTGTTATCCAATATTTTAAAATATATGTTTCGATATGGGCTGGGTGGGGTGTTTATAAAGAAAGGATTTGCTAAGCTTAACTGGCTACTCTTAGTAAGTTTCAGAATGCAAGTTGAAAAACAATCAAGAAAAGAAAATTACAATTGTTATTTTAAAAAAGTAACTATTTACATATAAGCAATCAGTATGTATCTATCAAACTACATTTGATTTTAACCTGTTCTCTGAAACAATCACCCTAAAGAACTGCATTAGAGCACTCTTTAAAACCTGTTTCTCTATAAAATGTTAGTGTATTTTTTCTTTCAGAAAGGTGTTTACCTGAAACTCTTGATTTATAGAAAGGAAATATTAAAGCATGAGCATTTTCTCTAGAAATGCATTTTTCTCCTAAAACATTTGCTCAAATTACTAATGGAAACAGTTATTTCAGATTTACAGAACACTAAATGTTTAGATGTTTGATAGAATATAGAGATGAATGAGTCATCACCTCTGACCTAAAGCAACACAAAACCTAGGAAAATAAATGAGAGTTAGGCTCAAAGGATAAAATGTACCATTTGTGTGGTATAGCAAATACTACCTTTTTTTAAATTATATTTTATTGTATAATTTATTTATTTTGTATAGGAGGCTTGATGAGATGAACATGGGATTTCTTTCCTGGAATGGTATTCAGAGCAGTTATCAGAAAAGAGGTAGGATGTAAACTCATTCTTGAAAGAGGGATATAGTTTCAGTAAGTGAAAGGAAGGGGGAAGGCATTTCTGTAGAGAGAACTACGTAGCTAAAGTCTAGAATCCAGGTAACACAGAACACACCTGAGGCACAGGCTCACACACAGGTGAGATCATGGAGGTAAAGCCTTGGCAGCAAACACCAGAGGTACAAATCTAGGACACACTGAAGGACACATTAAGAGTAGTGACTCTCTTTCAGCATGCAGTGAACAGCTGGCTAGAATGCAGAGACCAGACCTGCAGCCTGACTGCAATGCTATTGCATACCCAGTTATGAGTCTGGACAGAATTTGGGGGTGGCAGGTTGTGAATGGAAGAAGATGAAAAGAATAAAATTTGAGAAGAGTCAGTGTAGCATACTGATATAGTATCTGGAGATCTGGAGAAGGATGCAATAAGAGAGAAGAGAAAAATGAATGGGAGGAAATGATGCCATCATAGAAGGAAAAGACAAGTCAGCAGGGAAAGTGAATTTGCTAGAAAGATGATGAAGGGTAAGGAATAAGGCTATATTGTTCACTTTTTTAATGTTTATTTTTAAGTGTTGAATTTCAGGTAATGGAAGGTTAAGAAAAAAACCCAAAACTGGCTGGGTGTGAGTTTGAGCCTAGGTCAGGGCTAGTTGACTAACTCTTCAGAGATTTCTGACAACATGCTTGTTATCAAAGCCTCAGGACCAATTACATAGTGACAACATAACTATTCATCTTGCTAATAGGTCCCATCTCTAATTGGGGGCCTCTCTCTCTTTACCACATTTCTCCTTTGGTCACTAGATTTTCACCTAAATTAGTTGAAGATATTGTAAGCATCAAAATTTAACAGTTTGAATTAAGGTTTCAGTGCAATATTTGAAAGCTAAAATTGTCAATGGCTTTTGGAAAGCAAAAATAGCAAATGATAGACTACTTGAGTCATTGAGAATCTGAATATCAGGCTGCTCTTAATGACAGCCAGTTATACCCAGTCAGCCCATAAATAATGTGTCCATGATTCCCTTTCCAAAGCAGCCTGAGGCCACAGGCAGAGATCTGGTTGCTACCACTGTTAATGCACATTCTGAGTCCTCTTGGGAATAATGCTATTCTCAGAGAAAGGGGCTGGTTTGGTTGTTTGGGGGCTGTGAGGAGAACCCTCACCCTCCTTACCCATGGTCAGTGTACTTAACATCTTTGTTGGATAGTGGGAAATTATTTCCTTTCTTTCCCTTCAGTCAGAGGATGTCACTAAGCATCAAATGCTTATTTCCATCTTTAGATTTAGAAAGTACTAAATCAGTTTAATGCTGATTCCCCCCTAAAAAACAGACACGTGAATTAGAGAGACAAATGAAAAATGGTTGAGTCACTCACTTATCCTTTCCAGAGATTTTTTTCATGGGCCTGCAACATGCCTATTAAGAACTTAAACCTCTGTTGACTCCATTTAACTGGCAGTCTGGAAAATGCCAGTGATAAGTTGTAGTCCTTGGGGAGCTCAGCGTGTATTCTTCGTCTCCTCCTTGATAATTCCAGAAATACCATGGAAGGGGTAATAATATCCACAGTAATGAGTGTGCCTTGGGAAATTGCTAAACTTCAGAATTCACAAGAAAGCACATCTTCATATCTCAAAATAGATTCTCACTTGTAGCCTCTCTCGTCTGCTATGCTCAAGCACAAGGAATATCAAAATGTAACCACTTCTCTGGCCAGCTGAGGGCGCAATTGATCTGCGTTTGCAGGGACAGCCCTTCTAATGTAAAGAGAACAGCCCTCCTAACGCCTTTAGATAAAATGAGTCCACTAAGCCATCTGCAGAGGGGGGACGCGGATAAAAAAGGTGGACTGGAGGCAGGGGAGAGTGGGCAAGCAAATCTAAATGCCGCAACACGAAGTAGCCCCAGAGAATTTTGAGAAGCATGGAGAAACAATATTTCATGCATAAGACTCAAGAGCTTTTGTTTAATGAAGTATATTCGGTTTACAGAACAAACAGGATAACTTTTCCATTTTGTTAGTGTGTGTGGGTAGGTTTAATAAATGTTTATTTTCTACAATTTTTAATGCCTATCTAACTTCCTCACATCTGCATCAATTAAAAAACAAAACAAAACAAAACTAGAATGCTGATTTTGAGTTTCTCAGCCTACTAATACATTGACAGAAACTGTACTGGTTTTGTGATTAATTCTTCATCTTATTTTAGGTGCAAAATAATGTTGAAAGGAAAATTATAGTGTCTTCTAGGAAGACACACTTTCTTTCACCTTAAATGTATACCCTGACCATTCAGAATTCATTAATATGAAGCTAAAACAGCAACTTGTCAGATCTCACTAATAACTTTATCATATAAACCACCTAAAATATATAGTGCGATAGGACAGTTAAAGGTCATTTGTAGGATGTCAGTATTCACCTCGTGCATCCATGTCTTCCTCCATTCTCAAATTCAGTTCCAGACTACAATTTTATCAAGCTTGAGCTTGATAAAAATCACCTCTGCTACCTGCAACGATGTGTTTGCGTTGCTGACACCTCTTGATTTTTCTCTTTCAATACATTTTGAAAGTCCATGATCTATCCCTTAAGTCATAAAGTATACATACAACAGAGGCACAGAAGGTTCATCTATTTCTTTCAGGAATCTTGTCTATTCAATCTACTTTGCAACTCTCTAGACAAGTCCTTTTGCTAAGGCGGCCATGGAAAAGCAACACTGCCCAAGAAATTCCTCCAAGTCTCAAGATCCAGAAGGGATCTGATCGATTTGATAGAGGGGCTGATTAATCAAAATCATAAATGAGAGACCAGAGGTGAGATTATAGACACTTCCATTTCCACTCTGTTGCCAGACTAGCTTTGTTAAAGCATAGATGGATTTATTTCACTTTCTCCCTCCCATCAGGCATAGCAAAACCCCATCTCTCTGGCCTAACATCGAGAATCCTCCTTGAATTGCCACCAGCCAACTTCTTCCTGTTGCCCCTTGAACTCCAGCAAAACTGAAACGAGAGGTTTCATCATTCACATCCCTCCACTTGACTCCTGGCCAGGTCCCTCTCTCTAGAATTCAACTGGAGTGAAGAGTGACCAGGTTAGTAAAGGCAGTTCATTTCCACACATAGGGAGTTCTAACTCCACGCATCTATGTGCATCCTTGCTGACCCAACCTAAACATAGTTTCTGCCATTGAGTTTCCCTAATGTCCTCTAAAGAGTCTGTACTCTTTTTAACATGCATCACATCTAACCTTTCTTAAGTCACTTAATTCTTGGAGTGCTTGGGTGGCTCAGCTGGTTAAGTGTCCGACTTTTGAATTCAGCTCAGGTCATGACCTCACAGTTTGTGAGTTCAAGCCCCACACTGGATGCTGTGCTGACAGCTCAGAGCCTAGAGCCTGCTTCAGATTCTGTGTCTCCCTCTCTCTCTGCCCCTCCCCAACTCATGCTCTCTCTCAAAAAAATAAATATATTTTTTAAAAAGACATTTAATTCTTTCCACCTTAAAATGTAGGTCTTTAGGAACATATATTTTCTCTAAGCTGATTGAAAGTAGAATCCCTATCTGACACATCTTTTTATCCTCCAAAATATTTAATATGATGCCCAGCACCAACAGACACTCAGTAAATGTTTACTGAATGAATTAATAAATGAATTAATTTACAGTTTCTGCTAAACCAAAATTACTTTCTAGAGAGGTATCTAATAAGCTTACTGTTGTTTAGGTAATTCCCTTCTATATAAGATTAAGTACAACTCAACCACCTAAATGCAGAGGAGTTAGCCTGTTACTGAAGAGCAATGGCTGAATTCAAGGGGTAATTGCTTGTGTGCCTCTTTTGGAAGAAGGTTCAAATATGAGAAAAAGGTTGAGAAGTCTCTTAACTAGAAACTCTCAGCGTTCTTGAAAAACATCATTGATAAGTTTATAAAATACTGCTTGGTGCCCACAAATCCTAACAGTACATACTTCAGTCCTCAGTCATGGAAGCAATAATAGTTGCCTCCTTGAAATTGCCTTTTCCCATACTCTGCTTGATTTTGATAGTAAGGTACAGACACGAAATTCAAGGGAAGCAAACAGAGCCTCTATAACATTTAAGTCATTTTTACGTGTTATCACTAGTGTTCTATTACATGCAGTATACACATGTATGTTAAATATCTGCAATGAAGTCAAGAGGTTCAGCTATGCAGTAGGATTTAAGATGTAAAACACTCAAACTTTACAATAAGAAATAAGTGAAAGGTAGATTTTAATTTGACAAGAGAGTTGGGGTTTGAAGTTTTTAAGTCTCCCTTTAGTGCTTTAAGAGACATTGGATAATGTTTATCTTTACCTTCTATTTTCTCATTAGACGAATATATAGTTTTACCAGTTTCTTTGCAACCTTCAAAGCAAATGCATATTTCATCACCTAAAAGCAAATAATCCATCCTTTCCATTCAATACTTCTTTTGGAAACTGATGGGGTAGAAACATGTGCCAGATACGGCTTCAGCCTCCTCATTTAGATAAAAAAAATATTTTACCAATTTAAAACACATGAATTAAAGTACATTCAGGAAAGAAAAGGTTAGCGGTGACTTCAAAGTTTTTAAGAAAATTGACTGAGATGTTACCTTATGGATCCCACCCAGAAAGCAAAGATTTGGTGAAAATAGCCTATTTATAAAGTGTGGGCAACTAAACAAAGACAGAATTGAAAATGGCTTATTTACTGGACAGTAGGAAAATTGAACTGGTATATAGTAAACATTTATTGAGTATTTACAATGTGACAGGCATTGTACAAAAACATCTGAGTGAACAGGTTGTATTAGGGTTAGTGGTTCTAAAAGTGTGGTGTGGTGTCCCCAGGTCAACAGCATCAACAGATGTGGAAATTGTTACAAATGCAAATTCTCAGGCCCCACTTCAGGACTACTTAATCAGGGGCGCCTGGGAGGCTCAGTTGGTTGAGCGTCCAGCTTCGGCTCAGGTCATGATCTTGTGGTTCGTGGGATTGAGCCCCACGCAAGGCTCTGTGCTGACAGCTAGCTCAGAGCCTGGAGCCTGTCTTCAGATTCTGTGTCTCCCTCTCTCTCTGACCCTCCCCTGCTCACACTCTCTCTCTCTCAAAAATAAATGAAAAACATTAAAAAAAAGAACTACTTAATCAGAAAATCTGGGGTTGGAGCCTAGGAATTTGCATTTTAACCAACCTCCCAGGTGATCCTGATGCTCAGTCAGGTTTGAGAACTGCTCTGTTAGAGGAAATAACCCTGACCAGGTGGCATAAGACCTAGAATTACAAACACTAGAATTGCATTTGATGAATTATTAACAGTAAGTCACAGACAGATTTTAATAAGACCAGTAACATCAAGAAAGTAAGGTGTATTTTGTCCAGGTCACCCAGAAGAAATATTAGCAGTGGTTAAAAGTATGAAAAGAATTCTTATCGGGATGTCTGAAATCTTTATAAAAGTCCCCTTAAGCCATACAGCTACTAGAAAACAGAGACAAGTTTAATGAAACAATTCCATCTTTTGAGAAAAAATGAGTCACTCTTCTTGAAGAAGTTTCAGTAAGATACCTAACTTCTGCTGACTGTTCTTTCTGCCTTCTGTAGAGTCTAATTCAGCAGAGTCAAGAAGAACTCTGTACTTTACCTAAGAACTATTGGAATAAACTCTAGTCTATCACCTTTTTTTTTAGCGTTCTTGATTTTTTTAACATCAATTTCAGCTACTAACATTAGGAAAAAGAACTGAAATTACACAGTCTGAATTTTATGTTTTCTTATTTTAAAATTAAATATTGAAGTAAATTCAAATCTCACAGCTATTATAAATATAATTCTCCTCTTCATTATATATATATATATATATATGTATATATACACGTATATACTTATGAAGTGTGTGTGTGTGTGTATACTAAGAAAGTATTTTCCACTTTAAGATACCTTTCGAAAAAGTGAAGCTCTGGGGCACCTGGGTGGCTCAATCTATTAACCATCCCATTCTGGATTTCGACTCAGATCAAGATCTCACAGTTCATAGGATCAAGCCCTGAGTCGAGCTCTGTGCTGACAGCATGGAGCCTGCTAGGTATTTTCTCTCTCCCTCTCTCTCTCTCTCTCATCACCCCCCACCCCCACCTCAAAATAAATAAATAAACTAAAAAAAAGTGAAGCTCTACACTTGGCTTAGGTAGCTGGGAAGGGTACCCTTCTAGAGAGTCACAAAGAATGAGGTGGCTATTGATTATTTCAGGTAGGAAGGAAAAATAGGTGTTAGACAGAAATAGGCAACGTCTAAAATGCAATGATAAGCAAAATTTTAGAAATTTAAGTAGGAAAAAAATTTTAAAGAGCTAAAAGCTGAATGCTACAAGAATTAGGTTTAATCAAAAGCATCTACAGAGTGATGGGTAGTTACAAGTACATTGCTATCTGTACTACTTGATAAGTTTTTTTTTTTTATCAGCCCAGAGCTATTTGGAGAAGCCTCTGTTCCAGGGGAGGGCTTTCTGGAAGATAAAGGAAATCGATCAGATCATGGAGATCTTTAGGGTGGGAATTGTCTCTTCTCCAGAAACCTGCACTGTCTGGCCCTTCAGTCTCAATTCTAAGTTACAGGTGATCCTCATCATTTGGGAATTCCATTATTTGTGAATTGGCCAGCTCATCAGAATTTATTTGTGATCCCCAATTCAACACTCACTATACTTTTATAGTCCTTTGTAGACATCTGCTGAACGGCGAAAAATTTGAGATGACCAACACATATGCACATTCCCAGCTAAGCTGCCTTTTGATTCATCCTATAAACAAAAGTCTTTTTTGTGGTCTGCTTAGTGTTGCATTTTTCACATTTTCGTGTTTTTTCTTGGTGATTTTGCTGTTTACAACAGCTCCCATGTAAAGGATCAGCTATTGTTCCTAAGTGCAAGAAGGTGTGATCTGCCTTCAGAATTTGAGTAAGACAAACATCATTTGTGCATGAGCTACAGTGCTGTTGGTGTAAGCTTAGTGTTAGTGAATCAACCACCAAAGAATTCAGCTCACAGATTAACATTAACAACATATACACAATAACAGGTCTTTAAACAGAAACACACATAAAACAAGATTATGTATTCATCATTGTGACCTAAACCTTGCAGGAACCTAATCCTATATTTACCCTAGGAGCAATAGTTCAGTATTGGCCAGTTCGGTGTTCACCGAATTTCACAGAATATAACGAATGCAAATAATGAGAACCAATGTATGTTGCATGTAATTTGGAGTATTAACCCAAGCAAGAAGTCCCCCAACTTTATTTGCCCTCAATCCTATATATGTTTGCTGTTACGGTCCACAATTCTTTGGTGGTAGTGGGGTGTTTACGGTAGAAAATATTTTGTAAAGTGACTTGCTGACTTCCATCTAAGTGTTCTGAGTATTAAGAATGAAAATTTTACTATTATGATTGGAATGGTATAGAGACCCAAATTCTGATTTATATGCACCTTTGTTTGTAATTAACATCTTAAAACCTCAACCAAATATAAGTAATGAGAAGCTTCTGGGAGATTTCTGATTTGTAAAGAAACATAGCTTTGATACATCACGGCTGAGAAGGTAATATAAACCTCCATATCTTAACAATTTACCACACATGGGCCAGGTGGGATCCTCAGTATCACAGTGAATACTGGAGAAGCAGCATTAAATGTTTCCTTGCAAGTACGAAACATCTCACGGGATGTTTTTGGGACATAAGAAATATGGAGAGAAGTAAGCATAGTCCCAAGATGAGTAAGTGCAATAGCCAAAGACAAATTCAGCCTGATTTTGCACCAAACACATAAAGTCTCCCTGAGTTTTGTCTGGATAAGAATTTGAGCAAAATAAAACATGGCTCACAGGCACAGGAAGAAGAGAGCAGGGCCAAACCCTACAGCTGATGAAGGGTTTCATTTCATTTAAGCCTTCATCCTAGGGCTTCTTGAAACAGACCAAAGTAAGAAGATTAAAAAGTTTGAGAGGTATAAAGAAAATGAAAACAAACAAAACAATTTAAAACTATAACCTATGTCTGTGATATAAGTCAATTTCCCATCCATAACAGGTAAGAAATTATAAAAGATAATTTTATTTTTCTTCCTGTCTTATATTTTGTCTTTTTCCAAACACATTTCAAACAAGTGACTATTAAAATGCAAATCATTTCCCAGTGATACCTCTGCCTCCATACTCCAGGCTTTCTAAAGATTTGGGGACCAGAACTTAGTGACAGAGGTCTCCATGTGTGTATGGCATGGGCATGCATCTCAGTGTCTGTCTCTCCCCATTCTCCTCCTCCTCCTTCTTGTCTGCTCCTACCTCTAGACACTTTCCAATCTTTCCCATCAGAACGCTCCAGATCCACGTGATGGCATGAAGAATCTGGTTTAGTTAGTACTGTTATTTAGGAAATGTGGGATGGTATTGACTTTTCTGATTTATCAATGAAAAGGAACTTGTAGAATAAGTTAAGCCATAAAATCAGAGGGCTCCCTCACAGGAAGAGAGAAAAGGTTGGTGGTGAGTGGGAGGCAGGGTACTGACGTTCTGCCTCCTGTTGCTCCATTCAGCATTCAGGATGTTGACCTTAGGGCTCATTCCATCTACTGGTGATCCAGAAGAATGCCATGGGCGACTATATAGGGCTTTAGGTATTTATTTAGTCTGCTGAGTCATCCTGTGTTGGCCTAAACTCTTAGGACCAGTTAAAGAGGGTAATTTCCTAAATAAAAAACTTCATTTTTGCCTCATTGCTAGACTGTGTTGTCTAGCCTACTCACAGCTGATGTGCCACTGAAATATTCCAGGACAAAAAGTTAACCTGTCAGTGAAGAGGGATTCTTGGCTTTATAAGAAGTGGCGACACACAGTATGGATCCCAGTGTCTAAGGAACAGCTGCTGCTCTCTGAGACACAGAAAGGGAGCCATTGAAACTCACAGACACTGCAGTTCAGAGAGTAATTTGCCTCACAGGAGGTAGAGGTGTCACCCTCATTGGAAAAATTGATAGCAAAAAAAGCCATTCCCCACGGTGGCCCAGGGGGAATAAGGCCTTTGAGGTATCCCAGATAAAGGGAAGAGCCAGCTCATTAGATGGAGGTGGGGGACAGATGGAGAACTACGTGAACAACTGCAGAAGTACTTGAGCCCCCAGAGAGGCAGCCAGGCTGCCTCTTGGGGCCACTCTGGTTTATTAACAGGGACATGTCACATCAGAGATTTGGCCACCTAGGTCTGTTTCAGACTTAGGCCAGTGTTTTTCAAGCATAGCAAAAAGACTAGAATTTGGAGAAGGAAGTAGTGAAAAGTGTCCTTAAGACAGATTTTTTTTTTTTCTTAATCTTGCAGGCTTTCAACATGACAGAACAAAGGAAATGGCTGAAGTGGATTTTCCTTCTACTCCACAAACTACTTCCCCTCTTCCAGGATATTATCACTATGTAGAAGGAACTTCTTTTGAAAATACATTACTGATGTCACAAAATTATAGATGTTCTTCCTTTATAGGTAAAGAGATATGATAGAAAATAACTAAGAAACCTATATTTAAGAATACTTTTTAAATTATATTTTACTTTCAAAGCATCTCTAATCCTTTTTTTAATTTTTTTAACATTTATTTATTTTTGAGAGACAGAGTATGAGCAGGGAAGGGCCGAGAGAGAGGGAGGCACAGAATTCGAAGCAGGCTCCGAGCTGTCAGCTCAGAGCCCAACATGGGGCTCGAACTCATGAACCGTGAGATCATGACCTGAGCTGAAGTTGGCAGCTTAACCGACAGAGCCACCCAGGCGCCCCAAAACATCTCTAGTTCTAAGCCAGAAGTCCTCTACAGCCCTTGTAGTTTAAATGTGAGTCCTTATAGACACAGAAAGCTACAGAGGCACACATTTACATATGTGTTTTATGTGTGCTTTATGTAGTAGTTAAAACAGACATAAACTTAGTCTTCAAGGATCTTGTAATCTATGATCAATATGATCTAAACAACAAAAACATTTAAAGAATGAAAAAAAACATTTACTTTTTCATAAAAAAATGGTAACAATAGATTTTTTTTTTTAATTGTAAGGTGGTCTCTCATGATAGGGTGCTTTGACTTATGAGTAAAACAAAAATGAAGTGGTAAACATTGCCCCTTAACTAGTCCAATGGAGTTGATTTCATGGACCATGCCTAATTGGTATTTTATTTTTTAAAAAACATTTTTGTTTGTTTGTTTTGAGAGAGAGTGAAAGAGAGAAAGAGAGAGCAAGAGAGAGAGTGCACAAGTGGGAGGGAGGGGCAGAGAGAGAGAGAGAGAGAGAGGGAGGGAGAATCCCAGACAGGCTCAGCCCTGTCAGCACAGAGCCTGATGTGGGGGCTCCATCTCCCCAACTGTGAGATCATGACTGAAATGGAAATCAAGAGTTGGATGCTTAACTGCCTGAGCCACCCAGGTGCCCTGGTAGAGTGTTTTAAAATAAAAATAAATGAATGAAGTAAAAGTGAAGAATTTTTAGGTCTAGTGAAGCAAGTAAGAAAAGAAAGGAAGTATGAATGACTGACTACTAGTGTGATGAGCAGGCACACAGAAGGACCAATGAAATAAAAACTGTTTCTTGGTATTGATTCCCCTGTTAGGGATTTTGAAGGTGAGGACAAAAACAAAACAAAAACAAAGACAAAACCCTGTTCTTAATATATTAAGCACTGGAAACTAATGGTGGCTCTTTTAAACAATGGAGACCATTGCAGGTTTTCACAGTCAGAGGGGTAAATAAAAAAGGAAATTTTAACTACAGGGTTCAGAACCAGAGAAGGTTTAGATCTTTAGATGTAAGACATGGATATAAACAGACACATTGTTCTAGGGCTACAAGAGACTTTGGCCTCATCTAGCCCAAAGAATTCAGCTCACAGATTAAGATACCGAACCTGAGATGAGTACATGGCTGGTGTGAAGCCGCGAAGCTAGCCAAAGACAGAGGCAGGACTACAACCCATATTTCCTGCTGGAAAGACCTAGGCTTTCTTCTCTTCTAAAGACTGTTAAACATTTTACAAATACAGAACTATTTCTATTAAAAAAGCTTACACAGGAATTGAAGATGAAAGACAGATGACACTTTGTTCAAAGAGTTGAGGTGAATGTGAAGGGCTGAGGGGGAGTGTGGAGAGGAAGTGCTGCCCCCCCTAAACCCCACCAACTCTTTCAGGGCCCTTCAGAGGGCTCCCTAAGTCCCTAAGACAATTGAAAACTCTTGAAATATAAGACCTTTTCTCTGTTTTCTGTTCAAATGAAAAATAAGCCAGAATACCTGAAGTGATGGCTTCTAAAAAGTATAAAGCCTTTGAGAAATAAAATTGGGTTAAGAGTTACCACATCATCTTGAGAGGAAAAAAAGGTAATATTCAAAATTTATCTTTGATTTTTCATTCTTTAAATTTTTAATTGGTTTCTTGTATTCAATCATTCACTCTTTCAGCTGATTCTGCAAACACATGTTTAGCACTTACAATGTGCCAGACCGTGGGCCAAGTACTTGGGAAACAAATCATGCCATCAAGGATCATACAGTCAAACAAGATTATAATGCAAGATGCTAAGGGGTAGATCGAGGCCAGAAGAGGGTGTTTTTGGGGCACAGAAAAAAAGGAGGCAAGTCAGGAAACTCTTCCTGGAGAAGGAGATACTTAGACAAGGATCTGGAAGATAAGGAGGAATTAGCTGATTGGGAAATGGGGGGCCCATTTCAGACAGGCAGCCAAGTGCCAAGATTTGGAGTGGGGAATATTGAAGCCCACATGGTTCAGTATTGAATACGATTCTGAATACAGTAGGTAAGCACTGACTCTCCACTAAATAAATTAATTAATGACAGCAGGTTAAAGACTTAAGCTACAGTGTCTTGACTCAGTTTCCTCCCCATCAAAAGCTGAAAAATAATCGCATCTCTCTCACAATGTTCTGGGAGATCATTGGCAAGTTCCCCTTTTATATAATCTTCCTCACGTAATGAGAAACACCAATTAAAACTGGAAAGTGATGCTATTTGTCATTTATCAGAGAGGCAAAATTCCAGTAGTTTATGTACAGCAGGAGAGGAGTGAAAAGCAGTTGCACATGGCTGCTGCGAACATAGATTGGAGACCTTTAGGGAAGACAGTCTAGATACAGAATTCTGATTGTAAAATTGTACAAACTCTTTTATTGAGCAATTCCCCTTAGGAATTAATCCCATACATAGACTCAGATATGTGATAAATGACATCTGTTACATGGTAATATCTTTATATTGTTTAATATTATTTTGGATTGAAAGTAAAGATAGTAGAACACCATTTGATGGATTTTTTGCCTCTTGATGTGAATCTTACCACTCACTCCTTATGTTAAAGTTTGCTAACTAGTCCTAACATCTAAAACAAGGAAATGGTGAGGTTTTAATACATGAATTCATGTGAAAATGTCTAGCATGGTGTCTTACTACATGGGTTGGGCTTAATAAAGGATATGATTGTTAGCTATTAGATAATAGCTCAAGCTATTAGAAGCCACTTAGTGATTTTAAGCAGAAAGTAATTCACCAAGATCTGGGATTTAGAATAATCACTTGGGCAGTAGGAGAAGGATAAGGTGGAGAGAGGTGACAGAGGTGGTAAGGAAATTAGTTGGAAGGCTATTAAAATTGTCTAGATAAGAAACTACAAGGTGTGAGCTAAAGCATCAGGGACTGAGAGACAAAACAGATTGGAAGATGTTAAAAGTAAAAAATTCTTCAATATGTGGACCTGAATGAATGGAAGAGAAAGATATGTAAATATGAGACATTTACATATCCTATAAATATTTTGCAGGCAACTTTAACATTAAGGAAAAATGGGAAATGTTGAACAAAACTGAATCAAGTCAATGGAGGAACATCTTTCCCTGTACTTTTTCGCCCAGGAAGGATTTTTAGTTAGACGTCTAAAAAAACTCTTTCCGGCTACCATGAAACACACATGCACATACACACACATACACATGTGCTTATGCAATCAATCACATAATCTATTCTCTCCCTTGAGCTAGGAAGACCCTAGTGTCATGGCACCTCAGGTCAGTATCCTTGCTAAGAGATGTCATGTCCTCTCTACTCATATCAGAAGTCAGGGAACTCTCTGCCTGCAAGGGGCAATGCACTGTGATGTTCAGGCATCAGTCCTAAATCCATAAGCTTAGTGGTTCAGGAAGGTGTATTCTGCCAATATCACCATGAACTCTTAAGCAATATGTTTTATTTTGAGTCTCCTCTGTTCCTAGTATACTTTGGATGTCAGGCATCAGCTAGATCCACGTGCTGTGAGAAGAACAATTCTGTAATATTTGAAAAACTATAAAACATGTGACTCTTAACTTGGTAATTTATCCCATGCATCCCCCAAACCATCCCAGATAGTCAAGAAATTATATTGATGATTTTATAAGGGAAAAAGAGACTGATTCATATTTATTTCTATTCCCAATCATGGTTTTAACACTATTCTCAGAAAATGTTGCCTTGATTGCTTTCTACCTCTTAAATTTCCATATGCTTCCTGAAACAATCTTCTGGTCTTTAACTGGCTCCAGATAGAGTATGTGTGACAAGAAGGCAACTCTGGTCTCCCACTCAACCTACCCAGGGGACACTTAAATAAGCTTTTAACCCATAAACATTTGCATTCAAAATGAAAAACCTCCCTGAGCTAAGTCATGTCAGGAAAACTATGGATCGCAGAAAAGTACAGAAGCTGCAACCAGACCAGTCCTCAAGAGGGCAATGCACTCTAGGGTGTTTAATAAATACTTGCCGGTTGACTGACTGCTGGCCTGTGTCCAGTGCTGAGGGGCTGCTGTCATCTCTGAGCATACAAGCAGGAGCAGAAAACAAACCATCTAGAACCCTGAGCAGCAGGACTGGCCTCCCAGGCATATGGAACAGCCATTTGGCTCTGCAGTCTGATCAAAGGAGAGCAGCTCACAAGGCATAAGCCCCCAAATAACATTCGCACCCTCTTGTCCCTGAGATGCTTCAACACTTTCCATTTCTTAGGTTAAAAATCTGGGCTCTAGGAGTCTTCGGTCATAATGCAGAATGTCTGCAGGAGTCACGCTGTAGGCTGGAAATACTCTGCAGTGCTTTTAAAACAGGGGCATATCAGGTTGTTTTCTAATATGACCACCACATAGCTAGAATGCGATACAGAAAAAGCTGTCACATTGGAGGTGGGTAAAGGTGAAGCCTGGACCGCAGGCTGTTGCCCGGAAAGTGCAATCAGTTTGAGACCCAAGAAGAAGCAGGATATATTCTGTCCCAAGAGTTGTCATCCGCTTCGTCCTTTTGCTTTCACAGTATACTTCTTCCAAATGCACCTATTAGCAAACACATGTAGCATGCCAGTGTTTATATTTCAGTTGGAGAAGCTGTTAACATTCATCTCTCTCATTATTTTTCCTAGTATAGTATGGCAGGATTTTTTATTCTCTGGGTTAGGATTCTGTGGTGGGAGAAATCAAGTACGTTGCTTTGTTTCATTTTAAAAAATCATCTAATGTCATGTATCTTAAGAATAGTGTTTATAAAGAAATAGCCATGGGGCAAATCAATATATCTATATACCTCTCCTCCAACCTTATCCCTGATCCTTACATATAGGAGTTTTTTGTTTTGCTTTGTTTTGTTTTTGATTTTGTATCTGAAAAAAAAAACACTTAAGACTACTTTTAAGGGAAAGAAAATCACAAAGAATACAAGCAGTCAAAAAGAACCAGGAGACGAGCAGCCACACGTTAATTTTGTTCTGGTAAAAGTGGGGTCTACTCAATTATGGGCTGGCCTTAGAGTGGTTACAGTGGTCCTAGATATTTTTGTCTCTCACCAGCTAGAGCTGTCAGTAATTACTCCCTCACACAACTGGAGATCAGGCTTTGAGTCATTTCCATTTGCTGTGGCTACCACACCAGTATAGCCAACCAGCCGACTCTATCTGGATGCTGCAATACAAGAGACTACTTACAGATACCATATTGCCTTAGTCTCCTGATTAAATCAGTCAAAGTGAGCTTCTACATACATAAAGCAGACCCTGCTCTTCTCTGATTTAAACTCCCTTATAGTTTCCCCATAGTTCTTAGAATGAGATCCTAGGCCTCAGGGGCCTGCCTAAGTCAGTCCTCCTGGGTTCTCCAGTGCCTCCCAGGCTGCTCTTCTCTTGCCTGTAGCACTCCAGACACTTTCTCCTCCTTTCTTACCTCAAATTTGTCAAGCCCATTCTTCCTCAGAGCCTACTTGTCCCCTTAGGCTTCAACCCATCTTCCTTCTTTGCTCATGACCAAGTCCCCATTCACAATCAGGGCTCATCTCCACAGATTCCATGATGAATGTAGATATTTATGGACTTGTTTTTTGTTTGTTTAATTTGTACCTCTCATTAAATTAGACCTGCATTATAGCTCCTTGAGGGCAGGGATTCCTGTCTAATTAATATATTTCTGCCTAGCCAGAGTCTAGCACAAGCCTGGCACATCTTATTTACTCATTAATTATTTGCCAAATGGATCAACTCTGTTTTTCTAAGCAGCTATTCTCCATGATGTTTAGTCAGGATATGAAGAGTTAAGAAAAACCAAGCATAGTGTACTGCTTTCTATGGAATGAGCAATGAGCAGAGATGCTTTGGACTATTCTTCCCAAATTTTGCATGTTATAGTCAATTTAAGACAGATTCTTATTAGCTTAGATCCCACACCCAAGCACAGTAATTTATATTCTGCTCCTTTGTTCTGAGTTTTGATCTGTGACAGTTTTAGATAAAGGAAAAAGAAATTAAGAGAATAGAAGAGGCTTGGCAAGAGAATAAAAAATCATCGTTCCTTGCCAGTCAGCAGTTCAGATACCTTTAAAATGTATGGTTTTCTAAAGTTCTTCACTGAAAAAGGATAAACAATACAAGTTAATGTCAAATTCTCTAAATAAGTGTGATATAATTTTTAAATATATATTTATGCTAATATTTAGTGATTTGTTATATAATCTTATTTATATAAAAGTACACTTTCATCTTTCAGATTTATATAAGGTGGAGAATAATTGTAACCAAAAACAAAGTAAGACTTGGGATTTTAATGAAGTGTGTTTGGCCCTGGCTCTTTATCCTGCTGCTCGACAGTTGCATGATCTTGTAAAAGTAGGCTTAGAATATCCGTGTTGAGTTTCAGGATCCTGGGCAATAAAAGGTGAGTGATTCCATCTGCCTCAGAGAGCTGTTGTGAAGCTTACATATATGATAATGTAAAAACACCCAGACCAATACCTGGTGTATAGTGGTGCTTAATAAA
The DNA here is from genome assembly GCA_028646485.1 of Cryptoprocta ferox. Lineage (NCBI taxonomy): Eukaryota > Metazoa > Chordata > Mammalia > Carnivora > Eupleridae > Cryptoprocta > Cryptoprocta ferox. The sequence continues at coordinate 59,051,141 of CM053573.1, forward strand.
GGCTAATTCAATTTAAATTTAAATCTCTTCCCACTTTCCAGGAGGTTTTAATTGGTCCCTCTGCTAAAAATCACCTTGGTCTTTCAGTAAATCCAGTCATGTGTTTGGATTCCTTTGAGCCTCTCTATATTCTTAATTGGATAGCTCAGCCCAAGGTTTATTGTAAAATTCCAGATTCTGCTATAAAATTATAGATGAACAATTACAAAACAATTAATGTCCATCAATGGGTTTGATCATAAAACTGTATCGTGGCTTTCTCTACTTTCTCTGACATTAGATGTTCCCAACTGAGGGGTCTGCAAGGGCTCAGGATTCTCTGAAGAGTTCCTCTTCCTTACTAAGTCTCTCCCCTGTGGGAGCTCACCAATGAGATTCTTCCACAATGGATTTCATCTACCAGGTGGGTAGGAGGGGAAGAAGACTTCTGTGGTCACTGTTAGGTACTCTCAATAAAAGGAGAGCTTCGAGGGCCCCTGGGTTGCTCAGTTGGTTAAGCTTCTGACTTTGGCCCAGGTCATGATCTCATGGTTTGTGGGTTCGAGTCCCACATCAGGCTCTGTGCTGACAGCTTAGAGCCTGGAGTCTGCCTCAGATTCTGTCTGTCTGTCTGTCTGTCTCTGCTCCTTCCCTGCTTGCTCACTCTCTCTCGCTTGCTCTCTCTCTCTCTCTCTCTCTTCTCTCTCTCTCAAAAATAAACCTTAAAAACATTTTTTTTTAAAAAATAGGAGAGCTTCAACCATGTGCTTTGTCACTTTAGCACATACATTCTCAACAGGGGCATTAACAGCCCCAAGAGGGTAAAACAGTCTTTTTTTTAAGTTTGTTTGCTTGTTTGTTTGTTTGTTTGTTTGTTTTAAGAAAGAGAGAAAGAGAGTGAGTGTCAGCAAGACAGGGGCAAAGAGAGAAAGAGGAGAGAGAAAGAGAATTCCAAACATGCTACACATTGTCAGCACGGAGCCTCATGTGGGGCTTGAACTCATGACCTGAGCCGAAATCAAGAGTCAGATGTTTAACTGACTGCATCTACCCAGGCACCCTTATAATCTAGCTGTTATAATGATTTATAGTCTTCTAATGGACCACAGTACATCTTGTACACACACACACACACACTAATATATATAATTGTATTATTATTATTATGTATATAATTGTATTAAATTTTATGAGAGGGGGATAATAATGGAGTATGGTAACATCAGAGAAGGTTTGGAAACACTGCCCAAAAGAAAACCCTCTTACCCCCTCTTAGGATTCTTCTTCTCTTGAAGCAAATGCATTTAGAGCAGAGCTACTTACAGACAGTGAGAAGATATCAAAGACCTGTGGGTTGGCTGCACTCTCCTTTTGAGTCAAGGCAAAGGCCGAGTTTGAGTTAGGCTGCCCTGTTGGATTGTAAGTCTTCTAACCCCTCCCTTTGGGACCTTGGACATGCTATTAAAAGTCTTTGTACAATGATACCAACTATCAATGTACCAACTTTGCAGGGCTAAGGGATGGATTAGTGGGAACAGTGTCCCTTACCTGGCATAGATTAGGCATGCAGTAAATGACTGCCATTGTTATTTCCATGACTGCTGTGGCCAGGGGTGAGATGGCAGGGAACCAGCAGCTCAGAGTTCTGTTGGGGAAGCAGCCTTGGATAAAACTAGATGGGAAAGGTTCTAAGAACCCAAGATTGCCTTGCCTTCTTGACATTTTCCCTTCAGATTTAGTTTTAGCATAATTTGACAGCTTTAGGCCATGGAATTACTTTGTTACTCACAAATAATTATGTTTTACCACTCTTTCCTCTGGGCCTATAACCTTGCCACTGTGCTAGGTTTATTATTGTGGTGTTACTGTATAGTGCATGAGGAAGTTATTCAAAGCACTTGTTTCTACCTAAGGCCGTAGGAAAACAGTATTTCAGCCAGAGAAAGGCCATCACAGTAAATGAGGGGGGCTGCTGCTAGCACTTCCTGAGTTGAGGCAGTACCGGAGACGTGCGGATCTCCCAGACTTTTTCCACAGTATGATTTATAGATGACATGAATAGCATAGCAAAGAGGTGTATTTCACGCTTAAAAGGCTAATTCTTGATTTGCTTTGTTTTAGAAGTCCTGGAGATTCGGTGGAGGACAAGAAAGACAAAAAGAATTACACGGCTCATACTCTTCAAAGAGAATAATGGGGAGAGATAAAGAAAGTCATGAAAAGAATTATTTGGTGTTTCTGTAAATTTATCTGTTTAATTTTCTCATAATCCTCTTCCATTATTGCTTCCTCTTTGGCACGTCTTTCCTGCTCAGGTACCAGGTATCTTTCCTTCCATCATCACTTCTAACTTCTCTCAAAACACATCCCTTTCCACAAAATCCTTGTTTATGGGTGAGAAAAGAGGAAGACAGGCATAGGAAAGGCAGGAAAAGTAAATTCCTTATATGTAACATAAGGAAGACATTCCATAATGATAGCCAAATACAGGTCAAATTCTTCCTTTAAGTCTCAATTAAGATGGATGAGTACACATTTCCTGCAGAAAGAGGTATGCATAGATGACTGGTGAATTTTAGGATGCATTGGTCAAGCTACTGAAAAGTGATAACAGACTTAAAATAAATAGAACATGTTGTTATAATCACGACTAATATTTTATTTATGGGTTTGCTTCCTTGTGTTGGGACCAATGGCACCACTGGATATTTTGATTATAGAAAGAGCATGTTATTGTTTCCCCTAAAAGGCCAGAGGTTGGGCTATAGATTTTCATGGAAATACGGCAGTAACTTCACATCTCTACAGAAACTTTCAATCCCCTTGCTGTCAAATGTGTTTCTTAACATGTGCATTTTTGCCTCTGAATCCAAAGAAAGATACGAGGATGGGCACTTACACATTCCTAAAGGGAAGGAAGAAGAATATCTTATCTAATTGGAACTGTTGAAGAAATTAATTTTTAAAGCCTAATAGAATTTCCTGGCTTGGATTTAAGCCAAGATATTAGAGCACATTTATTTTCTCACTGTAAGTCTTAGAAAAAGAACCACTGTGAGGAAGAAGACAGGGTCGACTTTGACATCATATCTGAAAGCAAGTATACCTTAAAAAAAATCATTTTCCACTGTTAGTGAAACCAAGATGCCAAAAATTATGTGTACAGATAGATAGACAGAGAGATAGCACCTACCATCCCCCAGTTCTCCTTAGTGAGGAAAGTTCACACAGCAGTCTACAGCCAGCCTCTTTGTTTCAACACCAGGATGTCAGTAGCAATGCCTATGAGTATAGCCTGGAGGCCACTTTTAGGAACATCTCCAGTGAGCAAAGGCAGTTCATTAGTAGAAGCCCCTGCAGAATCATCTGGGCTATTTTCTTAAGGGCTGCTTCAAGGGTGGCTCTATCTTCGGAACTACAAATTAATACTCCCCTTATGACCTGTGATAGAATGGATATACTCTAGTTACATGGTAGGTTTTGACTTTACTAAACAAGTTTCTGTGTCTCCTCTCTCTTGATCTCCCCACCCCCCTCTCTCTGGCCTAGTAAGTTTAGACTTCTTAAAGAAACAATTTAGGGGGAAAACAAGGCCTTTTTGCTTGGAAGCTTCAGGATGATGATAGGCTGCCTGATGCTCTGTGGGTTATTATTGATACACAAGTCAGCCTCACACACCTACATTCGACCTTTTTTTTTTTTTAACCCAAGCCTGGATCTAAATACTTTTTATGCCACATGATAGTCTGAGACCCTGAGCAATCATTCCACCTTAGTAGTTCTTGATTTTTTTTTCTATAAAATGGTCATTATGAGACTACCTCCCTCCTACAGTTGTGAGAATTAAATGAGATAATATGTAATATGCTTATCATAAGCTGATTATATTTTTACATTATTATTTATACTAATCAAGACTGTTATATTTTATTACTTATATTATTTATTACTTATATACTTCTGTTATTAATATTTATTTATAAATTATGTTTATTATTAGCAAAAACTTACACGGACCCTTCTTGTTTCCACAATGCCATCTTACACACAATTCCAAGGAACTGAAGGAATTACCTAAACCCCATTTAACATTATTACTGAAGTAACAGTCATTTAAAACCTATCACAAATATTGCAACAGAAACATCGAGGGCAATTAGATACTTTGAACTATGTGTGAGCCATCAACTTCAGTTGAATATAGGATTCCAAGCTGTTTCTCTTCTACCACAGTTCTTTTATGTCTGCTTTATCTCAGAGTAAGAAATGTTATCTCCTGTATCCCAACTTACACTTCTCAGAATAATCATCTACTCATTCACCATTGACTCTGCATGGTTCACTGAGTCATGGTCCAAGTACTGCCACTTCTTTCCCCATACCATTCCTCTCCAGTTTCTCACTTCTCCAGCCCCACTGTGATAGCCTTAGTCCAGCTCATAAGAGTTCCTTAAAGGCAATGAAGTGATTTTTTTTTTTTTTGCCGCCATTTGGTTGAGTCTACTCCTTCAGCACAGTGATGCAGATGAATTATACCCATCCCAACTAGGCTCCAGAAACTGGGTGTCTCACCCTCAGCTTAAACAGGACATAAGTTGAAGAAAGGGACATTTACCAGCTGCTGCTCACATCCATCAGATGCTAAATCACGATGGCTTTTCAAATCATTTCAACCTAAAAACTTCTCCAGATCACCTCTCATTGAAACTGAAATCCAAACTCCTTCATAAGACATCTGAGGAGTTTTAAAGGTCACCTCTCCATAGCTCTCTAAGTACAACCTTTGTCACTGTTTCAGGTGTACATATTGCTTTAGTCACACCAAACTGTCTTGAACGTGGCACGCTCTTTTACACATCCATGAATTTGTGTATCCTGCTGTCTAAAAGGACTCCTTTTCCCTAATCTACCTCACAAGGTCATTCTCTGAGACTTTACATATGTGTTTCTACCTCTGGGGAAATCCTTCAGCTCTCCTCAAACAATCAGGGTCCCTTCTTCTCTGCCTTTAAAACATAAATTCCTATCTATTACTACACAGAGTTCATTGTCTTATTTCTTATATGTCTTCCATGGAGGGCTGAGAGTTACTAGAAGGGTTCAAAGTTTTATAACTATTCTTTATATTCACTATATGGTGTTCAGCGTTTATTGAATTAAAAATGGAAGATGGAATAGAACAAGGATTAACCTCTCCTTTCGAAATCAGTTGATGATTCCACTCACTTGGTGTTGTCTTTCCACAAATCATTCTAATTTGCGGTATGTTTATAACCTGCCTAAACATAGAGAAACTGAGCAAATGTGTCCCTACAACAACTAGTCTGCCTGTCACACTGTGTAACAGGAGAAAATGACAATGGGGCATAGTGAGTGGCCAAAATACAGGACTGAGGAGGGCCCCCTCAGATGTTTTAAGTTTAACCTTCTACTTTCCAGCGGGACAAATGGAAAGAGAGTTCCAGCATCTGTCAGTCTTGGAAGTATAGTACTCATATCTACTTTAAGGTGTTTTTATTGTTGTTGTTGTTGTTTACTGCCTTGGGGAAATGTAATAAAGAGAAAATCCAATGCTCAAGCAGTTGGTGGTGTTTATCTTGTTTTAAGGAGAGCAGATAAAGTAGTTGTTGCAGTAAATAGGGAAAAAAAAGCATGAATTAAGGTTGAAAAATGAAAAAAAATTGACGGAAGTGATATAAACTGGTAACTAATATCTTTCCTAGGATGTGTATGTCTCATGTTTGATGTAAAAAAGAACAGATCTGAAAACACTTTGCTTAGCTATTGAATACTTGTGGCATTTTTCTCCTTCCTCTTGTTATGGCAGTAAATTACAGCAAGGTGGGAGCCCATTCTCAGACTCACAGAATTGGCTTCCTGCTACCACCCCAGTCATAGCCACCTCAATTAGACACCAACTGAATGGTAACTACATAACCAAAGATTTAGACTAAAAAGCAGTTTTCAAATCAAGAGTAATTCACAGCAAGAAATGCTCCTCCTCTTACTCCATGACCTTTCAGAATGCCATTGCTACACAGAGAATAACAGGATGGTACCTGCCCTTGGCATTCGTCTTACTTTGGCTGTCAGGGCAAAATTTGGAGGAAGGTGAGGTCAGGGGTGGAGTGGCAATGTTCTTTCCAATTTTTAGTCTCACTCTAGGTCATCAACCCGTGCATGCAGATATTGCAACATTGCGCATAGTGAATGCAGGAGGAATCAAGTGGATGTGGAAAGCACAGAGGAGGGATGCTAAAAAGCAAAGGGGGTCTTTAAAGTGTTTCAGTGGTACTCATCCAAGAACAGAAACATGAATGGCTATCCATGATGTAAAGTGCAAGGGCATGGAGTCAGAAAAATAAGGCATGAGTTCCGGCTTTCCAGCTTTCTAAATATATATCCTTGATAAAGATATTTAACTTGTCTGATGCTCATTATTTTCGCACATATAAAATGAAGAAAATTACACCACCTCTCCTGTCTTCTTCATAGGGTTATTATGAAGATTACATGGGATTATACATAATAATAGTACATTCAAACTATAAAGAGCTGTGCAAGTGTCCAGAATTTTCACCATCCCTCGATACAATGGCTCACCACCTATACTACATGGACTGTAGAGTTGGAGGGGTTCTCATAAACCATTTGGCAACATACACCAATGCACGGTCCTTCCTCCAACATGGATGAGCAATGAATATCAGCCTCTGTATGACCCTGCCAATACCAGGTGATCCACCACATTATGAAATAACACTTCCATTATTAGACACTTTATAAATATTGGAAAGAGGCTCAATGCAATTCAATTTATTAAGAAACACTTTCATTTTCTTACACTTACTATATACCAGGAAAGGAGTCTATGAAGCAGTTTACAAATAGGATCTAATGCAGTCCTCTCAAAAAGTCTAATCAAATGTATTATTTCCACTATTTTACATATGAGGAAACTTTGGCCCAGAGATTAAAATCATTCACCTGAAATCATGTATTAGTGAGTTTTAAGAGAGGATCTGGATAGTCTTTTAAGATTATGACAAGCTCAAGGGAAGAACTAATGCTGTATCTCTGCGGGGGGGGGGGGGTGTCTCAGAGGAGTACATAATTGTTTTGTTTTGTTTTTTTCCCTCTCTCCATCTTCTCAGTGCAAACTTAGGAAAATATGCCTGTGTTTCTCTTTATCCCCTTAAAAACTGAGAAATATAATACTTTCTAGGAGCCACAGAGGGATGCCTAAATAAGTTAGTAAGTTAATTTTTATAAAGAGCATTGTGACTCTTTAATAAAAGCATGTCGTGACAGGACCAAGTATTCCATTACCTGAGTGGGTGGGCAGATAGCTCAATAGGACACTATATAGCCTGGTTTTAAGTTTGGTTTTAATAATACAATTATATCATGTTAACAGAACTAATACCCACAGGAACAAAATCAAAGCAATTAGTTAACAAAGATTTAAGGGAAACTGAAATAATAGAACCACAGGATGCACTCTGTGATTTGTGTTCTTCTCAGGCTCTGTTGATACATGCACCATAGATGACTTTTCAGAACCATTAATAACTTGAGTTGCATACTAACTTGGGAGTTGGTAGAGGAATACATGTAAACACATGTGTTACTTGACCTTTCAATACAAACTAGACCAAATGCTTTTATTCTGTTCTAGCTCCCCAGCCTCCTACTGGCCTTTGAAGATGTCATAAGGCTAGCCTTTTACAGCCAGATAGCTATTAGGCCAAAAAAAGTATAAATAACTAGGGCACAACCTATATTCAAGAACTGGGCCTACATTTCATGTCAAACTGAGATTAGACTGTCTTCTGGCTTTTGGCATCTAGGTAGAAAGAAGTCATTGTATTATTCTCTTTCTTCCTGCTATAGCCTTAAAATTCAGAACTCTTGTCTATTTCAACAATGACCAAAACGATGTTAAGGGGGCTTCTGCCATACACAGTTCCCCATGATTCCTGATATTTTTTCTGTTAAATTGTCTCTAAGATTGAGTATAGGGAATTCACTGCTTCCTTGTTTCAGAAAAACTTAGAATTAAATAGTTGCCCGGGTGGATAAGATACCACCAAAGTAATTTGGGCTTCATATTTAGGTTTGACTTTTCTCTTCTGGTGTCTCCTCAAATTCTCGGAAATATTCAGGGCATGACAATCATCATCATCATCATCATCTTCAAGTAAGTATGGTATAAAGAATAGTTATATAACATAATAAGGTATGAGACAAAGGGAAAATGGAGCTATTTAAATGAGAATATGTAAAATGTAAAAAAAAAATACCTTGTTTTCCAACATCTCTAATATTATTGAGAATCCTGGATACTAAAAATGAGATGAAATATAAAATAGAACAAAATCAGAAATAAAAAATTTTTAAAGGCCCCAGAAAAGTAACATGTTCTCTCAAATTAAAATCAAGAAGCTTGTGAAGCTTCTGTTGTGTGTCCAGCAAATACTAGAAACTATAAACATGTAGGTTTACAGAAACACACATGGGACAACAGATAAACTGTTAAAAAAGAGAATAGAAAAAAAAATCATTACTCAATTTGTAATGTTTTACTTATGAAAGCAATCAGAAGTCAGTATGACAATGTTAACATTTGTTAATTCTGCATGGTGGTGGAAATCTGTGATATAAAGTTGGCAATATCTTATACATAAGTGGAGCTATAGGGGCAGAGGTCGGTTGGATATTAGGGTGAGATACTTTGGATATATCCTTCCATTTCCTATTATCTTAATTTCTCTACTCACATGGCACTCACCAGTATATAATTCCTAGGAGTTTCAAGCCAAAGAAATGACTGTTTACAATTAAAAGTCACATATTTTACTTATCCTTGAATTTACTCAAAGCCTACACATAATAGTCATATAATTCTAATTACTTACTTACACTGAGCTTTCCTAAAAACTGAACACTTCTCAATTTAGTATCTCTGACCTGTATTTTCCAATGGTCAATTTTGAAGAGGAAATATGTTTCTCGGTAAGCCCTGCAACAAAGGACCATTAGGTTTATCAGTCTTCTTTTATTCTATACATTTTTCCTTTGATACATTATCTTCAAAGCTTCCACATAAAAAGTACGGATAAACAGAATTTGGGGTGAGTAAAAGTAATATTAATCCTATCTTGTGCTTGAAATTAAGAAAACTGAATTCTATTTCTGATGCATCCTCTACTTTGATGAGTGCCTGTGGGCACATAACATCATTTTCTTAGGTTATAGTTTTATCATGTTATAATGAAGATGTTGGAGTAAAGCTTGCTAGAATTTTTTCAACTCTGATATTATTTGGTTTCCATCATATTCAAAATGTACTTAGTTTAATAACCAAAAAGCAACCTACTTTTTAAGACAAGTTTTAGCCTCAGAGAACACTACTCAGGGATTCATTTGGCTTTATAAAACAAATAAAGCAAATTGACTAGCTCCATTTAAGCATATTATCAACTTTTTAAGGTGAGAAGTCATGTCCGATTTCCTACCTTCCCCAAACAAGCCTAACCCATACTTCTCATATAGTAGATAGTAATTAAAAAAAAACAAACCTTAAATTGATGTATTCCTCTAAAGTTCATAAAGCATTGTCATCTGCACTATTTATATAATCCTCCTGCAACACTAAAAAGTAGACACTACATATTTTACATTTGAGAAAACTTTGTTTCTCAAAGTCATGATCTGCCTTAGAACTCACATCTGATAAATTGAACTGCTGAGATTTGAGTTTTTATTTTTGTTGTATGGATGGATAAAACAAGACACTTTGTTAGGGCTGAAGTTTTCCTGTTACTATGCAAAAGCAATTTTCTGTTGTATAAAGAAAGAGAGACAGAAGGATGAGAGAATCTCTAACATCTATCAACTAGTAGCTTGAAGTTCAAGTTAAACAAGTCAAAGAAAGTAATGGAGACCATCAATTTCATAATGGCTTAACAGACTTTAGCAAGAAAACTGGCATCGAAAATTAAACAATTTTTTATAAATAATCCTTAAAATAAATTAGCCCTTTATTTAGCCTCTAAGATTGATTGTGGATTTCTAACAGCAATAATATATAAAGAGTAAAATATGTAAACTGCCTAGTTTTTAGTGCTGCAGGAAGATTATATAAATATTGCAGATAAATATGCTTTATGAACTTTAGAAATAACTGTTAAAACTCAATATCCAAAAAAAAGAAATAATCCAATTTAAAAATGGGCAGAAGACATGAACAGACATTTCTTCAAAGAAAACGTACAGATGGCCAACAGACACATGAAAAGATTTTCCCATCACTCATCATCAGGAAATGAAAAATAAAAGTACAATGAGATATCACCTCATACCTTTCAGAATGGCTTAAATCAAAAACACTAGAAACAACAAGTGTTGGTGAGGATACGGAGAAAAAGGAACCCTCTTGCATTGTTGGTGGGAATGCAAACTGGTGCAGCCACTGTGGAAAATAGTATGGAGGTTCCTAAAAAATTTAAAAATAGTACTACCCTATGATCCAGGAATTGTATTACTTGATATTTACCCCCAAAATACAAAAACACTAATTCAAAGGGATCTATGCATCCCCTATATTTACTGCAGCATTATTTACAACAGCCAAATTATGGAAGAAGCTCAAGGGAATAAAGAGGATGAATTTTAGATAGATAGATAGATAGATAGATAGATAGATGATTGGTAGATAGACAGACAGACAGATAGATAGATAGATAGATAGAGATAGAATAGAGACAGGGGTAATAGAGATATATTATATAGCCATAAAAAAGAATGAAATCTTGCCACATGCAACAGCACAGATGGAGGTAGAAGGTATAATGCTAAGCTCAATAAGTCAGCCAGAGAAAGACAAATACCATATGATCTCACTCATACGTGGAATTTAAGAAACACAACAAATGAGCAAAGGAAAAGGGAGACAGAGAGAGAGAAAGAAACAGACTCTTAACTACAGAGAACAAAGTGATGGTTACCAAAGGGGAAGTGAGTGGGGGGATGTGGGGAATAGGGGATAGGGATTAAAAAGTACACTTATCATGATAAAAAGATAAAACAAAATGATAAAAAAGAGTAGTAAATACATTAGTTCTAACACTGGCTCATAAACTATTCTAAATATTAGTATATACTAAATTAAAACTTGAAAAGAAAACACATGGAGTCTATCATTGGTCTTTTAAATTTGAATTTATCTCATATTATTATCTGCAAATGATCAGAAGTGTCAGTTTCATGGAAATCTTTCCCATTCTTGACTTAATGCTTTTCAGATACATCTACCAACTGTTACTTTATAATCAGAAACCCCAAAGAGACGGAGAGTTTATAAGAAAAAAAAAATACTTTTTAAGATAAATCAGACTGCAAATAGTTGTTATTTAGGAAAAACAATTATCCCTACCATTGGCCATGTAGTATCTAAGTTGACGTTTTGGTATTGGTAAATTATGTCTTTTCATCCAAAATGAACTACATGTATTGGATAGGTCATATCAAAATGCTGGAAAAAATGTCATTGGTTCATCTTTCAGTAAACTAACATATGCCATTGAATACATTTTCAAAAACCTATATTATATTTATGGTATGTACAAGATCATAAGATATTGCACAACACTTCAAAGAGTGAGTTTTTAGAGAAAAAATGCATTCTACCTGGTGCAACAGAGGTTAATTCTGACCGTTCTCAACTTACCTTTCCAGATGTCAAATCTGTGGTTCATTACCAAATGATCAACCACTCCTCCACAATAACTAAAAACTTACTCCTCATTCCACAAGTTTCCAATCACTCTGCATTCCAGCCATTTTCACTTCATCTGAACTGTACTTTTTCAGTGGAAGTTGGAGACCTGTTATTTTGAGCTCTTTTACGTACATTTCACAGTGCTTCCTTCTGGTTAGGCACCATTATTCCTTTAAGCTCCCACACTCACAGTCTGTTTTACTCAGTCTCAGACCTTTATGGCCCCCTGTGTTTGTTACATCCTCATTTTCCCATGTTCTTTTTCTATGCAGAAGGCCATTTCCCATCCACATTCTACTAACCTTTCAGGTGTAACTGAGGCTTACTCTTCTCCATTAAAAAAAAAAAATCATGCCAAATCCTATTTTTTTTTCCAAATCCTTCTTTTTTCCTTTTTAAACTCCTACCGGTTTCTCAGTATCACATTGTTTGGAACATTTTAATTGCTTAAAGGACATAAGCAAATTGCTTCTCCAATCAGGTTGGCTTCTGTAGTGGGGAATAATTGAACAAGAGCATTACTGGGTATGCTTGAAAAGGTGCAAGGCTAATGTGGAGGTAGCAGAGGTGAACTAGTACCTTATGATAGAAATCTAGGAGTGCGTTGGACATGCTGGCAGCTGTACAATGCCTTAACATCCATTTAAAATGTGAAATGACTATGGATTAAACTTACACGGAGCCTCCAAATTCCCAAATCAACATATAGAATCAGTACAAGCATAATCAAGAAAGTGGAATTCATGGAAGATAGTTCACTAGAGGAAATTTAATCCTGGAAAAAGTTGCAATGATGATGGAAGAGCTAAAAACTAAACAGAAGATGATAAAGTAAACCAGAGATGAGCAATAGCAGAAAGATATTGGCACCTCCAAAGTCCAAGGGAAGAGGAGTTGTTACCATGGCCTGAAACCAAGCCACCCAACAAAATCTGAAATTAAAGCAGGGGGTGTCCTGTGAGAACTAGGACTTTGGAAGAGATGCAGAGCCACAGATATGGACAGAGGTAGCCTGACTCATTTGTTCTCGCTAGCAATTTTCCAACAGTGCCTCCCATTATCTAGACCTAGCAGAAGTCAAGCAGGAAAATGCAGTTTGTAGGATCAGGTACTAGTGATACAGAGCAGAGCAGGGGGAGGTGTAGGGAAAGACTTTGAGACAAAAGAACCAAGTGATTTACATATTATATATCTATCCATCTATCTATTTATCTATCCATCCTTCCATCCATGTATCTACTGTAAATAAATACATACACATATATACACATACTATGTGCTTTGAAATACAGTCAGGGTGTAGTCTCAAAAGGACTGTAACATATCATGAATTGCAAAATTTTGGTGAATGTCACTATTAAATTCAAATAACAAACTCTACAAAATATTTTTATATGTGTATGCATAATTCTTTATAACCCAGAAAGGGTTTTATAGATATTTTCCTTAAGGGAATAAATCCCAAGTTTGAAGTATCATAATGAAACTCTACCTCTACACATTATTCAATTAGGAACTCTGGTTGGGAGAAATGGCTGAATTCTATGTTTATTATTTGCTACACTGCTTCATCTCCAATAGTTATCTCATTCATCTTGACACCTAGCATTTTCCTATGGTAACCTTATTCTTGGTTCTAAATTATATTCTGCTTTTTCACTTCTTCAAGCAAACACTGCTTCAAGAACATGCTTTTCTCACTTTCCAAAGTAAAGGGAAAGGCAGCTGAACTTCATTAAATGCAATCACTCTCTGTACTTTACCTCTGGTTTAGTACTTGATTTGGTGCACCCTGGACTATAAGTGAATGTGACTGTGTCATTTTTGACATATTCACAGTTTTCTGGCACAACCCAAAGACTAATAAGAATGCTATTTAGAAAAATAGCATCGTTTCTGATAAAATTGCTTATAAAACATATGAACCTTTAGTGAATTTTATTATTCAATATTGTCCTGCTATTTGTAGTGGAACAAGGACACGGTATTGAAAACATTCCCATTAGAGTCCTTGTTTCTTCTGGAAAAGCTTGTTCTAAAGAAACACACCTCCATGTTCTCTCATTGAGCCACTGCCTGCTTATGAGCCTTTCTTTTTCACTCAAGTATTGCCTACCATACTGCTCATCCTAGAGCACTGTCAAGGTTTGGGTCATTAAACTGCAATAGATGACAATAGAAATAGCACTTGAGACAAATGAAAACAGCAACACCTGTTATTACCAAATATACTTTTCAGTTATCATAGCAGAATGAAATACTAAAATAGCTGAGTGACATAGGATTGTGTGTTAGGAACGCCAATATAAGTACACATGAGAGGGGGCAGAAGAGAATTAAAGAGAAGTCTGACTTCCTTAGTAAAATTTTTGGTTAGAAAGAACAAATATACAGCACATTAGCTAAGAGTAAAACACTGAGCTATAAGCAAAGACATGCTACATGAGGTACAGCATCTAAAATTTCTCCGGCTTCAGCTTTATTCTTTGTAAACTACTTCAGACACAATTCTACATAAAATGAAATGTTTTTATATATACATAGGCTCAGTGATTGTTAAAACAGGTATATTTATATACTATAAATTTTATTTATTAGCTAATTTCAAAGAATTATTATAGTTTCTATTATATTTAATGTTTAAAAAGACCCTATTTAAACAAAAGCTATTTTTTGAATACTTTAGCATTCAAAGATGAAAATAGCAAGCACTTATATAGCTATTATAAACCAAGCACATTTCAATCTGTTTATATATATTAATTTCTATTTTCAAAAGAACTACATTTTTCATCCCCATTTTGTATATGAGGAAACTGAAGCACAAGATATTACAGAACTTGTCCAGAGTTGTACTGTGGAGTAGTGGTGAAATAGATTCATTGACAGGCCAATTTCAGAATTTCTGCTCTTGGCACCATTGTCTTGGGGCAGGTAACCGCAAGGTCCCGTTGTTCTGTTCTAGGGCATGTGCTCAGATAGTTTGGGAACCCACGGAAGGAAAAGTAAGGTGAGGCTTGGTGGAATAAGAAGTCAGGATGATATTAAAAAAAAAAAAAGTCTTAGACAATGAAACAATGTTATTTAAGGTAAACTACATGAAAAGAACATAGCTAAAAACAGATATGCAAAGATGAATGGGTTTTCCCTCAACAATGCAATCTCTTTCTCAAAGAATTTATAAACCATTGGAGGAACTTACATTCTAGCAAGGATAATTAACTCATTGTCAAATGTGTGTTGACTCCTATGAAGCGTAAAGTATTAAATCAAAAAGAGGAGAATGCCATGAAATCAAGATTGTTATAATCTTAAGGCCATATGCATCAAAAATACCTAGTTAATCCTGGGAATTTAAAAAGTATTTATTCTGGGGTGACTGGGTGGGTTAGTAGGTTAAGCCATCACCTCTTAATTTCAGCTCAGGCCATGATGTTATGGTTCTTGGGAATGAACTCAGCAGAACTCTGCTCTGATAGCATGGATCCTGCTTGGGATTCTCTCCCTTCCTCTTTTTCTGCCCCTCCCCTGCTCACCCTCTCTCTCTTTCTCTCTCAAAATAAATAAATAAACATTTCAAAAAGAATTAATCTATTCTCTCTCTCTCTCTCTCTCTCTCTCTCTCTCTCTCTGAACAATAACATCTCCTAACAATCTCTTTTTCAAACTCATCAGGTTCCACAAAAATGCCTCTTTTTTTTCCCCTTTTTCTTGAGAGAGAGAAAGAGAGGACACTTGAGCGAACTGAGGAGGGGCAGAGGGAGAGAGAGAATCCCAGGCATGTTCCACATTGTCACCACAGAGCCTGACATGGGGCTCCATCTCACGAACTGTGAGGTCATGTTCTGAGCCAAAATCAAGAGTCAGAAGCTTAACCAACTGAGTCATCCAGGCATACCCTCATAGGGTTTTCTATATAGTGGGATTCTAAACTACCTTCACCAAATTTCTATTAGTCTTCCAATCCTGGCCCACAAGTAATCATTTCTTAAAATTTTCTCATATTTTTCAGTCCAAAATATTATTTTTCTCTTATACTTACAATACTCCACTTATTCTTTATATATATGCATAATTTATGCATATATTTGTATACATATATATAATTTTATATTATTTTTACATATAGACCTTGCTTATCTCCACCACTCTATTAAGAGCTACTTGGGAACATATTTTTGTACATCTATCTATTCTCAAGAGTGTTGAGCATATTCTCCAGTAATAAAGAGATGTTTATTAAATGATTGTTGAATTGGACATTTCTGATAAAAAGAGATAGTCTACAACAAAGTTTACTTTTAATGTACAATTTCACCAGTACAATGTAAAGAGAAATAATACTTATATTTAATAATTATAACAATTATAAACAATTATATTATTTATTTAACAACTTGAAGTAATGTTAGTCATTGCCAATTTTATCTATTATACCTCATATATATGTCTATATGTTATATATTGAGAGATGTATATTTCACTCTTATCTCATGATGATAACATGAGAAACATCACATCTCATCTGATGTTTAGGGGTTACTAACTTCTATGGTTTTAGATTTGGCACTCAAGACTACATTATTATAGAGGTTTACATTTGTTTATAGAATTAGATGTTAAAATATGCTAATGTATCATTAAGACTGAGATTATAGTTACACAGGAGTCAGAAAACTCTCTATTAAAGTTCCCAAAGCAACCATAATTCTTTTTTCTCAAAATATCAATAAAATACATATTTTAAAATTTGTTCTCCTGTGGTGTTAAAAGCCTAAACACAAAGGAAGCTTGAGGTAGTATTTGAGAAACTGGGAATAAAGTGAAAACCTAAACATGGAAATATTTTCTATCTTAAATGGTTAAAAACTGTTTAAAAAAGAAAACAAATTATGAGGTTGATGAAAGCCCATTTGAATGCAAAATATCTTAAAAGTTTCAATAATGCAAGGTGTTAATAACTGAAGAAAGAATTTCTAAGATACATAATTTGGGTCTTGCCTGAGACCCTCTAGCTATAGAGTTGCTATAGCAATGCTACTAAAGAAAATTAATGTTTGTAATTAGACCGAAGCTTGAATACCATAAATCCCACTACAGCTATTTATTTTCAAACTGTTAAGAATCTGTGGCTATTTTCAGGACTCAGTGATTTACATTTGTATTTCCTCTGTTTCAGGTTGACCATTTTGGCAATCTAGAAATTGTTCAGTTAACATCATTTAAAATTCTGATTTGACTGGATCTGGTTTCAACACACACACACACACACACACACACACACACACACAGAGCTAACAAAATATGCTTGGGGCTTCTGCACTTAGAAAAACTGCAGTAAATATTTTAGTTTGTTCAGGGTATAACACATCAGAACAGAATCACAGGCATTAAACATCTCCATTGGTTTAAAAAAAAAAACTACCAATCATAAATCTTCACCCCTTAATGAATTTTTGTGATGTTTCAATAATAGTCACATTGTTATTCCTTTGTAGTCATTCAAGTAGACATGTATTCTTTCTTTGTCTTTCTTTCTTTCTTTCTTGGTCTGTCTGTCTATCTATCTATCATTAAATTTTATGTCTATGAGAACAGTGAAATAATAAACAGAAGGCTATCAGTAAGGATGATATAATTTAAAAATTGCAAAGAAAATACAAAAGAATTTCTCAATGTGTCTTGAGTATTTATGCCAGACCATAACCAAAGAATTCCTGATCAATCAACATACATCTAAGACATTATCCTCATGAATAAAAGTCACAATGATAATATAGCTGTGTAACTTTGGTACAGAGAAACAAACTATTTTACTCCCCTGTAAAACCTGAGTACTACCATTTTATATGGCTAAGTGTTAGAAAGACTGTCATTTGGTTTTTGAGACCTCATCAAGATCCGTCAAATAATATCCAGTGAGAAACTCCTAAAAGACTGGACAGCAAACATAAATATGCAAACAAATATTGTTGTCCTTGTATAACAGTCTGCAAATGACCATTTGACTCAGAAAAGGTTATGCCACCAAACCCCTACACTCTTAAATAAATGAAAACTCTGAACTCTGCAATTAAGACTCCAGCTAAGAAAAAAATAGACAAAGAGAAGTAGTTACCCAAAGATGGAGAGTAGAGAAGGCATAATATAGTAGTTACCTGGCCCACAGCCATGACTTTTTCTGGGATAATACTGTTTTTAAAATCAGGAACAACAACTTACCTAAGGAGAAAATGAGAAAAAGAAAAAAAAAAAAGGTTACTATAAGAGAATTTTTAAAACATTTTAAGAGAAGCAAGGCATATGTTGACAGGCAGAACCAAGTCTGTACACACAGAGAAACTGCCTGAGTCTACTAAGTGCCCCACTGTAATTTCCCATTCTCTGAATCCCTTTAAATAATCCCCATCCTCCTGTTCCTCGCCTACTTTCTCCTAGTTACCCTCACTTCACAACCATATTTGCATGCACCTCCTTCTCAGGCTGGCTTAACTCCACTAATACTTACACGTTTCTCAAAAAGCAGGTAATTTCATCCAAAAATAAAGAATTAATAAATGTAGACTAAATTCCAGACTCTACCTCTTATTAGAGTGCCACCTTTATCGAGACAAACCATCTGTGAACTAAAGGTGATTAAATAAGTGAATTTAAGTCTGTTTGTAGCTTCAGAATTTTAAGTTATTAAGAGAAGGCAAGCAGAATAGCCAAAAGAAATAACTTCTCAATAAAATATCAGACTTAACAGCTCTCATTTGGAATAAATTTGAGAGATAGGTCCTTTCTATGGTACTTGCTTTATTTTAGTCCCTAGGATTGGACATTGTGTGCATGGGCAAGGCTGACTTGGTAGCCAAGGCTCTGGGTTTAAAAAACACTATAAATTGGGATTTATTCAACTACAATATCATCTATGAAAGATACAAGAGTGGGAGTAGAGGTAAAAGATGAGATTGTGGAAATCAATTGAGGTAACTTGGTAACATGGATCTATTTGTCCCAAGATCACTTTAAAACTTCCAAGTTCAAAGGTCAGTATTGCTCAGTGTACTTGTCAGTGAAATATCAGCAGATACAGGAAAAGTGTGTTCCTACAGAGACAGTAAGCAGGGAAACTACAGTGCTGGGAGCAGAAAAGGGCTGGCTCTCCCAGGCAGGTGCTGCAGTGTTGCAAAGCACCTAGCACAATCTCAATTTCCTTAGGAACCAGCTTGGAAATTTCTCTGGGTGCACAACCTTAACGTTTCTCCTGATGGAAGCTGAAGTGTTCATTTTATGCATTGACTAATTTATGAGTTTAGTGAGAAATTCTTTGTAAAATAAATTCTAAAAAAGAGAGAGAACCTGAAAATGAATTCCCTCTGCACAACATGTGTGTATGGTCCCATTAGCAATCGCACAGTGGGCAATCGATTAGGGAGGGAAAAATGGCTTTTTTTATGGTAATGGATTTTGAGCCTCCTGGTGATAATTTATTTACTAGAAATTTTGCAGAGCTGGCTAGCACACTGATGAAAACCCTCTGAACATGTTCATTTAAAAAGAGGAAAAAAGTGGCTTGGCTTATTTTTGAGAAATATTGTTATTAAATCATTGGAAACATATTGATAAAATATGCCTGAAAGCTAAAGTCCTGTAATTTATAATACAAATTACACTGCTATTGACAAATGGCAATTTAATCCTGCAATTAACTTTAACAATTTGAATTTCTCTGTTGCTTTCTTTAAAGAAAAACCTTGAAAGACATTCAGTAATGTGGAGCTAGGCTAGTCAGCAGTGCTGGCTTTTAAGCAATCCTATGTCCTCTGTATTCCTTTGTATAGAGTTACCCTATCCACTTACAAACCAAAGGGTAAAAAGAGAGTCTTTCCACCCTGACTTCCAACCCATCAAAAACCCTGAGATAAAAGGGACTCCCCTACCTCAAATTCCCTTGATATAGGGGTAGAAAATGGCAGTTTGGCCTAGTTCAAGGAATGTGAAATTCAGACTCAAAAGGACCTATGCTTCTCTTTCATTTCCATTACTTACTGGCTCTGTGGCACTGGGTAAATAAAGCTTCCTCACTGAACCTTGTCCTCAATTTGTAAAATGGAGAAAAAAATAACACACACTTTGGAAAGGGGGTAGAAAAAAATGAGGTAACATGCCATATGCTTGAGTTTATCCTTTGTATCCATCAGCCCATATCCTACATACCCCTTCAAACAATGGACATTCCAGGTGCTAGCATCTTTTTCCATTCACTACTGGGGAAACAAATTTTCTTTTCCACTCAGAATGTGGGAGTAAGGTGCTTATTAGCAGGGCCAATTCAGTATTCATTTCTTCATGCACATGCATAATCTATTCCGTGAGTTAGAAAAGAACATGAATACTGGGCAATAGGGAGAAAATGGTCCTTTTCTGCTTGGCTTTGTTAATATCTGGCTATGAAACTGTTGTATCAATAGGGCTGAGGAGTGACAAAAGGATAATAAAGACTCCTGACTTGGGAGATCCAGGAATTCTATGCCAATGAGCCTGTCAAAGATACAATTACAAACAGAAAGAAATATTACATAAAAACTATTGGAGAGATAAAACAGCATGAACATACATGCATCTGACCACATAGCCCCCAAATCTAAACCAACAGCTCACAGAACTAAGAGGAGAAGGACATAAATCAGTTATGTATTTGGAGATTTAAACCACCAGGGGACTGGGTGGCTCAACCAGTTAAGTGTGTGACCCTCGACTTCAGCTCAGGTCATGATCTCACAGTTTGTGAGACTGAGCCCCACATAAGACTCTGGGATGACTGTGCAGAGCTGGCTTGGGTCTCCCTCCCTTTCTCTCTGCCCCTCCTGCATGTTCTCACTCTCTCTCAAAATAAATATTAAAAAAATAAAAAAAATAAAAAAATGCACTCATCTCAGAAATCAACAATCAACAGAATAAGCAGACCAAAGGAAAAAAAAAAGATATGAAATATATTAAAAATGTGATTTAAATACTTTAACAAATATAGAAATTTACCTCCTATAACCAGTAAATACTTATTTTTTTTCCAAGTATACATAGGGCATTCAAAAAAATTGATTATATACTAACCAAAGAAAGCATAAATTCCAAAGATCCATTATTATTTAGATAATATTCTCTGACAAAAATATAATAGAGTAAGAAAAAAGGAAAGCTAAGATGTCACATTTTGTCTGGAAATCACCAGAACAAACAAACAAACAAACAAGCAATAAAATACTCTATTTCTGAACAACTCTTTGGCTAAAGAGAAAATCTTAAAATAAAACAGGAAATACTTAAGTGGCATTTGAAACAGTACATTCAAAAATGAGTGGACACAGATAACTTGTAACACAGAAAGGCATTTGTAACTTTAATGCTTCTATCTGAAAACAAAACAAAACAAATTGAAAACCAAATAAGCTAAATATTTTT
Source organism: Cryptoprocta ferox (assembly GCA_028646485.1). Lineage (NCBI taxonomy): Eukaryota > Metazoa > Chordata > Mammalia > Carnivora > Eupleridae > Cryptoprocta > Cryptoprocta ferox. Next base: position 59,072,349 of record CM053573.1, read on the forward strand.
ATTTTTTAATGTTTATTTATTCTGAGAGTGAGAAAGAGAGAGAGAGTGAGCAGGGGTGGGGCAGAGAGGGAGGAAGAGAGAGAATCCCAAGCAGGCTCCACACTGTCAGCATGGAACCTAACCAGAGGTTTGATCCCATGAACCATGAGATCATGACCTGAGCAGAAACCAAGAGTCAGTTGCTTTACCAACTGAGCCACCCAGGTGCTCCTAAGCTAAACATTTAAAAGCAAGACTTTAGTAAGTCCAAAAACATAAACATGAACAAATAACATTAATATCAGAAATTACTGAAGTGAAAAGAGAGATATAATAAAAACAAAAAGCTGGTTTTCTGAGAAAATTAATAAAACAGAGAAACTTCACAAATGGGTGAGAGAAAGAGAGAGAGGGGGAGGGAGATGGGGGATGGAAAACTGTTTAGGGGGGAGGGGGAAGAAAGGGAGGAAATGTCACTAATGGTAAGCGTGAAACAGACACAAGAGAATGAGGAAAATCATAAGATGTCTATAAGGGACTATTACTAATTAAAATTTCCAAATCTAAAAAAGTATAATATCAGCAAAGTAGCAAATTTCCAAATCAGAGCAAGAAAAAAGTAGAAAACTTAGTTAAATAACATGGTAATCAAAGATTTCTTCCCTAAAACAAAATAAAACAAAACAAAACAAAAAAAAACAACTTAGGTCCAGGTAATTTTATGGATGAATCCTAATAAAATTTCAAGGAATAAATAATTCTTAGATTCTACAAGTATTTTATAAAATCAAAAAAAAAGGTAACTTGGTTTATTCAAATTCAAAGAATCAAAATAGTAAACAGGTGATGGGTAATCAAGAGGGCATCGGTGAAGAGTACCAGGTGACATAGAGAAGTGTTTTATCACTGTGTTACACAGCTAAAACTAACATTACACTGTATGTTAACTAATTGGAATTTAAATAAAAACTTTAAAAAAGTACAAGAAATGGAAATTATAGGTCCATTACATTACTATTAGCTAATCATATCTATGAGTATATTAACAATATCTATTCTGATTAGAAAGTATTTATCCCCAAGGATAATTTAACATCAACAAGGTAGCACTGTAATTAACGACATTAATGGTCAAAGGAAAATAACCATATAGCTATTTCAGTAGACAATGAAACATTATTATTGTTTATAATAATATAAAATTATTATATTATTTCCAAATATAATCTATCAGTTAAAACTTAGAAAACTGAAAATAGAAAACATCCTCAGTATGAAGAATAATGTATTCCAGAAACTTACAAAAACTTTATGCTGAATACTTAGAAATATGTTAAGATCTTAAAACCTTTATGGAGTTAATTTTAAAACCCTCCTAAAGAACATAAGCCCATATGTGAATAAATGAGGAGATCTATTAAACTTAAAAATAGCATATATTTCTATTATGTAGATATTATTTTTCCTAAATTTGGTCCATAAATTAAATGAAATTCCAACAAAAATTCCAACATGATATTTTGCAGAACCTAACAAACATTCATACATACAAACCCAGATTAAAATATATATAAATAAAACAAAAAAGGCCAGTTTTGACAACAAAGAGCAGGAGAAACATTATTCATCAGATAATAAAGAGTAATAAAAAGTTAGTACTGTACCAATGAAGAAACAGATACATCTCTGAAATAGAAAAGAAAGTTTATAAGTATGGTAATGTGAAGTATTATAAAGATGGCACTATATATCAATGGAAAAGAACTCATTTTACTAGACAGTATTGAGAAAACTGGTCCACACTGATGTAGAAAAATAAACTTAATCCCTTCCCCAAATTGTGTTGAAAAATAAACTCCAAATGAGTTAAACTCCTAAATATAAAAGATAAAAATATAAAACTAAAGGAAGAAAATGGAGGGTAATATGTCTATGGCTTTAGAATAGAGAAAATGAGATCCAAAATACAAAATTACAAAATAGAAAATAAATGGTTTTGACTACAGCATTTTTTAAAAAAAACTTTCACTTAACAAAGAATGGAAGATTGGGTGAAGAGAGTTGTTCTATACAAAATGGCACATGGTGAATAGTTTGGTTACCCAAGGAACCCTTTAAAATCAGTGAGAAGACAGACAGGGAGCCCATTGGACAAATGAATGAGGGAAGAACCCCAAATGGCTAAAAAATGTATGAAAACACATTCAAACTCCATCAGAATGAGAAAAATGAAAGCTTGAGCCATCAATTAACACCGAGAAGATTGGCAAAGTTTAAATTTGGGGGGGTGGGGTTCCCTGTGTCTGGCAGGAGGTGGGAACTAGGGAATCCCCAGCATTTCTGGGAATATGAACTCCACAATGCAATGGAAGGCAACCTGACTGTACTTAGGGAGAGGTTCATTAAACCCACAGCCTTCAACGCAGCAACTCCTGGACATATATCTGGAGAAACTTTTTCACAAATCTCTAAGGGGATCTGAACAAGAATGTTTGTCTCAGTACTGCTTATGTTAGTAAAAAATTGAAGCTGATCTATATGTTCACCAATATGACAACAGAAAAGAATAATGTATTGGAGTTATCCAGTAGAATACCATGCAGTTATGAGAGGAAATAAATTAAATGTAAACACAATGAAAAGATTAGATCCTAAAAACTGTACTGGGGGAAGATAAGGAATAGAGACTTCTTAGCACAATATAATTTATGTAACATGACCCACAGAAATAGCATTATTTATTATATAAAGACACGTATTTAAGAATGAATATCTATGGGTCACCTGGGTGGATCAGTCGGTTAGGCACCCAACACTCGATTTTGGCTCACGTCACAATCTCACGGTTCCCCTTTTAGCACAGAGCCTGCTTGAGATTCTCTGTCTCTCCCCAACCCCCCTCTCTCTCTGCCCCTTCTCCATTTGCTTTCTCTCAAAAATAAGTAAACGTTAAAAAAAAAAGAATGCATGGCTAACATTTGCATGGGTGGTTGTGTCTCCATAAGAATGAGGGAAAAGAGTGAGGGAAAATATAAGTTAGAGAGAGGCCATGTACTGATCAAAGTTGAAAGTGGGCCACACATGAGATATATGAGTAACTCAATATTTTTCTCCCCATTTTTAAGGAGGTATTAAAGAAAAACCAGAACAGAGGCCACAGTTTCAATATGCCTTGAGACCAAATATTCATAGTTGAGTAACCAAAACTTAAACTGCCTTGATTTCTTTGAAATGCTGACTCTGACCTCAAACAAAACAAGCTTTCTTCATATCAGTGTGATCTTACAACTTCCTAGCCAATCACCTACAAGCAAGTTTATTCAATGACAAGAAATGTAGGATTCTAGTAACCAATCAAAATTAATAAAACAGAAACAGAAACAATATACTTCTTTATACCTTAGAAACTGAGATGTAACTGATGAGGGACCATAAGACAAGCTGAGGGCAAAGCAAAAGCTAGCATACCCTGCCCCCTCCCCAAGGTGGGATAGGTGTAATATTCTTCAGGCATTCCTGGCTGTCCAAGAACAAAGGAAAGGAAAGAAAACAAATGGTTAACTCATAGAGATCACAGTAAATGCAGGACAGGAGTGTCCATAAGTTACAAATTGTAAATTTGTATTGTATAGTAAATTACAACAAGAAGGCAATCTTATCAATAGCCTAATCTCCAGAAACCTATGGACTCAGTTTCCTGGAGCCCTAATATCACCTTCCCCTCCATAGTGATATGGGGAATAAAGGCAAGAAGGAAATGCCAGGTAAAATTAAATTTCTTTATAATCTGCAGCCCATTGACAAATACGTGAGGCAAATAGAGTATAACATTTCCCCAGGAACTCCCAACTGTCCTAATGTTAATGCCTTACTAGAGGAAAAATAACCTTAACTTGACAACACCCAGGCCTCTGGTATCTGTGAGTCCTCTTTAGCATATCAAAGTCCTTCTGGAGGCTTCCCTTTGACTTTACCACCCTCAACTCCACTTTTTGCACCAAAGACGTCTTCAAGAAGTCTTTCTTGGCCATCAGCTCCAATCCTCCACCATTCCAAAACCTCATCATAACTACTTAAAAGCCAAGCTTCCACTCTTGGTTGAAAGTCTTCCTGTTCTCAGTTTATTTTTTCCTTGACAAACTATTCATATCAAGTGAAACTCTCTTAATTTTCATCTGACAGAAGAAAGGAAATGAGAAGAAAAAAAGAAGAAAGAGGAAGGGAGAATGGAAGAATGAAAGTAATTGGAGCCGTATTTGGCAGTGAAGTAAGAAGAGTTCAAATATAATTAGCTGAGTATAAGTATATTGTATGTATGTTGCAAGCATATAAAGATAAGGCCCAAGCTCAGCTCAACAAGCTCAAGATATCAAATTAGTGTTCTTATGGTCAGATGAGACGGTGCCTAAGTGTATGGAATCTGGAATGAGCTGTCTCTGAGGCTCAGTAAACAATCTAGATGATACTTCCATGTGTTCCAGCCTCAGATCCTTCCCAGGTTTGGGGAGGGGTCAGAGACACAGCCAGGTCCCTTTACTGCTCTGCTGGAGGCAGGTGTTGAGAAGAACCCTGAAACCACTGAATCCTAAGAGCCTTCTAAGTTCATTTATATTTAATGATTTCCAAACCTGACTCTGCCTCCAAATTATGTGAAGAGCCTTTAAATTACATTTGTCTAAGCTCTACATCAGCTCTATCAAGAGAGAATCTCCAGTGAGCAGGAATGTGAATCTGTGTTTTGGCAAGTTCTTTGGGTGATTCTAACGTGGCCAGACTGGCAAGTAGTAGGAGAACTTGCTGTTGGGAACCACCCATCTATTTCATCTTCCATTCAGTGCCAAGAATAATCGCAATAGTTCACCAGCTACTTCTAAAGAGATTCAAACAACAGTGAAAGAATAAGATGTCCACAGTATGAGAGGAGGGTGCAATCTTATGTTCTCCTTGCAAAATAAGTGCTCTTCAAGCCCTTCCATGAGTAGGTTCTCAGTAACTGAGCTTTACTAACTGCTACTTCTCCATGTAATTGAGGTTGTCTGAGACAAGAGAGAGAGAATTTTGCCAGATCACTGCTTAATTCCAACCAATGTTGTGTTAATCACAAATGTAACAACAGCCATTAGGAAGAAGAGCGAATACCCCTTTTGGGGCATCTGGTTATGAATAAATAGATAGTAGGCTTGTCCCTTAAAGTTTTGTCTAATATGAGTATAGTCTCCTTTAAAAGATACCAATAATATATTTTGAATATTTAAAATGCACATGAAAAATGAAACTATTTTGACAGATTTACTCAAATTGTATGCAAATGTAATGCATATTTAATGCAAATGTACATGTGGTTCTCTTAACTATTTCCTATGCTTCACTGTGCCCCTAAGTAAAATGCTAATGGTTCATCTGTGCTTCTTTATCCTATTCAGCAGTTAATTGTTAATATAACTTGAGGGTACTACACAACAGCTAGAATGAAAGAAAACAAAGAAAAGGTCCTTGACCCTGAGAATAGTACATTCTAGTTGGGGAAAGACTACAGGGCCCCAAATCACCCAAACAAGCTCCTGTTTGTGAACTGCCTGTCTTACTTAAGGGCACCACTCACAGACTGGTAAGGACCAAGAAGAAACCATGCAAAATTATCCCATACCCTTTTCTCACCTAGTACTCACACCCAAAAGTCACCAAGTACCAATTGTCTTTCAAACTCACTCCCTTCTCCCTATGCCAAGACATCCTGAGTTGAGCACATTAGGAAATAATGGGATAACTGTAAGAGCAGCTCACTGATTTCCCTGCCCTCAATGTTTTTTTATTATCTATTTTTGAGAGAGAGAGAGGAAGAGCAAATGTTCTGTTCTTCTGCCAGAGGATTTCTCCAAAATTCATGGCTGACCCATGCTCAGAATTCTTCAGTAACTTTCTAAATAATACCCTAAATCCTTTGCATAGCATTAAGCCTTTCATAATTATTCTCTGCTTTGGCTCTTCTGTCACTTTTTAACTTGCATCCTGTTCTCAGGTCATAGGCAGTGACCTGACCCATTTAATGCAATAACAATCAAGCTTCTACTAATGACACTACTTCTAACTGTAATGGCTTCCCCTCTAGCCTTCTCCCTTCCTCTAATCTACTTGGTGAACTCTTATTCATTCTTCAGGAGTCAGCTCAAATGATCATTCTTCTCCAATATCAAGCCACATCATTCCCCAAGGTTGAGATAGATGCTGCTTCTATATGTTTTCAAAGAACTCTATGAACAACTCCGTATCATTTTCCTTTTATTCCAATGGAGATAAAAAGGAAATCACATGTAACTCTAATAATTATATGTATGTATCTTCGTGCATGTCCCTTTCTTTTCTTTTCTTTTTTCTTTTCTTTCTTTCTTTCTTTCTTTCTTTTTTTTTTTTTGGCATGTCCCTTTCTTTAGTAACAAACCCCATCCAACTTCGCAACTGTCCAGAATAATATGAGGGACTAGCTTAAGCCACACATGTACCCCAAATACTACAGAATAATGGCTCTTGGTATCTCCCTATTAACCTATAACTTTAGGACTGTGGGGCAAGAGAGAATATAATTTGTTCACTTCTAATGCATTAAAATATGTGTGATCATCCCTGAGGATCTTTACCATGGACAGCTAGTGTTACTGATGAAATTATTTTCTATCTTCTAGGTGTGTTGAGGTCTGAGGCAAGGGCAGGGTATAAAGTGAATATTTTTACTTTTTGTGTTACATATTGGACTATATAGTTCTTTAGAGCTCTCCCCACCTCCCTGCTTTGTTGAAACCTAGCAGAAAGTCTGGCACATGCTAAGCATTCAGTGGATGTTGGATGGATGGATGGTTGGATGGATGGAGGGATGGAGGGATGGATGGTTGGATGAATGAAAGTGAATAAAATATAAAATAGCTAGTGAAGAGTTCCAAACTCCAAGTACAAAGGAGTTCTTTGTGGTTGTCTGTTGCTGTTGTTTTTTTTCCCCTAGGCTGAAGGGATCAGAATACTGAGAGAAGTAACCTTAAGGGAAAGATCACTGTGGCATAAGATAAGTAAGGAAAGACTTAGAATAGATGAGATTACAGCTGGATATTACAAAAAATAGAAATTAAATAGGTAGAAAATTAAAGAAAGCATTTTAGGCTAAATATATGGATTAATACAGTGTTGTAAAGGGGAAAGTCTTTATTAACTGACACAGGGGCTGTACAAGATCAAAAGTAACTATGAGTAGGTAACTCGAATGCTGGGTTGAGAAATTTACTTTGATTTGGAATAGATACCCTATGTTAAACTGATCTAATGATGTCAATTTTTGAAAACCTGATATAAAAATCTCATATTTCATTTCTGAAATCAGGGAAGAATAAACTAAACTAAATCTGTTATACAAGCAGAGCTATTCCCTCAGTTCATCATTTTTAACATACCACCAGATATCCCAAAGAAGCACTTTTTGAGTTCTGTATACTAGGATTCCTTTACTAGTAACTGAAATGTAGACATTAGGAATACATTATAATAATAGTCAACAAGAGCAACTCTGTACTATAGGGAAGAGTAGAAATTCAAGGTTGCCTCATAAATTGAAGGAAATACAGAAAAGAGAAATATAATTTCCCAAAGGGAACTGGTAGGAGACTAAGAGTTCAAAGCTAAATATCATGGAATCTTAAATGGCCATAAATGATTACCTTGATTTTCCATTTCATTTGAAGGAAAAATACTTTGAATTACCCCCAATGCTATATTTGAGCCCTAGTTCAGAAATAATTCATGAAAAAAACATGTTAATTGAATTACTTTAACTTCTCATAGGAAAAGTTTGTTTTTTAAAGTGATGACCTTCTAAAGTACCAATTCCAAAAAGGATGTGAACAGAAACACAATTGAGAATAGGGATTATGCTTTATTTTTCTTGGTACCATTAGTTCCTGGTACTTCTCAAGCATAGGATGAATATTTGCTGAATGAATAAATGAATAAATCAGTAGTAAGAAGACAACTGGGATTTGAACAGACCATAGGAGGAACTTAAAGCTTAATATTGACTGAACTATTAACCATCAACTCATGTATAAAAAAAATCTGGAATAAATCTATGAAATGTAAAGAATCTCTTTATATTCAATTATTTATAATTATAAACAATAAGTCAAATGGTCTAGAAGGAACACAAATAAGTAAAAAAAATTCTTTCTGCATTTCAAACATTGATCGTTTTCAAGACCATTATAATTCAGATAAGATAAGTTACATTTGGGATTTTTCTACCTTATTCATCACAGAAAGATCTGCTAACTGCCCATGACAAACATCCACTGCACATCCATTTCCATCTTGCAATTTAGATCAAGTCTTTGTAGAAAATGAAAGCAACATAAAATATTCAGAGAACATACATATCCCTTCAGGCTCAGAATGAGTTGAGCATCTTTGAAAATATTATGCAAATACAAAAATGTTTTCCTGGGATAGAGCAGGTAGCTAGGGCTTTCAACACCTTGAGATCTTGGAGAATGTCAAGGGATAAATAGTTGAACTGGATTGATTTTTACTAGATGCCTAGTGAGGGTGCAGCTATCTCTACCAAAGACATTTTCTAATCTCCCTCCCCCGCCCAGTTGCTCAGATTTTCCATTTTAGTTATAAAATAATACTACCAGGAATGTTCACACTATTCTGGATATTATATTAGACCCTACACTAAAAAGCACATTGAGCTGGGGTATAGCTAATCCATTCATTTTAGTTGTTTCCACAATCACTCCTGGTCACTACAGCCCAATTCATCATTTGATGATATGTATTGATTGGTAAGATGAGATAGACATCATTCATTTTTTAAAAGTAGGCAGAGCCGCAGGCTCCCTGTTGGTCTATGTAAACTAGGAATATGACAATCTCCACAGAGGAAAATATTTGGGGATTTATTTCACCAGATTGTCTACCTGTCATTTGGGCTCACTAAAGTGAATAGATACCTCATTATGCCAGAGAACCACGATCTTATAGGGCATATTTAAATCTCTTTTAAAACCAGAATAAAATGTTTCCCATATAAATATATTACTGCCTCTTTGGTACAAGAAAATAAGCACCAATATTCATCTCCCCCACAGGAGAGAGGGAGCTAGTGATTCATCCTTCCCATATCCCTTATTAATTGTCATCTAGAGGGGAAAAAATCACAACCCTGAATCCCTCAAACTTAGCAGAGTCACCTGCATCCCCCATGGTGTCTACTGTACCCCTGTTCTAGAGGACAGTTTGGACACTTACAAGAATTAATTAGTAGATTTATGAGCTGGGATATCGTTGTACAAATTTAGAATCCCAAAACAGAAGAGTTACAGATTGGTTTTTATCATGCCAGGAAGAACTGTTTTATGATAGTAGTGGCATATGCCTTTATTTGTCCCTTAGGTACAACTGTTCTCAAATCAGAACTAATATCAGTCCCCAAATTACTCCCTATCAGGAGTATCTTTGTTTACAAGATTCGGGAGAATATCATTTCAGTGTAAGAAACTTCACTGGCTCTAATTTGTATGTAACAGCTTCACCTATACACTCTCCTTATACAGTTAAAGTACTTTAATGCTTTTCTAAAAGGAAAAATAATAAACAAGGTTGTTGGATTTTTTTTGGTTTTTGTTTTTGCCCTGTATAAAATTCCTTCTAGGGAGACAAATTTATTACAGATTACAATTACTTTATCATGATTTAGTTTCTGTGAGTGTGTGTTTTAGAAAATGACTTACTCTAAATTGCATCTAGTAAAGTCTACTTAATACAATTAATCATCTGTCACCAAGAATTACTTACTTAAAACTAGAATTTGCTGAAAAGCATCACATCATTTTTTACTTGTGCCACCAAAGGTAATTGTGTAATTAGTAACTGGTTTACAGAAGCATGTTTTTCACATAATGCTGATAACCCAGGTCTAAATTGCCCTTTCTATTCAGGATCCAAAGGTACTTTATAAATCATTGTATTTAAGTCTCTACTCACACCTGCTCACGCCCACACATAAACTGTAAATAGGGTGTATTTAAAGAGGCCATTTAATATTAGGCTAACTACTGCAAAGAATTCTCCACTGGAGTGAAATGCAGCAAAGTTTTAACAGATGCTCAAGAACAATAGACACCACTTGAGGTAAAGAAATAAAGAATGTCATCTCCAATTAAAACTACAGGAAAGATTTAGCAGGGAGCAATGCAATTATTCATTTGGATTTTGGCCAGGATACCAGAGCTAATATCCTTCACATTGGGGAAACTTTTTCTAAAGCTTTAAAAACTCATTCATAAGAAATGCACTTTATTATCTCAACTAAAACAGAATTTTCAGAAAATAAAATACAAATAGAAATGGTTCCCACTATCACTTCAGTTTTAATTATGGTGCAATCTATACCCCAATAAAACACACACACATGCTTCCAGAGGTTAAGAATGGGAGAGAACAGAAAGACTAGATAGATTATGGGCAGTGAACTAAAGAATCAAACAAGGGAAGGTCGCTAGAATTAGGGATTAACACATAGGATGGAGATTGCAGGAAAATGGTCCAAATTAGATTAATCAAATATCCTTTTGCTTTGTATTTCTATACCTCATCCTCACTGTAAAAATGACCTGCTAACAAGCTAACTATGCAAATGTTAATGGAATAACTGGAGAAGATCTTAGGAATTATTCCTGGTTTGCTGAAGGAGAAACTGAGACCCAGAGAATGGAGGCAAGTGCTTGGGTCACATAGTTATAGATAATTCCATGACACACACACTCATACATTTGTATTTAGAAAATTACATGATTATGACCAAGGTCACTGCACACTTCAGATAATTCTAACCTATGTCCAATGTCCCCAGTTGTTTAGCCCTGCAGGCTAAAGCCAGGGATATTTGAGTGCATGTGTTTATATGGCTTAAGAGTGATCACCATTCCAACTTATTATTTGTAGGATCAAAAACTACTCTCTATACCCTCGACTAGCAGATGGTGGGGAGAACATGAAAGCACAGAGTGACATGAGGAATAAATTGGGAGAAACATTCATAATAACTATGATTAGAAGAATTGAGCACAGTCCGTAGGAAAATACAGGCCTGCCAAATCCAATTCCACTTTTACTTCAAGCCTCCCCCACTTTCACCTCTCTAACCATAACACCCAGGGTCCTTAAACACTGACTTGGAATTAAAATGGATTGTTTGCAGCTGCTCACATGCAGGCTTATTCTGCCGGCCCCGCCCAGTGTTCACGTGTGGCCTTCCTTCCCAGGCTCAGTTCTTGCCAGAGAAGGCCATTTGAGAAACAACAGGACTGCAAACTGAACAGGATGCATTTATGAGTCAGCTTGATCCCCATCCATAGGCTGAGAGCCTGTAATGTTAAGCCATTAGCCCCAGTGCCTGGTTTTAAAAGGAACTTGCTATCTCTGGTTATCCCCCTAACTGTGGTAGCTACAGGATTCAGACCTTTGTGCTTTTCCGATGTCATTTCTGTCAAGTTCCTCTTTCCCTCTGCCCATCTTCTATAAACTCTGTGATGGTGGAGTAGAATTTTACAGCAGAATAGGGATAAAGTAACCACATTATACCTACAATCAAAACCCTGTTTCGAAGTTAAGTGGGAATGAACTTGTTCTTGCATCTGGCCAAGTGCAGCCAATGGGAAAGTCAATGAGATTAGGTTGGAACATGGCATGCACACCGGCACTAAGTGCCTCAGAGGGCGCTGATCTAAGCAGTGGGGGCAAGTGCAGGCCTGAATGTAGAGGAGGCTCCATTTCTTCTAGAGCCACCTCAGCCTAACTGGCACTTCACTGAGCACAATTCCACCAGCAGGTGAGAGCACAATTAACGTATCTGGTTGAAAGTTAAAAATCATTTTGCCTCCATCTAGACAGACAGATAGACAGACAGACAGACAGACAGAAAGAAAGAAAGAAAAAAAGAAAGAAAGAAAGAAAGAAAGAAAGAAAGAAAGAAAGAAGCATTAAATAAAATTCAAGCCCTGTTTCACAGGTGCTCACGGTGGAATGAGATGTGGACAAGAGTACTGATACTGTTGCAAATATGGGGAATATTATAAACACTCTGCTTATAAAAATTTATTCTAGGACGGGCTTGATATGCCCCTAAACATGCTCATAAGACAGGAGAAAAGCATGTCAAGCTTTTCTTTTAGTTCTAAATGGTGGGGCTAATAGCTATATATTTAGATATGAATAAAGTTCTTTTTGATCACCATAACAGTGCTTTGTTCTTTCAAGAATGGAGATTATTCTATTTCAGGATCAACTATAGTACTTGGTAATGCTAGATGGCATAATTAGGCTCTACCTTAAACTACCTATGTTTCTTTTGTTTGTTTGTTTGGTTCCGGGGACTTTAAATAATTTCCCAACAAGATGGGTATAAGAAAGTATATTTCTGATTCCCTGACATTAGAATCTTTTATGGTTTTTAAATAAATTTTTAAAAGAGAAATCCTCATTGAGATAAAGTAGGTGAAAAGCCAGTCATTTAATCTGTTAATATTCACCTAGCACATATCAAGGGAAAGCACAGTACTAGAGTACTAGGCGTGAGAGGGCATAACAAGAACTGAATGAAACAAGCTGGTATCATCCTACAGAGGCCAGGCTGTAGCCAGATGTTTCCATAGCCCTGCGTGCCTGTCTCTCATGGGCACAGCCCTCCCTGTCACTGTCTTTCCTTCTGGCTGAACTGTGTGTTCCTTCATGAGATCTTGATAGCTTTCATCTCTATCTATAGAATTTACCATTATTCTTGCCACACTGGAAAGGAACCTAAATTAAAGTGTGTTGAATGAATAAATATAGGTACAAGTTAGTAGCCATTATTATCAGGATTATCTTTAATATCAGACATTCAGAGAATGGATTCTGTAGTTAGATTTATTTCCTGAAGAGGATTATGATATGAATTCTCTGGTATAGGGGGACACAGTGTAGACCAAATTCATTCCAAAAATATTTGCATAGCCTAATCTACTCCCAGCATTGGGTCAGGTGTGAGGAACTGCAAGGCTATGTATGCGAGACTCAAATGCTGTTCTTGGCAGTTTACGGTCTAACAGAGAAGACATATGATATTGGCCAAATTTGCCTCCACCAAGGAAACACATAGGACAGGACTGGTGTGCTGGAGCCTACTCTTTCTTGAAATGGCTCCTGAAAGCCATTTGTTAAATATTCAGGTACTTCGAAAGCTGGTTGTTAAACCATTAGTTGATTGAAATGGGCCCTGATGAGAGGGAAATCAGCAAACATTACAAATCCAGGATATATTTTTTTTTTTTTTCATCAGGGAGAGCTGGTTAGTAGTCTACCACTAGTTGTAGTAATGTACGCTTAATTCCGTGTGTCTTTACCTTCTTTCCTCATCCTTGTCTGCTTTCTCCTTTAGGAGGCAATAATATACAACAGAAGCATATTTATAAGATACTTTACTTTGGAAGGCTTTATATTTTAAATTTGAGGAAAGTAATTAAAATTTTTAATAATTTTTTTATAAAACAAAACCAATGAAGTAAAATGCTTTATTCTTTTCTTTCACATGTGCCTTCCCTTAACACATGTATGTAGCCCACACTCAATACTTGTGTGTACTAGTATGCTATAAATACATTGACTTTAATTGAATCAAATTAAATTGAATCAAATTAAATTGAATTAAATTAAACTGACCTGAACTGAAATGAATAGGCTAGGCTAATGTAAAATCTATAATAATTGATGATATTTTTATTTTTTGTATTGGATTAAAACTATATTGAATACTAAAATAAAATTACCTGTGTGAAAAACTCATTTATCTTTATTGTTTATGAAGCTATGTAGGTCTTCTGTGAATGGTATACTTTTATTGATAAACAGGCCATATTTTCATAATCTGTGCTAGTTTGTATCTTAGATTGAAATATTTATAATACTAGAAAGTGATTTGATTTGACTGTAATTTTAAGGTATTTTTCAACTTGGACTTTATACTTATTTGGACCTCATCTTACTTTTATGTGATAAAATTTATTTTATCTGAAATACTTTTTTTTAATGTTTATTTACTTTTGATAGAGAGACAGAGAGACAGAGAGGAAGGGGCAGAGAAAGATGGAGACACAGAATCTGAAGCAGGCTCCAGGTTCTGAACTGTCAGCACAGAGCCCGACGTGGGGCTCAAACCCACAAACTGTGAGATTGCGACCTGAGTCGAAGCCAGAGGCTCAACCGAGACACCCAGGCACCCCTGAAATTCCTAGTTCATATGCATTGCCATATAATTCTTCCACATTTTGGAGTAATTTTTACTGTATGTTCCTATCATGAGTACACTGGAGATCCTGTGAGGCCTCCTGCTAGTGTGGTAGGTACAGACAAAGATGTCTGGGTTTGAAAGTTATGGGCTTGAATTCGAGCTGGAAGTGTTTGGTCAAATTACTTACCTCATCCAATCCTTAAATTCCTATCTGTTAAGTAAGTATGAGGCAGTACCTATATCACAGAGATACGTGCTAATGCAATGTGATGATGGATGTAGAAACTTTAAAAGAGTGGTATGCACATATGCAGATAAAACTCTTATTAGAAACTAACACATACAAACATGCAATAAATGAGAGAAATATCTGAAGTCTAAGTGTCTTCGAGGTCTAAAAGATACCTACTGAAAGAGCAAAGAAGTAGATAGAATTGGTGGGTCCATTCTGAAAACTTAGAACTAGGAAAAGAAACAAAAATGATACGATATTTCTAAGTATAGTCTAGGGGGAGAACAATAATGATTATTCATGTTTATTGGACAGCTACTATGTGCCAGACATTTTCCTAGTGCTTCACATGCATAAATTATTAAACCTTCAAAATAACCCTCTGAGGAAAGTACTCTTGCTCATATTCTTACTGAGACGTGACAAGTAGGGTAGAGAGAAGATCCTGTTCAAGATCTTGTCCAATAAAATGATAGAGCAAAGCTTTAAATCTTGAATGCAAGTAATAATTTTAGAATATGTTATTATATATCCATATATATTCTATATCTATAATCTATAGAATATATATATCCTCAGAATGTACCTCATATATATCACATATATAACATATGTAATATAAATTTAATATATAAATAACATATAAATATATATGCAACATATATTTAACAGACTGTTTAAACAGGCTCTATTCTAGCCTTTCTAAGAAAGATACCAATCCATTTAAGATTTATAATAAACCTATCATATATGTACTATTATGACTTTCATTTTATAAATGAGATAACCATAACTGAGGCACAGATAAGTTAAATGCCTTGTCCAATGTCACAGGCCAGGAAATGGCAGAGCTGGACCCAAATCCAGGCAGTCTGTCTCTCTAGAATCAGCTACCTACATGGCTGCTTTACTCCACAGTTCAGAGAGATTTTCATAGTCCAGTTCTAACATCAAGGTCATCCTTACTGTGGAAATAACTAAGAAATTTACTCCACAAACTTCTGAGAGATTTTTCCCAGGGACAAAATTTCTCTTTGTTAAAAAAAATAGAAAAGAAAAAGAAAAGAAAAAAAAGTTCTGTACTTGTTATAATCTGGTTATGATTTGTTGCTCATTGCTCTCCACACAGAGAGATTACTAGATTATCTAAATCTTTCAATTCTTATGACACATACGCATTTCTAAAAAAACAAAAACAAAAACATGTAAACTGTCATTTTGGCCTCATATCTCATTCTCTTATGAGTTTGATTGCTGTAAGTCATCTCCTGGAAAATAAAGTTTCTGGATCTGCTGGACTTTCAGCCATATGGTAAATAGTTATAAACTCCCTCAGGTAATACCAACCTACAGCCTACAAGCCCTTTAAAAGGCAGCCAGTGTCTTTTCTATATCACATTGCTCCTCTCAATTCCCATTAGCTATAAAAACAAGTTATTTGTATTGTTACTACTAAGAGAAGATTTAAAAACACATTTTTTAAAAATTAAAAAAAAAAGCTAGCCTACAGTTTTTTGAGTTTGATTAATTCTTGATGGATAACCTGAAACCACTGGCTGGAACATCTTTCTCCGGATGGTTGACTCTTTTTAATTGTGTACATTGTCTCCATTCCTAGCATAGGACCTTACTCACTCTAGTTCTAAGGATTTGTTTTGGAGCAAAACAACCTTTCACTAAACTCTAGAATAATCCTCTCTCTGAAGTCTGCTCTCCATCTGTGTTCTCAAGTTTAAAACTCTCCCCCTCCATCTGCTAAATTCAATAATGACTGTAACACCAAGCAGCAGGTAGAACCAATATGCTGGCTCAAAACTGAATCCTGAAAATGAATCTGGCATCCCTGCTGCAGAATCATCTGCATTTGCTGATCTACCCCCATTAATCTCCAGGGAATAAGAGGGAGAAACAATGAATGAACAAAGGGGGGATATTTCTAATTAATTGAAAACAATAATAGCATAAAAGTCATCAGGCTTTTGCCTGCATAAGGAGAGCTTTGCAAAACAAGGAAGTAAAAATATCATAGCTACAGCTCCCAAATTGGATGGGAAAGTGCACAAATGCACACACACAACACATACCTCAAAATTCCAACACAGAAACTCATTCTAAAGGACAAAGATCCCATCTGGCAAATTATTGATTACAGTGTATGGATATAGAAAGCACAATCATAAATGCATAGTTTGCAAAGTCAAGAGACTATTTAAATACTACTGAAATTTCATGTTTCTATTAAAAACAATCTCTCCAAGAACAACCATTGGAAACACCATCTTTTGTACCTGAATCATTCATTAATTAGAAGGTCAGGATGTGTCAGCACATTCATGCTGTCTTTTCCAGCTGTTTGACTTTTTGAAGTCAGAAATTGTTCTTCTGGTCTTGTAGTTGAGTGAAGAAATTGTTTCTGAACACCATTAGGGGCACATTTAATGCATGTATATTCTCTTCCCTCTTTCTGGCTGTAGCACATTTTCACACACTTTGTGTTCAAAAGGAACCTTTTGGTACAAGTTCTTCAAGTGAAAGATCAGTGAATTGAAAACAAAACAGGAAATAGCCTGAGGAGAAGGGCAAATTCTTCTGATCTTCCCTATATAATTTTACTTGAATTTAGCAATTAATCTGAAAATCACGGGGTTAAGGACATTTTTTTTCCTGTCCTTGAAGGTGGGGAATGATAGGGGTTGCCCTGGATTCTCGACTCCTAACTTGATTTTAAGTGAACTTATTTCACACTTAGTTTTCTGCAAGTGTATTCTTCGCCCTCCCCTTTCTTACCTCCAAACTTCATCTCAGGGTATTAATATTACTTCATGTCCATCCTTACTCCATTTCTCACATTTCTTCCATTCTTTTTTTCTTTTTAAGCTACTAATTGCATTTCATATACCAGTAGGCCATAATATACTTTGGATTTACATCTGAATTGCATTTGAGCCATTACCTACATAAAATGTAGAAATATTTTAAAAAGTGCTATTTGGCTTGGAAACGCTAAGAGGAAAAAAGATGGAACCAGTAAAATTAGTCCATATAACAGTCAGGACAATATCTATACTTTAAAAAATAGCGTTTGGTAACTATGAGAGTAGCCAAAGGGAAATAGGATGTGCAGACTGAAGGGGAAGGAGATGTTGGTTCACTGAGGACTGGAACTTTTTACTCTAGCTTTCTGTTTCTCTTGTTTCTTTTCTCCCTCTTCTTAATTTCTTCTTTTCTTTCTCCTTTTTGTTATTTGAATAGATAGGTTTTCTTGATTTATTAATGTCTCTCTCCTTATGTTCTAAGCTTGCTTTTATAATCTCTCACTTTTCATTCAGTTCTCTTCATTGGTCTATGTTTCAGGAGTTTGCATGATGAAGTTCCCATGTCATTTGATGGGGGGAGCAAGGACATTTAAAAATATGGCTTTCTGCACACTGGGTGTTATATGTAAGTGATGATTCACTAAATTCTACTCCAGCAAGAAAGAAGAGAGGGAGGGAGGGAGGAAGGAAGGAAGGAAGGAAGGAAGGAAAGAAGGAAGGGAGGGGGAGGGAAATGAAGGAGAACAAACATCTGCCTATGCCAGGTGCTAGATTGTAGAAGAGATAATGGGGTATGATTTTGATCTCCCAATGGAAATTGTGGCATTTTGAATAGTTCTCTCATGATACATCTGCTTTTCTCAATGAGAGAATTGAAGTCAGTAGATAGTGGAGGAGTTGCCTGCCCTATACTAATACATGTCTTTGAAAGCTTCTCATGGAAATGCATAGTTTCCCTGAAATGTCTTTATAGTGTTTTATAATTTACATTTTTAGATGCTATAAAATAGAAAATTTAAATGAAACAGATTCAAACAAACAGAAATATGGCTTTCCATTATATACCCATTCTTGGAGAGATAGATCTCCTTTATAAAATTGAACAACTAAACTGATATCCTTTTTGGTAAAAAGAGCATGAAATTTAAAAAAAAAATAAAAGTTTGAAGTTGCATGCATGTATCTTTCTCCACAAATTTTAAGTGTTGCTTATATTATTAATATTCTTAACTCCCCGTGTTAATGTGTTGAAAAAATATTGTTTGATGAGTTTATCTTCAACCCTGATTTTATATTTTATAGTTTTATGGTTGGGAGAACAAAGGGAAAAAATGGCAGAAACAAATAAAGTAGATGAAGTCAATATGCATTTTCAGGATTGCTTCCTGCTATTTGAATTATTTCCATAATACTCAGGTTTTATGTTTTCTTATTCTTTTTCAATATAGTCCAAAAAGTAAAAGTTCTGGAAACAGAAGCCTAAGTTAAAATCCCAGCTGTGTCACTTGCTAGCTCTATTATCTTGGACCAATAAATAAATAAATAAATAAAGTCCCTATATTTAAGTTTCCTTAGCTATATTTGGAAATAATTGCATATAACTCCGTGATTGCTAGAATGATTAAAATAGAGTAACACACTGAAATATGTGACATCTGTAATTGCTTATTTAATATTAATTCTCTTTCCTGTTTGAAGGTGGTCAGTTAGCCTCTAGGTTGCAATAATACTTTTTAATGGAAGTCACAATAAGCATGTAAGCAACATTTTAACAGTGAGATATAAACATCCATGCATGGAAAAAAGTACTGCCAATTTAGAGTGTTTCTCTCTAATTTTATTTCTTTTTACTAATTTTTTTAAGTTTATTATTTTTCAGCCCCGGCTAGGACCTTTGTTTCAATATATATATATTTTAATGTTTATTTATTTTTGAGAGAGAGAAGAGAGATTGTGAGTGGGGGAGGGGCAGAGAGAGAAAGGGGAACAGAGGATCTGAAATGGGCTCCTTGCCAACAGCAGAGAGCCTGATGCAGGACTCCAACTTAGCCTGAGATCATAACCTGGGCTGAAGTCAGAAGCTTAACTGACTCAGCCATCCAGATGCCCTGTTCCAATATTTAATAGAAATAGTGAGAGCCAGTGTCCTTTCTTGTTCTCAAACTAGAGATACAGGGATTGATATTTTATCACATGGTACAATAACTGTTTTATTATTGTTTTTTTTTAGATATACTTTATTACATTAAGTAACTTTGTTTTATTTCCTAGTTCAGGAAATGTTTGTTTGTTTGAATAATGAATGAAGT
Organism: Cryptoprocta ferox; assembly: GCA_028646485.1. NCBI lineage: Eukaryota > Metazoa > Chordata > Mammalia > Carnivora > Eupleridae > Cryptoprocta > Cryptoprocta ferox. The sequence goes on from CM053573.1 coordinate 59,091,990, forward strand.
AGAGTTTTATTACAAGCTTTTGTTCTCTACTTATTGACTTCCTTCTTGTTTTGTTAAAATGGTGAATTACAATAATTGATTCTCAAATGTTAAGGTTAAATTTTGTTAAACTGACTTCACAGTCTCATAACAAGTAAGTAAAATTTAGTTATGATGTATTATTCTCTTTATATATTGCTGGATTCTGTTTTTTTTTTAAATTTGCATCTATGTGGATGAGAGAAATTGGCCTATAATTTCCTTTCTTGAAATTGCCTATACATATATATATGTAAATTTCATATATATATATATATATATATATAGTCACATATATATTTAGTGATAGTGTTTCTTTAGTTTCCTCTTTGTTGTGACAGTTTCTCAGATATTCCTTGTTTTTGATTATTTTGATAGTTTAGAGCATTATAGATTAGGTATTTTGGAGAATATGCCTTGTGTGGGAGGTTTTTTTTTTCCCCATGTTTGGACTGAAATGATATGGGGGAAAAAAACACAGAGGTAAAGTGCCATTTTCATTACAACATGTGAAAGGTACATACATACTATCAATGTGATCTATCACTGTTGATGTTAACCTCATCACCTGGCCTGAGGCAGTGTTTGTCAGGTGTATTCTTGGTAAAGTTCCTCTTTTTTTCCTCCCTTTTTACATGCTGTACTTTCTGAAGAAAGTCACTATATGCAGCTCATACTTAAGCACTATGGATTTATATATTTTTAATGTTATTTATTTTTGAGAGAGAGGAGAGAGAGAGCGAGAGCGAGCGAGCAAGGGAGGGAGGGCAGAGAGAGACAGGGAGACACAGAATCTGAAACAGGCTCCAGGCTCTGAGCTGTCAGCACAGAGCCCAATGTGGGGCTCAAACTTGGGATCGGCGAGATCATGACCTAGGCCGAAGTCGTAACTTAACAAATTGAGCCACCTAGGCACCCCAAAAGTATTATGATTTTTAAACAGTGTAATTGTATATGAAGAAAATCTAAAAAGCATTTTGAAATAAATATTACTTTAAATATATAAATTTACCAAAGTCACTGTACAAGATGAATACATGCACACATACATGAAACAAAAATGCAATATATCAGAATAGAAAAACAAACACCTTTTAAAAGTGAAAAATACTTCCAATTCTATATTTTTTTCAAGAAAAACATGCTTTGGTTATTTGGGGTCTTTTGCGGTTACTTATAAATATTAGGAGCATTTGTTGTAGTTCTGTGAGAAATGCTATTGGTACTTTGGAAGGGATTGTATTACATCTGTAGGCTGCTTTGGGTGGCGTGAACATTTTAACAATATTTGTTCTCCCAATCCATGAGCATGGAATGTATTACTATAATGCTATATGTTAATTATACTGGGGTTTAAAAAATAAACAGAAATAAATGATATAAAATAAAACTCAAATATCTAGGCATACTCCTGCTAAAGTTATGTAATACTTCTTCATAGAAAATCCTATGTCATTATTGAGTGAAACTAAAAACACTCTAATAGAGAAATAAATCTTGTTGATTAATTGAAAAAGCCAATATGGTAAAGTTATAAATTTTCACAATAAAAATCCTAACAAGTGTGTGTGTGTGTGCACAAAGTGAAACGCTGATTTAAAATTTCATATGAAATACAAAGCCCCAAATAGTCAAGAACCATAATTTCTCAGAAAAAAATAAAGTCAAAGCAACTATGAAGTCATATATAAAGACAAAGAGATACATTAAAATCGAAAGATAAGTATACCACTGGAAGAAAATAAATAATCCAGAAATAAACCCAAACATAAATGAAAAAGTTTATTTTTTACTAAACATTATTGGGTCAATTGAATATTCATTAACAAAAAGAAGTGAACTTTCTCTTATACCATACATAAAAAAATAATTTCAATTGGATTGCAGATTAAAAATAAAAGTAAAACACTAAAGCTTCTAACAGTTAACATAAGAAAATATCTTCTTGACCTTTGAATAGGAAAGCATTTATCAAACCAAACCACTATAACATTAATCTTCATAATAATAATATTGAAAGTTAGACTTGTCTTCATCAAGAGCTAACATTAAAAGAATAAAGTGGTATTAAAGGTGTTAGCTAACACTATTGCAGCAATCATATTGCAATATTAAATATATCAAATCAATATACTGTATACCTTAACCATACACAATATTGTATGCCAAATACAAACACTTAAAAAAAAAAAAAGGCAAAAGAGGCAAGCTACAAAGTGGGATAGTTCATGCAACTGATGAAGGACGCTGCCACAGTTGCTACTGCTGTGTAACAAATTATTCCATAATTTAATGGCATAAAACAATCACTTTAATATACTAATGAACTCACTTGTTAAAAATTTACAAGTGACACAGTGAGGATGGCTTGTCTCTGATCCTGACTCTGGCCCACAGCTGAACAGACACAAACACAGAGAGTGTCTTAACAGCTGAGGCTAGAATCATCTGGAGATTCTTTTACTCATGTGCCTGGTGTCCCAACTGGGACTATAAAGCTTAAATGTGATCTCTCCACACTTACAGATGTCCTCTATAGCATGATGAAGATAAAAAGAACTTCCTATGTGGTGGCTCAAAACTTCAACACAAATGCTTCAGGAGACAAAGCAGAAGCTATATTGTCATTTATAACCTAGCTTCAGAAGTCACATGGTATTATTTTTACCATATTGTACTGGTCAAAGCAATTACAGGCTCATCCGGAATCAAGGGTAGAAGAAAAAGACCTCATGTCAAATGGGAGGAATGTCAATGAATGTTGTGGTCACTTATTTAAGCCACCCCAGACTCATATGCAGAATACATAAAACGCAGCTTGTAAATCATTATGACAAAGACAGACAATGGAATAGAAAGGAAATAGTCCAAAGACTTGAATTATAAGAGACTAAATTAGTGTTATACTTTCTATGAACTCTATTAACCTACTTCTATATTCAGAGGTTTTTGAGAAGATATTAGACAATAAATAATTTTAAAGTGTTAATGGAGGATGTTTGCTAAGTGGGCTGGATCTTAAGAATGGATAAAATCTGCATAGGTAGATAAAGGGAAATAATTTAATATCTAACCTTTTTTTCCCAGGAAAAGATGGACCTTTGCAGCTATGATCCAGCTTGGGAATTAAGGTTGAGCAAGTATTGATAACCATAAAGGACATTTGTTAAGAAGCTTTCATGATTTCCTCTTTGTGAAACAGGCCCCATTTTTGGGGAAATGCCCCATATAGTGGTTATCACAGAAGCAGTCATGTCCATATAACAATACTCTCCCTCTACTATAATTGATAGATTCAGAGTGGGCCCAATATTCAAACTAGGACAATTCTCTCATCCTCTAGTTGGAGCAACTGGCTATTCTGAATTGGGTTTGTATGTCCTCTTTCTTTGTCTGGTTTAGCAGACTGGGAACCAGAAAACTTACAAGCTATAGTCAACCAATATTTGTCTATAAACTCAGAAGCAGCCTAAAACTTTAGCCTAAAAGCATCAAGAGTAATGACGTGAATGCAAACAATGAAGCAAATATTGAAAGAAAAGAAAATTGAGAGCTATCAAATGCCTTGGTCTGTTTTTTCTCCTTCATCACAGGATAGTTTCCCACCTGTGTGAAATATTGTTGCATACCTCTAATACGTCATCCTTGATTAACTGTTTCTGAACTTATAGACCAAATAAAGTTGACTAATCCAAGAACTATGCCAGACTAATGCCAGACCACGGTGGGCTCAATCGGAAAAGCATACTGATAGCAACATTTATTGAGGAATTATTTTATGCCACACACTGTTTCATTTAGTCCTCCCAAATGATCACATGTGTCAGCAATATCCCATATTAGATATGAAAAAACTGAAGCTTAGGGAACATAAGTAATGTTCTCACCTTTATACTAGACGATAGAAAAGCCTAATGTCATACCAGGTTAGGCTACAAAGCCATTGCTTTTTGCTAGGATGCTCTATTGCCTTCATCAAATCCAGAAGACTAAATAATAAGCAAGAACTAGATTTAAAATGAAAGAGAGGACAAGTTTAGCCTAGAGAGATTCTTAGATCCAAACATACACTTTATAAAAGCTGTGAACAAGCTTTGGGGCAGAAGGAACTATTAAACAAGAAAACGTCATTAGATCTTTAAACCAATTCTTCTAAAATTATTTTTGGGCAGGGAAAAAGACCTATTCAGCCTGTTACTACTTTGTGGGAGAAATCAATGATATACCGATGTATATTTTTAAAAAATTTTTATGCACTTGGAAACAGGGGTATGTGAATTCATATTTTAACTGCAACCTGTATATGTTGTAAGTCTAGTAATTCAATAATTATAAGACAACATTCTTTGATAACAACATGCATCAATAGGTACTGTAGGATTAATGAATCCACTCATGATCAACTAAATGAAACACAATGGAGCAAAATTAACACTGAAAGCAAAACTTTCTATAACTAAAAATAAAAACCATAAGAAAATAACATTTATGTTATACCTGTAACAACCACTGCCAAATCTTTCTGTAATATTCGAAGCATGCCAACCCTCTGTTTCATGTGAGGTAGAAGCTTTGCAATGTTGTCATAAGTAGCATTCTTAATAAAATAAAACAATAATAAAATAATACAAAATAATGTGCCCCCAGGAAACTATAGCAAGTTTCTCATTTTTGTTTAGGAATTAAAATTAGAGTAACTCTGAATAGCTTGACCATTTTGTAGTGACTTTTAGTAAGCTGAAAATTAAAGGAAAAAAATATTAATGGAACTGAGGATCATTCATTCTTTGTTTTTTTTTTTTTTTGAAACAAAGAAAGGACTTACATTTTGGGGATAAATCACAGGCTATCAGAGAATTATAAGTAAATCTTGGTCTGAAATTCAAGTGTTGCTATGTCCGATATGAAAAGCATTGTGATTAATGCACAGGGTGGGAATAAACATGAAGACCTTGTAACTATAGCAGACACTCTATACTGGAAATGAGTGGGGAATGTAATTGTTCTGGTAACAAGGGGACAGACTATGAACGACTGAACTATAGTCAGAGGAGCTTTGATTTGATACACTGGGCTTTGGGAAACCATGGAAAGTTCTTAATCAGAAAGATGATAGGATGGAAGTTGTGTATTAAGGAGATTTGTGGGGAGAGCAGAGGGCAGGGTGGATGGGGGCTGTTCATAGTTAAGGCACTGAGACCATAGAAAGCCTTCCCAGGAATCAGCTGCTGTATAAAAAATGCATGGAGCATAGGGACCACAAAGAAGTGTTCCACACCTGGAGAGGTGTGGTCTAATCTGAAGGATTTGATAGAAATAAATGAAGAAAAAGGAAAATGAAAGAGTCAAAAGAGAGGGAGCATAGTGGCTCTATTAATATAAACAAGAAAATGATTATAAATGTAATCCTGCTCCCAGGGAAAGTGTTAAATTTGGAATATGGAAATTCAAATAAATATATATCTTAAACAAGTGAAAGAAGTAACTAAGTGAGGACTATAGTAAAAGTTCAAGGCTTGAGATGTAGACTGAAGAGTTAGATAATGACAGAACATTTGTTGTATCCCTGAAGAGTAAATGCACTAGTAGACTGAATGTATAGAGGAGAGTGTATTGAAGACACAGATTTGGGAAACTTCACTGTTGGTAGGTAGAAGAAAAGAAGGGGCTCTTGAAAAAGAGACAAGGAAAGGTCAGAGTTGGGAAGAGAAAGGAGAAAGGAATGCATGAAGAAGGCAAGAGAGAAAAGCATGTTAAAGGAGAGGCAGAGTCACTGAGCCACATGTTCAAAGAAAAATAAAGTCTGGGGAAAAGGCACTGCATAGATAAGAGGGACATTTTTATTGTCTTGCAAGGGAAATATGTGAGCAAACTGTAGAAACAGGAGATTGGATATAGGCACTTCAGAAAATAAGTAGGCTGGAAATGGAGACACAGGTATAGATGGAAGGTTCAAGGGGGTGGCAGTAAACAGTTTAAATAGGAGGTATAAAGATGGAGGAGTAACAAGCAACCATCGTATTGAAAAATGTTATCCTATAAAATGCAAAGGGTGCTTTGGTAGAAGGCTGTTCTTAATTGTGCCTTGCCGGGTCTTATTTTGTCTATAAGGGTTTTAATAAAACATTTGATGAGCAGCATCTAGACATGTTAGTTTGTAAACTAATGTTTTCTCTTTAGGACAAAATAAAAAATATTAACTGCCAGAGGACCTATTCATCCATGACATATTTAATAAAATTTATCTTAATAACAGTTTCATTTATCTATGCATCCAACCATTCTACAGAGACTGACTCAGATTTGGTCCTTCTGAATGAAGGCATCTGTTAATACCTGCCATCACTAAGCTGTTTTATATTTGTATGAAATGGATTTCATCATATTGGTTTTAACCAATTTCTCAAATTTAATCAGAGTATAATGTATGCTGATCCAAACTCGCATCATGTTACAGTGCCCTTATACTGTTTCATCTTTAAATTATGCTTTTCATATTCCTTTATTTGATTCTATGAGTTGTTAATGACAGTATTTATTAATATTATATTTAGATGCATCTTATTAGAAACTCACTACATGTCCCTCCAGACTGACCATGGCCTCCTATCACTGATTCCTAGAAGGGTTATGTTAAATTATTTTTCTGCGGTTCAGTTCACATGGCTGTCAGTTCTTTCTAACCAGCATTGTTATTCTCCTTCTGTTACTTCTGGTAGACCTGCATCTCATCTATTCATTAGGTTTCCATCACTGTACTAGAGAAAAATGAACTTATTGGCCTGATTTGTTTGCCTCAAATATATTTGGCTTCACCGTGATAGCAGATGGGTATAGAAATACAAGCATGTATACACTTTGCCTCTTTTCTTGGTAAGTGAATTAGTCCACAACATTTTCTGTAGTCCCCATCTCACATTTAATGTCACAGAAGGGATTCATCTTTTGGCAATGAACATTAGTAGCCTGAAGAAAGGGGGTCATAAATCCCATTTTCATTTTTTATTAAAATCATACTATGTCAGGGTGTAATTTTCATTTTGTGACACAGTGTAATTTATTCAGTGACCTTGGACCATGTTCCTCTGCTAATCTGAAATGTTGAATCAGTGTACTAACGATTTCTGCAACTTTACGCAGTTTCCTGTAATATAAGACCTTTAAAAACTCAGTTTTTAGCTGCACAGTCATTGTTGGAAGAAACAATGTGGGTAAATTTTAGGAGAAAAAGCAGAGTCCAATGCAAAGTTCTTAACTTTGAAATGAAATCTATGAGTTACACAGGAAAATAAATTTTTATTTTACTTTTTTCCTTTTATGACTCCACTATCTTAAAATTGAATATCATTCTAGTACAACCACATTTAATATCTGTTAGCCTCTTGAGTTTCAACCACTTATCATCTTACTATAACTAATTCCTGAACAAACATGAAAAACAGATTAAGGGTAATGTACAAATAATTAAAATGGCTAAGCCTAATAGTTTTACATAACAATGTCAGTTTTTTTTCTAAATAAATGTTTAACCATTACAATAACTTTTTTTTCCTAAACCCATCCTTTTTATTGACACAGGTTCTGATGCAAAATAGTTTGAAAAGGTGAAAAGAAAAAAGTCACTATGGTGGCTGAGGGTGATGGCTGCATAATGGGTCTAAACTGTGGCCAATGTGGCCCGTCTTCTGGCACAGGCTTGTTACCACTAACACACCAGCCCCGATTCAATTTAAAGTTCTACCACTGTCTGTCAGTGTTCTGCCTTGTTTTATGTCAATCTCATCTATTTGGGAAAACCCCAAACCCAGACTAACCCTTCATTCAGCTTTCCCATCTAATTTGAAACAAGGGATCCTTGGTAGAGACAATCATTAATATTATTTATAGCCTCATTATAAAAATAAACCAAAAACCTAAAATTAGATATTCGTGTGGGTATGTATTAGTGTGTCCAAATTATGAGCTATGTGATTTAAAGCTTTTTTTTAAATTTTTATTTTGAGAGGGAGAGAGAGAGAGTGGGGGTCGGGGGAGAGGGAGAGAGAGAGGAAGAGAGAGAATCCCATCCAGTTCTTAGCCTGATATGCGGGGCTCAAATCCATGAACCATGAGATCATGACCTGAGCCAAAGCCAAGACTTGGACGCTTAACTGACTGAACCACCCAGGTGCCCCGTTGAGCTATGTTATTTAAACCATTGTTCAAAGTTTTAGTAATTTCTACAATGAGTTTAATATTTAAGTCATGCATTTTTATCATTTAGCAAGATATAAGAGATAAGAGATATAAGCAAATAGAAAATAGAATTCAGACTGCTTTTGTAGTAAACCAAAGTATTGTTTCCTAAAACATGTTTCAGTTATGTGTGTGCTTCATGGTCTGTAATGTAAAATGAAATTCTTCCTGTGGTTCATGGGTAAATGAGTGAACTGTTTTAGAACTACACAGGATATCAGTAAAAATGAGGAGTCACAGGGATCCTTAGACACTACTGGTGGCAATGCAAAATGGTTTAGCCACTTTGGCAAAACTAGTTTCTTATAAATATACACTTACCACGTGATCCAGCACTGTCACTTCTGAGTATTTAAACAAGAAAAATGAAAACATATGATCACAAAAAGATTTGTACTTGGATGTTCATAGGTGCTTTATTTATAACACCCAAAATACTAGAAAAAAACCCGATGTTCATAAACTAGATAAGTTGATAAATAATTTGTGGTATATCCATATAGTGGAATATCTTTCAGGAGTTAAATATTCTTAGTATAATACATGTGGAAACACAGTTGAATTACACTACTTAAAAGAGGATAGACAAAAACCAAAATATGCTGTCTTATTTTATTTATGTGAAATTTTAGAAAGGGCAAAACCCACAGTGACAGAAAGTTGCCAGGAACTAGGAGTGAGGGAAGGGCATACAAAAGAGCTTAACAACACTTAGGTTAAAGGAAACGGTCTATATCATGATTTCAGTTGAGAATACACAACACTATACATTTCTCAATACTAATCAAAATGTGCAGTTAAAATTAGTGAATTTTATTGTATGTAAAGTAAACCTCAATAAAGCTGAGTTTAAGGACACTGAGAAACTGGGGTGCCTGGGTGGCTCAGCGGGCTGAGTTCCAAACTCTTGATTTCAGCTCAGGTCATGATCTTAGGGTCATGATACTGAGCCCTACCTCAGTCTCCACATCAGGAGCCTACTTACTATTCTCTGTCTCTCTCTCTCCCCCTCTGCCTATCTCCCCCACTCACACTCTCTCTGTCTCTCAAACATAAATAAATAAGACACTGAGAAATAAAGATCTACTTTTTATTTAATTTTAAAAATTTTTTAAGTTTATTTATTTTGAGAGAGAGAGAGAGAGAGAGAGAGAGCACAGGCAGGGGAGGGTCAGAGAAAGAGAGGGAGACACAGAATCCAAAGCAGGCTCCAGGCTCTGAGCTGTCAGCACAGCACCTGACCGCACAGCTTAAACTAACGAACCATGAGATCATGACTTCAGCCGAAACCAAGAGTCAGACAGTCAACTGACTGAGCCACCCAGGTACCCCAAGATCTGTTTTTTTAATGTTTATTTTTGAATGTTTATTTTTGAGAGAGAGAGAGAGCGCAGTACGGGGAAGGGGGAGAGGGAGGGAGGGAGAGAGAGAGAGAGAGAGAGAGAAAGAGAGAGAAACACAGAATCCAAAGCAGGCTCCAGGCTCAGAGCTGTCAGCACAGAGCCCAAATACGGGCTCAAATTCACAAAATGCGAGATCATGACCTGAGCCAAAGTTGCTTAAATGACTGAGTCACCCAGGCGCCCCCCGCCCAAGATCTGTTTTTTAAATAAAT